>CAJGYO010000003.1:115541583-116066317 GCA_904845875.1 Miscanthus lutarioriparius
TCTGTGTTGACTTTATTCCGACCTTCACTTTCGATTGGTGTTCCCGAATCGAGACATGAGGGAGACTAAGCGGAAAGGGGACACTAGGGAGGAAAACATATATTGGTACGGAGGATGATTATTTCAATAAAGCGCTTTACACAGCTTCTCTGAGAACTCCTCTTTGGTAGATCCGTATATTGAGACACACAAGGATCTCTTACGATCTGAGTTTCGGGGAAGACTGAAGCTTGGATTACGCGTAAGCACATAGAAACTTTTCGGTGGTTGGTTGCGAAAAAATGTCAAGGTGATGAGAGCATCCATGAGCAATCAGATTTATTGGCTATGCAACCATCATGGCATATCGTCACATACAAAGGGTACGAGATAAATGGGAACATATTCTACACAAGAGCCCAAGATAAAAGGAGTACCAACTAAAACAAAGTGGTGTCCGCATAGATGCCACAGACCCGAATGGGAATAAGGTATATATTATGGCGCATAGATGAAATATGGGAACTAGAATATGAACCTACTTTGAAGATCCCATTGTTCAAGTGCCAATGGGTCAAGGTGACCGGAGGCGGGTAACAATGAGACAACGAGTATGGAATGACAACAGAGACCTTAGTAATATTGGGTACAAAGACGAACCATTCGTCCTTGCCAAGGATATGAATCGGTGTTCTATGTCAATGATATGTCTACCAAACCAAAAGAGGGAAAAAGCGATAATGACTCAACCAAAGAGCCAAAGCGCCACATAGTTCTTTCGGGAAAAGAGTCATCGTGAGAATTGAGGACAAGTCGGACATGTTAGAAGATTATGAAAAGGATGACCGAATTCCGCCCTTCAAAGTGAACAAAGACCCTAGCATCTTGGTAAATGATGAGGACACTCCATGGTTACGATGCGATCATAACCAAGGGACATACGTAAAGAAGAAGTTCACTGCTGTGCCCACTTGATGATATAGTGATTTAATGTAGTGTGTGTTTGAGATATTATGTAATAATTGTGAATTCAGATATTTATTATGTCGTGTTTCAAATTAAATCAATGTTTGATTTGGTGGGATTTCTCTCTCGAAAAGTTAAATTAGGATATTGAGTGATGAAAAATTAAAATATTAACGTTAAAATGATGTGAAAACAAATTTCCTGTCCAAAACCAATAGTTTTAATAATTTTAATTAAACACTACATTTTTGCATTAACAAAATAATAAATATTAGTTACATTATGTTTTATAATTATAACAAAAAATAAAAAAAGTAAGGTTATAGATTTTTCCTAAGTGCAATAAAGAAAAAAAATCCATATTTTTAACAAAATAATTTTATGCCTTTTATTTAATTTACTTTGTATTTAACAAGACTATTGCATTTTATTAAAAAAATTTGCTCAAAACATGCGGGAAACAAAACTGCAACCCACCTTTACTCCCGGGTGGGAAGCCCACCCGGGAGTAAAGGTGGGCTGTAGTTTCGTGGCCCGCCAAAAAAAACCTTTACTCCCGGCTGGTGGCTAGCACCGGGAGTAAAGCTCCCTGGTATATAAGCGCCAGTGCCTGGCACAGATCGATCCCCTCCTCTTCTTCCTCGTCGAACAGCCGCCCTTTCTCCTCTTCTTCCTCGCGCCGCCGCCGGTCGCCACCCCACCTCACGCCGACGACCTCGTGCGGCCCTCCACCGCGCGCGCCTCCGCATTCGTAAGGTGAGTTCTCTCGGCTTTCGCATTCCGGGTCGAAGATGAAGAACCCGTGGCCCTGGCCCCCTTTGAACACGGCAAGTTCGACTGGCTTCCCCATCGCCGTCAACCTAGCGGCATAGTCCAGTATGCGATCGTGCAGCACGTCCTGGTTTGGGTCCACGATGAGCAGCGGTGGGAAGGCGACGTCGTCCAGCGGGACGCTGTCCGGCCCGAACGGGTTGGCCGTCGGGTCGCACCGACGGGCAGCGCCAGGCGCCACGCCTGGTCGAACAGTGCCGTGCCCATGAACTGGTGTTCGTCAACAAGGCCGGCCACCTCGGACGCCGTCCTCTCCTTGGTGGCGAAGAAGGGCCAGAGCAGGATGCACCCGGCGATCCGGATGACGGGGTCGAGGGTGAGCTGCCCGCTGCCGTACCGGACGGCGACATGGTGCGCGATGTTGCCGCCGGCCGAGTCGCCGCAGACGAACACCCAGCCAGTCGGCCGAGGCATCGCCAGCCACGGTCGGCCTCGGCCAGGCGCGAGAGCACGACAGATTTGCCTCGGCGTCGCGGTGCGTCGCGGGAGGCGGTGCTTTCGGGCGCCAGCGGTAGTCGGCGGAGAGCACGAGCACCGGGAGCTCCGAGGCGAGCCTGAGCGCGCCGGCATGGAAGTGGGGCAGCTCGAAGCTACACAGGTAGAAGCCGCCGCCGTGGAAGTAGACGAGCACCGGCAGCTTATTATTGGCCATTGTCGTGTTGTCGTCGGTGGGCCTGTACATGCAGAGGCGGAGCGCGTGCGCGGCGTTGTAGACGACATAGCAGTAGCAGGCTTAGCTAGGGACTTGTCAGAGAGGCAGTAGCTCAAGAGATAGCGCACTCCTCGGCTAGCTCCACCTCCAGGCTCTAGGCGCACGCGCAACGACGACGACAAGGGCAACAGGCTTCTTCTAGGCCTCGTTAGGGTTTATACGGCGGAGCACCGCCGCCCTCGTTCGCCCTAGGGTTTAGGGTTTATACGGCGGAGCACCACCGCCCTCGTTAGGGTTTATACGGCGGAGCACCGCCGCCCTCGTTCGCCCTAGGGTTTAGGGTTTATACGGTGGAGCACCGCAGCCCTCGTTGGCCCTAGGGTTTAGGGTTTATATGGTGGAGCACCGCCGCCCTCGTTCACCCATGTGTACAAACATATATACGACGGAGCAGAGCACCACCACTCTTGTCACACCGCCCTCTCTCGCGGCCTAGTCGATCAACATTCGTATTATCGTTATCGTTAACGCTAAACAATCACACTAGGGTGAATTGCGTCGGTGACTAGGGCGAACCGCGTTGTTGATGTCACCGACGCAATTCGCCCTCGGCCATTTATGTATAGCCCTAATTCGCCCTAGTACCGACGTAGTTCGCCCTAGTGTGGCGAATTACGTCCGTGACCGAGGGGCAAGATTTAATAATGCATATTGTTCGTAGATTTTACGCATTTAAGCAAAGATTTGACGTACTATATATTGGTTTTGTTTTTTGAAGCTAGATGGCCGACCCGAGAAACATGGATGAGGAGTTGATGATGAATTTGATCAACACTGGCACTCAAGTTGCCGGCGATGATGGTGCTAAAAATAATGTGCAAGAGGATGCAGATGACGGGAGTCAGTACTTTGCTCTTGAACAAAATGAGCAACAACATATTGGCCAAGTATATATTTTTATTATTAGCTATTTATATTATCATATGTCTTATGTGTGCTCATGACATTAAAAATAATGTTTATGTTTTGTAGCCCTCTGAATCGACATCAACTACAACGAAGAGTAAAAATATTCGAGGTCCCAAAAAGCCATTGGAGGGCCGCTTCATCATCTCGGAGTTCAATGTGGAAACAGGCGAACCAGGGGGGGCAAATAAAATGAAATTCATGCACCGCTGTGGTTACCTTGTACGGGACTGGCTCCCAATCAGTACCTGCAAATGGAAGAAGAAGACCAATGCTCCTCATATCAGTTTTGTCTCCGATCATGACAAGATGTTAATTTAGAATGATGTCTTGGAACATTTCACACTCCAAACAGATGGTTATGATGATATAATAGATGGTGATGAATTGAAGGAGCGAGTTAGGGATTGGGCAATGAAGAAGATGGCCACCCAGTTTCAGACTTGGAAGAAACACCTATACACGATGTATGTCAAGAAGAACATAGCACCAGATTTCACTTGTCCCTGCACCGATCTCAAAGCGAGACCCTATTGGGATGAGTTTGTACAAGTACAAGACGCCGGGAAGAGGGTGTGAGTCGGTGATAAAGAACCAACGTAATGCCCAACAGAAGACATACCACCATAACTTGGGATCAGGTGGCTACCCGACTGCCATTAAGAAGTGGAACAAAATGGAAGCAGACCTTCTTGCCAAGGGTATCACACCAGAATCACGCGAGTGGGGAGAGCATGCAAAGAATTGGTTTTTCGCTCATGGGGGAACACTGGACCAGAGACAGGGAAGTGCGTTTATGGCGACAAGAGCGCAAAGCAAAGAGAAGATTGTTTTATGCTCGAGAGCTACTACTAGTGGTGCGTTCAGGGCCCAACAGAGAGAAGGATGAACCGACATACGCCATCGGGACTATTGAACATGGTGGCCGAACTAGAGGCAAAGGAAGTGTCTCGTGGGAGCATGGATTCCCTCAGGATAGACCTTCCTACAGAAGCCGCCAGAGAAAGAAGGAAGAAGAGGCACAGCGGCTCCAGAGGTTGGAGGAAGCGGTGCGTGAAGCACAGGAGCAGGAAAAAACCTTGAAGCGAGAATGCACGAGGAAATCAGAAGGCAAGTGCAAATAGCAAAGAGTGCAAGCAAGCGAGCATCGAGCCAAGAATCAACATTAGCCAATCTGCTCAGGTTGAAAAGCAACAAGGCTTCCATGGAGATACCAAATCAAGGGGACACAGATCAAGCTTCCCCGTGGATGACGCCACTTTGACCTTGTACATCGTGTGAGCTACACATTCCAAAGGGGAATTCCACAATCAAGGTGGCTATCGGTCTTGTTAATCCTATCGACCGAACCAAGACACCAAGGATTCATGGGAATATAATCTAAGAAGGATGTGCTACCATCTCGATAGATAAAGCTAAAAAAGGTTTTAGTGATTTGCCTCTTGACATTCCTGGAGGTGATGGCGAGAAGACTCTCGGAGAAGTAGAGAAGACATTCATTCTATGGCGCAAGCGCTACATCATCATTCCCAGAATGTTGCCTCCACCTCCTCCTGAACTACCTCACCATAGGTGTGGATGAAAACACTACATCATTAATTTATATTGGCTTAAATAATTAACAATCTGCTCATAATAATATGTCATTCCTTTTTTTTGTAGCAGATCCTCCCCCAACCTAAGTCCAATTGTTCAATCGCCAGATCATCATAGTGCTCTGTACGATGACAATGTGTTGGAAGGCGAGGCTACATCCACACCATCTCCAAGGAGGTCTCCAACGCCGCAGCCGCCACCTCCGAGGAGGTCTCCAACGCCGCTGCCACCACCTCCAAGGAGGTCTCCAACGCCTCCCCCGCCCCCACCTACCAAGAAGCCAAGTACTAGCAAGAGGCCAGCCCCGCAAATGAAGAACCAGCCCCCGCCGGCAAAGAAAGCCATCGTGAAACCAAGGGCTATTCCCAAAATAATATCTGAAGAGAAGGAAGAAGTAACTGATGCATATAAAAAAGATATGTCCAGATTCTATGACAAACTTAAAAAGGATAAAAAAGCAAGGAGTAACCCGGAGAAACCGTACTTCTTCGTAGCTCCAGATATTCTAAGAAAAAAGGTGGCTTCATACTAGCAACAACATCGGGAATCTCGTAAGCCATCCAAAGCAACGTTAACGGACTATGACCGCACTCTCACCAAGTCAATTGAGGCGGCACAGAAAAAGAAGCGGGCAGGGAAAGGAGTTGCACAACTCGGACAACAATCGCACCAATCAGTCCCCCCGCTAGTTGTTGGTAATGAATATGGTTCGAATTTAGGATTAATGCATCAGACAAACATACCTCCGGATATCGATTTGGATCACCTTGGTGAATTTATTGAAGAGACTAGTCTCGACCTTTACCATATGTTTGGTGATGGAAACATTGAGAGTGCGGCGGAGGTTGATATTTGGAAGAAAAAATTTGTACTAGGCTAGAGTCTATACAACCCTCAAGCCTTAGGTGATCTGGGGACACAAATGTACCTGCTAAATAAGTGATACATGCAGGCATCTACCGGTGGATACTTCTGCATTGGTGTCAGAATTAGAGACGAACATTGGTTCCGTGGCGATGATGTTATGTATGTTGACTTTGCAGAATTTCATCAACTATGCCACCTGACCTCTCTAGACAAAGTTATCATTAGCTGCTATTGCCTATAAGTAATAATTCTTTTGATCTATTATTAAACTCATCATATGTGTGTATATGCATATAAATTATCCTAACAAGTACTATATATATGCAGATTTACAATGACAGAGTGCAGAAAGAAAGGCTGCAATGAAATTGGTTTTGTTGATCCCCATATAGTATTCAAAGACCCAATTACTCCAAAGCCTAATTGGAAGTCTGAGTCAGAGAGTAACCTCATGAACTTCTTAGTGAACCAATGCCACAAGAAGGATATACTCTTTCCCTACAACTTCGAGTGAGTGTTAATAATGTCGATCATCCTTAATGGCTCATATGTTGATTCTAGTTAATTAATGAGTGTTATGCGTTATATCCTATAAACACATGCAACAATCACTGGATATTGATGGACATCGATCTGGTGAAAAGTCACTTGATAATCTATGACTCGATGAGAAAACCACAACAAGACTACCAAGATATGATAGAAATTATCCAGAGGTAATTTCGGTATCTCTAGCAACTATATATACACACAAACATGATGATTAACTATATCTGATGACGTGGCAAATTTTTTATTGGGCAGTGTTTGGAAAACCTTTATTGAGAAGCAACACATAGGAAAATGCAAAGCGCCACTGAATGTAATCCCTTTGAAAGTAAGTCCCCTAAATCGCATCATCTTTATTAATTAAACATATAGCTTTCACCGGATCACCAGATTGGATGACAAATCTTTTTCTCGTAAAGTGGTGTCTGAGGCAGGAACAGGGGAACAACTACTGTGGTTACTATGTTTGCAAGTTTATCAAGGAGCTCTCCCAAAGAACTCCTACAGAGAGACTCAAAGTACGTTAAAAATACACTATATATTCATTTAATTATTATTATTGATTGTGTTACTATGTCTTTATATATATATATATGTATGTATGTACATATATTAATTTATTTTCCTTTAATTCAAACCTGTAGGCTCGATGGGTGGAGGAAAAGGTCATACGATAAGACCAGATCAAAGCAATTCAAGTGTCTATAGCCGGATTTTTTAATGACCAGGTCATCGATTCTAAGGGCGAGTTCTACTTCGACCCAACACTGCCATGGAAACCAAGCTAGAGGATGAGAGGAAAATTGTTATATCATAACAACTGTAAAATACACATATGCATGCATGCATGTAAATATATATATGATGCATGCATGCATATATATATATAGTTATATGCTTGAATTGTGTCATTTAATACGTTCATTGTGCTTGAACCGAAACATACTAATACGACTTCGAAAACCTATTTTGAAAAGAAAACAAAAAAATGAAAAGAAAAGAAAAAATAAAAAAATAACCTTTAGTCCCGGTTGGTATTACCAACCGGGACTAAAAATCTTGCTGCCTCGTGGCATGTCGGAGAGCACCTTTAGTCCCGGTTGGTGTTACCCACCGACTAAAGGTCCCCTTTAGTCCTCGGTTAGTGACCCGGGACTAAAGGACCCCCCTTTAGTCCCGGATGCTTGCTCCCGGGTGGGGAACCGGGACTGGAGGGGGTTCCCCACCGGGAGTAAAGGCTGTCTCTGTACCTGTGTAGCTAGATTTCCCGTAGCTATTTCCATTGCAATTGCAACATATTGGATCTACGCCTCCTAATGGGGTTAAACCTGCCCCACCCTGCCGCTCATGAGACAACTCTGCTACCCCGACCCCACCCAATATTAAAGTTGTTCAACCCGCCCCGCCCCAACCCACTTCACCGCTCCAACCAGTCCAACCCGCAGCTCGCAGGTGCAACACTCAGCTTCTCCAAGGCGAAGAACATCGAGGGAGCCGCAGAGCTGCTGCAATCCGTCTGTTCCATCTCATGCTTGTCGGCTGCAAGAAGAGCCCAAGTTGCGGTGAGAGAGTCGTGGCTCCACCGCTCACAAGAAGAGCCGATCCATGCTTATTGCCATGGCCGTGATGATGGCACCCAACCCGCCTTTTATCTAAACCCGACCCACCCCAACCCACAGTCTTGTAAAACCGGTCTCCACCCATCCACGCATACCCCACATGGGAACCCACCCCAAAAGCATTTTGAATAAAAGGCATATTCGTCTTGTTTCATGAAACTCGGTGGAGGAACATACAAACAGGGGCGGATCCAGAAGTGGGGCGAGAGGGCCTCCCCTACCCAAACCGAAACAGTGCAAATTAATGTAGAGCCCATATGAATTTTTAGGCAAAGTTCTATAGTGTAGTGGGGGCTGAGACTTAAGATCGAGCAACAGTGTTGTTCAGTCCCTCCTAAAATATTTCCTGGATCCGCCGCTGCATACAAATGGAAAATGTCTTGAAAATTTGGCAGCAGTGTGAGTCCTCCTATTGCAGATTGAAGCACAAGCTTGAACTGAGATGTCCACCACTCCATGCACTTAATAGTGATGCTGATCCCGATTATGTCGGTGTCCTCCGAGATTCGTAACCTCGACCATAGAAAGAAGGATTGCTCAAGCTTCCTGCAATCATCATATGCATAATACACAGTATGACCTCTACGCCACGCCCATCCACAATCACGGGATGTAGGTAGAAACTGAGTGATTGGCTTGGTTTCTTTACCATTATTTCTCACCCGACAGTTTTCCCTTCAAACAGATGCCTGAGAAATGGGTAGCGGGAGGTGTCGCGTCGGAGTGGGCAGCTAGACTCCACCTCTGCTACAAACTTTTCGGCCCAGTCTGCATACTTCTCTGTTAGAGTAAATAGGAATAATACCATATTGTCTACCCACATGAGGTGTTAGTCCTATGTATCCTGTATAAAGAGCCCATGAGGCCAAATGCAATACAACCATTATCCCACCAATTCTATTTTCCTTTATGGTATCATTCGCCTAGGTTTAAATCCTCACCCTAGCCGCCACCGCTTTCGCACCGCGCACCGCCGGGGAGAGATCGATCTCTGCCGGGGGTAGCGCCCCTATTTAGGCATCTGATCCTATTGATCCGTATGCCATCGTTGTCATCGCGCAGCAAGTCAGGATCTCCCCTTCGTCATCACCGGGTCGCCGCCGCCTCATCCTCGGGCTGTCAACACCTTCCTGACCTTCGCCGCATGGACGTAGATGGATCTCGCACCGTCCCATGCTGCCGTGGTGGCGGCCAGGCCTGGCCACACGCCCCGACCCTGAGCTGCCATGGAGGCAGCCAAACCTGGCATGTCGCTGCTATCGAGCGGATCTACAGCATCTCCACCACATCGATCCGCGTTGGCGCCTTTGACCCGCACGTCCGCAACCGGCGTGCGCCCTGCGCCGCCCAATCAAGTCGCACCACCATCGGCCGGGACGAGCCGCGCCGATGCGCAATGTCGCCAGGGGCGTGGCCCGATCGGGTCGTGCCGCCGCCGCCGTGCCGTCCCACTAGGCACACCCGATCCCCTAATGTTGTATCTTTTTGGTTTGCCCAATCACTGATCGGGATTGAGTCGCCCACCGCTCGTCGACCTCATGCGTACTACTCGGACCACGACATCGACTTCACTAGCACATCGTCGGTTCGTCATCGATACCATCGCCGAGTATTACACACATCTTCTCCGAGCAACAGGGTTGTTGTTGTGTCGCTTCATCAGGCCGCAGCATCGCCACCCATGTGTCCGCTTCGCCGTGCATCCACATCGCCATCTCCTATGCATCGATGACTGTGCTGCGTAATCTTTGCTCTGCCATCCATCTGCACAAGGCCTTCGTCCTGCTGATTGGGTCTTCGTCATCGAGTTGACGTTACCGATGCCATCGTTGAGCCATGCTCGCCAATAGCTCCCTTGCATCATCGCTGTGCCCTACTCGCCGATGCGTACGCTCCCACACTGCTTCTTCTTCGTCCAGCACAACCACGTCGCATCCCCATGGTTGAGGCCCTCTCCCTTGTACGCCCGGTATTGGCAACACCGACGCGTGCTTTCATCCCCGACGCACTGCTAGGTCTGGCAAATCCAGCTAGCGCCTCGGCGTGCAGGCGGCTTGACTGCATCGACCCTTCCATTCCATCCCCACCTTTCTTCTACGTCCACGATGGCCTTGACTGCGTCGACCATGGCATAGCTGCCTTCCACGATGACTGCCTCGATGCGTCTCTATCATCCCTATGGCGTCACTTGTGCGCCTGCAGCTCCATCGACATGGCAATATTCAGCACGACTACGTCGACCTCGGCAATATTCAGCACGACATCTTCGACCATGGCTATTGCGCCCTCACGCTCGGCTACCTCGACAACGGCACAAAAGGGCTACCACCTTGGATGAGGACTCATCGGCTTCATCTCCAGCCACAGCATATGCGACGCACCGACTATTATGACTGTGGGGGATGTTAGCTTCAGCTTCTTCTCCAGTCTCACCGTCTACGGCGCTCCCGCTGTGACTGCAAGGGAATGTTAGAGTAAATAGGAATAATATTATATTGTCTTCCCACATGAGGTGTTAGTCCTATGTATCCTATATAATCAGCCCATGAGACCAAATGCAATACAACCATTATCCCACCAATTCTATTCTCCTTTATGGTATCATTCGCCTAGGATTAGATCCTAACCCTAGCCGCCGTTGCTTCCGCACGTCAGGCCCCCGGGGAGAGATCGATCTTCGCCTGGGGCAGCGCCCCTGTATAGGCGCCCGATCCTATTGATCCGGCTGCCATCATCATCATCATCGTGCAGCAGGTCGGGATCTCCCCTTCGTCATCGCTGGGTCGCCGCCGCCTCCGCCTCGTCCTCGGGCTCATCACTAGGCTGTCGCCGTCAACACCTTCCTAATCTTCGTCGCATGGAGGCAGATGGATCTCACCCCGTCCTGTGCCGCCGTGGTGGCGGTCAGGCCTAGTGAAAGCTCTAGTTTGGTTTTCGTAGATTAATGAAACCCTAAGTGCTAACCTAGTTTATCAAAGTGATTATGAGATAGGTAGCACTACTCTAAGTGGTGAAGCAATGGTGATCATGACATGATGATGGTGATGGCATGGTGATGATCAAATGCTTGAACTTGAGAAAAGGAGAAAGAAAAACAAAAAGCTTAAGGCAAAGGTGAAACTTGATAGGAGCTTTTCGTTCTAATGACTGAGACACTTAGTGAGTGTGATCACATTTAGGATCGATAGCCGTACTATTAAGAGGGGTGAAACTCGTATTGAAATGCGGTTATCAAAGTACCACTAGATGCTCTAACTCATTGCATATGCATTTAGGATCTAGTGGAGTGCTAACACCCTTGAAAATATTTGTGAAAATATGCTAACACACATGCACAAAGGTGATACACATTGTGTTTAGCACTTGGGAGTAAGGGTAAGAAACTTCACCGGCGGAGTGTCCGGTCCGATGGTGCCACCGGTGCCCTATACAGAAAAGATAAGGTTTCACAGAGTGCACCAGACGCTGGTCTCAACTGGACTGGAGTGTCCGGTCAGTGGAAGCAGTGAAGACGCTGGCATCGGTATTCGACTGAACGCTGGGTCACTTCATGATTAGACGCTGGCAGGCTGCATCCGATCCTGCTGACGTGGCAGCGCACAGAGAAGACCATGAGTGACCAGACGCTAGGCGAGTCCGGTCAGGCGTGACCAGACGTGTCCGGTCGCGAATTTCCACCTCTGGAAGCTTACTATAAATGACCGAACGCTGGGGTCCCGCGTTCGGTCGTGATCATCCGGACGCGTCCGGTCGTGAGTGGAACCTTACTGGAAACGACCGAACACTGGTGTTGGTGCGTCCAGTCACTTCGAGGAGCGCGTTCGGTCACAACTTAAATGCACTGATGGCCATTGAGATCGGGCGATCATCGTTTGAAGCAGGGGCCACGTGGCGTGCATCACGCGACCGGACGCTGGGGTCTTGCGTCTGGTCAATCTGACCGGCGCATCCAGTCGCCCCGAATTCTCAAAGAACAGAGAGCCAACGGCTCTATTTCGTGGGGGCTTCTATTTAAGCCCCATGGCCGGCTCAAGCTCACTCTCTTGGCCATTTGCATTGACATAGCAACCTTATGAGCTTAGCCAAAGCCCTTCCACTCAACTCCATCATTGATTCAACATCTTTGTGAGATTGGGAGAGAATCCAAGTGCATTGCTTGAGTGATTGCATTTAGAGGCACTTGGTATTCGTGTTTTGCTGTGGGATTCACTTGTTTCTCTTGGTGGTTGCCGCCTCCTAGACGACTTGGAGCAGTGAGGATCGTCGAGCGGAGGTTGGTGATTGTCTCCGGCTCCGACCGCGATGATTGTGAGGGGTCTTGTGCCTTCCCCGGTGGAGCGCTGAAAGGTTACTAGTGGATTGGTCGTGTCATTGAGTTACCTCACTTGTGGGTAGGTTCTTGCGGTGTCCTATTGTGTGGACGAGGTTCGTGCAACACCTCTTAGCCGCCGAACCACCAAGTGTTGTCAACACAATGGGGACTAGCGTGCCAGCAAGCACATGAACCTCGAGAAAAAAATGTACGTAGGACGTGCCTTGTCCGCACATGCATGTAGCATTGCAGGTGTACCTATGGGGCGTTTGATTCCCTGATTAAACTTTAGTCCCTGTCACATCGGACGTTCGGATGCTAATTATGATGACTAAACATGAGCTAATTACAAAAATAATTGCATAGATAGAGACTAATTTACGAGACGAATCTATTAAATCTAATTAGTCCATGATTTGCCGAACATGCATCATCATCAGCGCCGAGGACTGTAAATAGGCAAGTGATCCCCAGCCAGCCGGCCGGCCGCTGTCCTCAGTCATCGCTTGGTGGCATCTAGAGAGCAGACCAGCAGCAGACCTCGGCGCGACCATGGGAGCAGACCATAGTAGGCCGCGGCGACTTGAGCGGAGAAGTAGTGCTGACGCCTGACACCGAGCGGCGGGGAGGTGGCACGTGCATGGAACTGGAGTGGAGCGCGCACGGCAAAGGCGCGCCACACGCCAGAAGAGACCCGACGGCGAGCGACCGAAGTTTCTGGGACGGAGAGCGTGTAAATTTGGAGAGCCACTTACACAATCTGTTGGAGACGTTTTTTTCCACAAAATAGCCAAATTTAGAAAATGTTTTTTTTCCACCGCTGTCTCTATGGAGCCCTCCGGCCGGGTCTTGGCATGGCCTTCAATTCAGAGTAACGAGTGCAGCACCATGTGTAGAAAACCCAAAGCATAATCCGTCGGTTCTGGCTCATGGACCTAATAAACGAGCCCATCTGATGTTGCTATCTCCTCCCGTTGCAGCACACTACCGTTTCAACATTCCTCTTTGCCACCATACTCAATATAAATCTCCTCAGGTGGGTAACAAGGCGCGTGAGGCGCAAAAAGACCATCCAGAACCAGAGGTGATGTGTTACGCGACTTGTTTTTGAGTGCTGAAATATTACAACAAAAATAGGTTTGAATAATTTGCTCTGGGATTTCGTTTAATGACTTAGCTAGATTTCCCGTAGCTATTTCCATTGCAATTGCAACATATTGGATCTACGCCTCCTAATGGGGTTAAACCCGCCCCACCCTACCGCTCATGAGACAACTCTGCTACCCTGACCCCACCCAATATTAAAGCTGTTCAACCTGCCCCGCCACAACCCACTTCACCGCTCCAACCTGCCCAACCCGCAGCTCGCAGGTGCAGCACTCAGCTTCTCCGAGGCGAAGAACATCGAGGGAGTCGCAAGAGCCCAAGTTGCGGTGAGAGAGTCAGGTGGCTCCACCGCCTACGCAAGAGCTTATCCATGCCGGCTGCCGTGGCCGTGATGATGGCACCCCAACCCGCCCCAACCCGCCTTTTATCTAAACCCGACCCACCCCATCCCACAGTCTTGTAAAACCGGTCTCCACCCATCCACGCATACCCCACATGGGAACCCACCCCAAACGCATTTTGAATAAAAGGCATACTCGTCTTGTTTCATGAAACTCGGTGGAGGAACATACAAATGGAAAATGTCTTGAAAATTTGGCAGCAGTGTGAGTCCTCCTATTGTAGATTGAAGCACAACCTTGAACTGAGATGTCCACTACTCCATGCACTTAATAGTGATGCTGATCCCGATTATGTCGGTGTTCTCCGAGATTCGTAAGCTCGACCATAGAAAGAAGGATTGCTCAAGCTTCCTGCAATCATCATATGCATAATACACAGTATGACCTCTACGCCATGCCCATCCACAATCACGGGATGTAGGTAGAAACTGAGTGATTGGCTTGGTTTCTTTACCATTATTTCTCACCCGACAGTTTTCCCTTCAAACAGATGCCTGAGAAATGGGTAGCGGGAGGTGTCGCGCCGGGGTGGGCAGCTAGACTCCACCTCTGCTACAAACTTTTCGGCCCAGTCTGCATACCTCTCCGTTAGAGTAAATAGGAATAATACCATATTGTCTACCCACATGACATGTTAGTTATATGTGTCCTGTATAATCAGCCCATGAGGCCAAATGCAATACAACCATTATCCCACCAATTCTATTCTCCTTTATGGTATCATTCGCCTAGGTTCAGATCCTCACCCTAGCTGCCGCCGCTTCCACACCGCGCGCCCCCGGGGAGAGATCAATCTCCGTCGGGGGCAGCGCCCCTATTTAGGCGTCTGACCCTATTGATCCGGATGCCATCGTCGTCATCACGTAGCAGGTCGGGATCTCCCCTTCGTCATCGCCGGGTCGCCACCGCCTCGTCCCTAGGCTCGTCGCTAGGCTGTCGCCATCAACACCTTCCTGATCTTCGTCGCATGGAGGAAGATGGATCTCGCCCCGTCCCGTCCTGCCGTGGTGGCGGCCTGGCCCGGCCACACGCCTCGACCCTGAGCTGCCATGGAGGCAGCTAGACCTGGCGTGTCGCTGCTGTCGGGCGGATCTGCAGCATCTCCACCACGTCGATCCACGTCGGCGCCTTCGACCCCGCGCGTCCACGACCAGCGGGCTCCCCGCGCCGCCCAATCGAGTCGCGCCGATACGCACTATCGCTGGGGGCGCCGCCCGATCGGGTCGGGCCGCCGCCGCCATGCCGTCCCACTGGGTACCCCGATCCCCTACTGTTGTATCTTTTTGGTTCATCCGATCACTGATCGGGATTGAGTCGCCCACCGCTCGTCGACCTTACGCGTACTACTCTGACCACGGCATCGACTTCACTAGCACATCGTCGGTTCATCATCAATACCATCGCCGAGTATTACACACATCTTCTCCGAGCAATAGGGCTGCTGCTGTGTCGCCTCATCGGGCTGCAGCATCGCCACCCATGTGTCCGCTTCACCGTGCATCCACATCGCCATCTCCTATGCATCGATGACTGTGCTGCGCAATCTTTGCTCTGCCATCCGTCTGCACAAGGCCTTCGTCCTGCTGATTGGGTCTTCGTCATCAAGTTGCCGCTACCCACGCCATCGCTGAGCCATGCTCGCTAGCCGCTCCCTCGCGTCGTCGCTGAGCCCTGCTCGCCGATGCGTCCGCTCCCTCACTACTTCTTCTTCATCCAGCACAACCACGTCGCATCCCCGTGGTTGAGGCTCGATCCCTTGTATGCCCGGTATTGGCAACACCGACGTGTGCTTTCATCCCCGACGCGCTACTAGGTCTAGCAAATCCAGCCAGCGCCTCGGCGCACAGGCGGCTTGATTGCATCGACCCTCCCCTTCCCACCCAGCCTTTCTTCTAGACCACGATGGCCCTGACTGTGTTGACCACGGCATCGCCCCCTTCCACGACGACTACCTCGACGCATTGCTGTCATCCCCATGGCGCCACTTGTGCGCCTGCAGCTCCATCGACACGGCAACCAGGAACACCCATGTAGTACCATCCAAGCAAACTAAGCATCCTATCTTCCCTTTGATCTGTCCAGACAAAGCAAAGAGCGTGGAGTAACACATCATACATATGAAGTCCTCCTTTTGGAACGCATCGTACATCGGCTCCCCATGCCTCCATAGCCTGTCCATTTGTTGCATCAAAGGCTCGAGGAACTTGTCTATGTCAATGTCTGGTTGTTTAGGGCCAGGAATAAGAATAGTGAGGAGAAGGTACTTTCTCTTTGACAAAACCACGTTGAGATGTTGTACATGGTCAAGATTACTGGCCAAGTGCTGTGGTCGCTCATCCTCTCATTGAAGGGATTCATTCCATCAGTGCTCAAGCCAAACTGTACATTTCTTGGGTCATCGCTGAATTCTTTGTGCTTCTCATCGATCCTTTGCCACTGACTACAATCAGCTGGGTGTGCAATCTTATCATCATCCACCTTGCGCGCATCATCCCACCATGTCATGAGTGCGGCTTCTTTAGGGTTTAGGAAGATACGTCTCCAGCGATCGGTCACTGGTAGGTACCATATTACCAAGGTAGGAATTCTATTCTACTTTGCATCGTTGCCTAATGGAGTGTCCTCTAGGGGCTGAGATTCTTGTACCACCTTTTTCATAACCTTCTTATTCCTCTTTTTCCCCGTGGAGACTTCATCCCCACCATAAAGGTCATTGTTTTTGTACCGGCTGGTCCCACACCGGAGACATTTGTCCAGTGACTTGAACGTTTCGCCACGAAAAAGGATACAGTGGTTGGCGCATATATGGATTTTTTCAACCCCCATTGTCAATGGACTTATGACCTTCTTCGCTTGGTATGTGTTGACGGGACCTGAGTTTGGTTGTGGCAGCACCCATGATAGGAGACGCAATAGATCATTGAAACTACAGTCTGACTAGCCGTACTTAGCCTTTAGGATGAGTAGCTCAAGCACAAAACATAGCATTGTCCAGTGTGTCGAACAATCCTTTTCAACACCATACACAGCCTCCTTCGATGCTTTTTTCACCCTTTCAAAATTTTCTAGACCTTTTGGGCTTTTTAGTAAAATCTCTGGTCCAAGGGCTCGAATCATGTCCTCTAAATCATCTTCATCCCCGACACGTGCTCCGCCATCATTATTGGCACCACCTTTGTTGTTACCATCCTAACCACCAGCATCACCACCTTGTTCATTGCCAAACTCGGGATCCATTCGTGCATCAAGCTCTGCCGAATATTGGGACAGGGATACTAGGGTTTTGTCGTCGTATTCCTCCCCATGAAAAAAATCGCGCGCTATATAATTTAGCGGCGGCCACTCCTGGGAGCTATGCGCCGCTATAGCCGCTCTATAGCACCGCTATAGCGCCGCAGCGTGAGATAGCTGCTCACGCTATATCGCCGCTATAGCGCCGCTATAGCGCGCTATTTATATACAGCCAGGCAAAAAAAATAATAAACAGTCCAAACAGGCAACATATTCATAGTTTCATACTTCCATACAGTCTAAACATCCATAAGGTTCAAATATTCAGTAGCTAACATGAAACAACAATAACGGAGGGTACTCTGGATTAGGGTTAGAGGGCTCAAGATGGGCCTAAATCTGACTCTGCCTCATTTTTTTTGTCAGCACATGAAACAGCAATAGCGGCGATTTAGCGCGCTATGGCGCTATAGCGGCAATAGCGGCGCTATAGCGCGCTATAGCGGCAATAGCGCGTATAGCGTGAAAATGCAAGATATCGTCGCGGCGAGCTATCTGGGACGCTATTAGCGCGCTATAGCGGCAAAATAGCGCGCTATTTTTTTCGTGGATTCCTCCTCATCCTCGTCGTTAACAATAACCGTTTCACCATGATGAATCCACACTGTGTAGTCCTCAACAAATCCTCACATAATCAAATGTGATCTGATGATAGTCACATCTGTCTATGTCATATGGTTCTTGCAATCTTTAAAGGGATAAATAATTGTATCCTTATTCTCTGTCAACGTCCTTTCATGCTTCTCTGTGGCTTAAATAAATTTATCCACCTCTTCACGGAAACCTACCTTGAACCTTAATGAACCATACATCCAAGAGTTCCTGTACTCCATCTTTTACAACAACAACAAAACAAACATTAAATGACTACTTATTCAGATACATATAAAAATGAATCAAATTAATAATTACTTGAGAATAATTTTATATACTTTAGATATATATGAATATAAATCAAATATAATTACATGAAGCATACAAACACACCATGGTAGAGGAAAATTAATTAACGGCCTATTTGTCCATAAATAATTAAAATACATATTTGTTGATTATAATAAACAATTTCAAAGACAACAATTAGCAACAATTATATTTCACCCAATATCTTTCATGCAAACCCTAGTCCAATTTCATCAAACATAAATTTACAAAAATAAAATTAATAAAAAAACTAAACCTTACATTTAGATCTAGATCTACATTCACATGAAACATCCATAAAACTAACTAATTGTTCACTAAAATTAAGAAACATGGACCAAATAAAGGTATGATCTTGTTCCCCTACCTAATTTACCCTACTACATTCAAAACTTGGGTCTAATTTGCTTCATAAGTAGCTCAAGCACCATAGAAGAGAGAGAAAAGTAAAACTCTAATTACCCACTAACCAACCATTAAAACTTTTTAAAAAAAGTGTGGAACAACATTTTCTTACCTTCTACCATCTCTGAACCAAAGGATTTGAGACCAAAACCTTCCCCCCTTAGTAGAGCAAAGAATAACCCTCGGTAAAATACCTCAGGCGACGCCGGTAGCCCCTCCGTCATCCTTTGCCGAGTGCTGGCCGTCAGCACTCGGCAAACGTGCTGTCTTTGCCGAGTGTCAGGCCTGGCACTCGGCAAAGAGGCTCCTTTGCCGAGTGCCAATTCCGACACTCGGCAAAGTATTTTTATTTGTTTTATTTTTGTTTTCAAATTTTTTTCTGTGGTATTTATACAGTACCTTGAAGCACATGCTCTAATTTGAAACTTTTCTATGACTTTTTGGTATATTTTTTACTTTTTTTATGTTTACTTGATTTTTTCTCGAAAAAGTAAATTTGAACTGCAGGTGCATGAAATATTGGAATTTAGCGATTCAAAAAATGGTATTCATGTTTTTGAGTGTATTTTGAGGCCGTGTGCAGGGACATTCGTGAACTTTCGAACATCTGTTTCACGAAACATGACCACCAACTTGTTAAAAAAGTGTTTTTTAATTATATAAAATGCAAACGAAGTCCGAAAATCACGAAACTTGTCGAGCTGTCGTGTCATCGCATGTAGAGGCTGTGGTAAAAAATTTAGAAGTTTCCGAACAAGTTGTGACGTACGATACCTAAAACCCAGACATCTCCGCACATGAAGAAGCCCAAAAAACACTCGGCAAAGAGCACGTCTCCCGTAGTGAGTTGGATCAAAAACCATCCTAAAGTATGTTTAAAAAAAACGTCCTAAAACTGGCTATACAGACAGAAGTCGGTAGTACTGGGATGGAGTAATTTAAATAACTACTACTCTGTAGTATCTTGCACAGCACTGAGTAATTAAGCGACTATCGGATGGCAAGTCATGTACAAGGGAAATTAGCTAGCGTACAGATGGCGGCAAGAAGTAGTTTTGTTTATCAAACAGTAGGCATGTGCATGTTACAAATAATGGAGTACAGGAGTAGTACCACATACTCACTACCGGAACAGGATCTTTGCCGTGTGTCCAAGGCACACGAAGAAGCCCAAAAAACACTCGGCAAGGCCTTTGCCGAGTGTTACTCTCGGCAAACAGCACACGGCGTACACAGTGACGGCAAAAGTTTATTTGCTGAGTGTTTTTTATCGGACATTCGGCAAAGACGTTGCCGAGGGCTGAAACCAACACTCGGCAAAAAAAAAGTAACTTGACGGTGCGGAGACGGTCACGGCGTGTTTGCCGTGTGTCTAACGGCCTGAGCACTCGGCAAACATGACCTTGTCTGCCGAGTGCCCCGGGCCTGACACTCGATAAATATGCCTGTCTTTGCCGAGTGTCCAGGCCCTGACACTCAGCAGATATTTTTGTGAAAAAAAGCTCGGCCCGACGCACCGCCGCCCAACGTCGCGCCACGACACCCGGCCGCCCGTCGCCCGCGCTACCCCGGCCGCCTGTCGTCTGCGCTGCCCGTCACGGCCGCCCACGCTACCCCGGCCGAGTTGCCCACCGCCACGGCCAGCCGCGCTACCCTGCCCGCCACGGCCGCCGGAGTGCCGCGCCGCGCCGCCTGTCGCCCGCGTGCCCTAGTCGACCCACGCTGCCCCACCAGCCACGGCCGACGGAGTGTCGCGCCACCCTCGCTGCCCCGCCCGCCACAGTCGCTGGAGTGCCGTGCCGCCCCGCCCGCCATGGCCGCCGGAGTGCCGTGCCGCCCACTGCCCGTCGCCCGCGTGCCCTGTCCGCCTGCGCCGAGGAGCCAACCGCCCTCTTGAGTCCTGTCGCAGGTTGGAAGACGGTGGGAGGAATGGATAAGGAGAGAGAGGGGGGAATGGGAAGGGATAAGAGGGGAGGGATCTAGGGAGAGGAGTTTGGGCCAATGGGAGAGCTCCATTTTGGAGACACAGATCGCTGACGTGGCGAAACGTGGCGAAAACCAAAATTGTGGAGGCCGGGTTAGGGGGTTTGCCGAGTGTCCCAGGTCTAACACTCGGCAAACTACAGATTTGCCGAGTGCCAGATAAGGGGCACTCGGCAAACCTTTTTTTTCCATTTTCCTTCTTCTCCTTCTGTTCCATAACGTGTTTTTCCAAATTTGTTCCGATGTACTTTGAAAATACCTTGTCAAATTCACTCAACAATATATATTTGATTTTTTCTTGGAATATTATTCTATTATTTTATGCAGTTGTAGCTCAAATTTAATTTATATCAATTAAAATTCTATAATTGCACTTAATAAATTAAAATTATCAAAGGGATCCAAAAATTTACCAAAATTTCACATGTAACAATCTTTGTTCTCTATTGCCTATATAAAAAGTTTTGAGGTCAAACCCCAATTCGACCATCACTTTGACTCCAAATCTCACCGAATCTTTCTCAACGCTATGATTCTTCTTCGGAGATGCTTCGGTTTGGAAGCATCGTACGTGAAAAATTATGCGAAACCTTCTCAATTTTTTACCACAGCCTCCACGTATGATATCATGAGATCTTGACAAATCTCATGATTTCAGACTTTGTTTGTTTTTTTAGAATTTAAAAACCATTCGACCATACGTTTGTGGTCGTGTTTCCTGAACACGATGTTTGAAATTTTATTTCATTTCACGGATAAGGCCTCACACTGGACTCAATAACATGCATATCATTTTTCTACTCATTTTATTCTATTATTTGAATCACTTGCAGTTCAAATTTGATTTATACCAAAAAATTCCTTGAAATGCAATTAATTAATTAAATATAGCAAACAGATCCAGAAATATACCAAATCTTAACATGGAGTACCACATGTTGTATGTGAAGAGTAGAAAAAATTTCAAGGTCAGAAAAGAAAAAAACTTATTTATTTGCCGAGTGCAAAAAAAAAACACTCGGCAAACTTATTTCTTTGCCGAGTGAAAAAAAACACTCGGCAAACTTATTTCTTTGCCGAGTGAAAAAAAACACTCGGCAAACTTATTTCTTTGCCGTGTGCCACTAACGGACACTCGGCAAACTCCTAATGTCCAGCACACTAACTGACGGATGTCCACATGGCTGTTTGTTGCCGAGTGTCTCTGTTTTGCCGAGTGTTTTTTCCTAGTTTGCCGAGTGTTTTTTTTTCAGCACTCGGCAAAGAGTTTGTTTGCCGAGTGCCATTATTTTGCTGAGTGTGTTTTTTACAGCACTCGGCAAAGAGCTTGTTTGCTGAGTGCTCGATAGAATGCACTCGGCAAACATTTTTGCGCTCGGCAAATCTGCTGTTTCTGGTAGTGACTACTGCAAATGATCCAACCAAATAGTGGACACCACACTGACTAGTTTTGTTTCTCAAACAGTAGGCAGTGGGCTTGTGTTGGTTGGGTGGTGACTGGTGACCTAGCTACCTGCTGCCACTTCTCCTTGTGCTTGCTCGTGTATTGTACCTCCTCCTGGTTTTAGGCGCAACTGTTCTTTCCATGCTTTCCTTTTCCACGCAAAACGTTGCAGCACCATGTTTAGAGTACCAATGCATTTCATACTCTGTCAGCTCTGGCTGACGGAAGAAACAATTGATTGCGTCTGATTTATTTAGTGCCTCGACCACTTGCTGTATGCTAGCATGAGAAACGTCGCTATACTCTGTGACATCTCCCATGATTCTGACTGCATAAGTATCCTGCGTTGATGACGCTTCATGAGGCATGAAGGCAGCTGTCAGCAGCAGAGGTGGCTTCCCATCGCCTCTGCTCTTGCTTCTGCCCACCACATCAAATGAGCTGCACGACGATCTGGGCTCTAGTGCTGCTACATAGTAGCACCGAAAAATGCAACAAATAACTTGCTCTGGGAATATATCTGATAACTCTGACGAGACATTGTTGTCAGCACAAAGCCCATGCCTCCTTCCTTTGCAACATGCTGGGTCCACTAAGTAGAATATGATTTCTAGGGGCGGCTGCAGAGGCTCTGTAGGGGCAGTTTGCCCAGCCGCCCCTACCCAAGGGTCTCTACAAATCATGTATTGACCGCCCCTACAAATCGATTTGTAGGGACGGCTGGTGTTATCAGCCGCCCTTATAAATCGATTTGTAGGGGCGGCTGCCCCTACAAATCAATTTCCAGAAATCACGGAAAAGGACAAAAAAAATTAGCAATTTTTTTTAATCCGAGAAGGTCCCCGTCGGCAGCCACACCATCCACTCTATCGCTGTAGCATTTTTTCATGATTTTTCCACACTTTGCGTCGGGCGGGATTCGAACCCACAACCTCTCCCTCGCGCGCAAACTCCGCTACCACTGCACCTCACGGTCACTTGAATCTACAATCCATTTCGGTTCCCCACGTATTATACAAAACTGAACATAAAGTGATTGTTTGAGGCCCTAAACTAATTCAAATGAAAAGGTTGTCAACTATAAAGTTTTATAACTTTTCGAGATCTACAACTTTCATTTTGGTAGTTTCTCCATCCGAGGTCACTTATAAAATTTGAATTTCAAATTTGAGAAATTCGAACGTAGTTTTCCATGACAAGATGATTTCAAATGAGAAAGTGTTAACACTGGATTTTGGTCGACTTTGGAAGATGACAGGTGGGCCCGCATGTGGGAAGAAGGACATTCGACAAACAAAACGAGCGGTCGGCTAAATGCTTGTGCGGTCGGTTACTTCAGAAGGTGATGATTCCATTCGGGAAAGCAGAAGATGGCAAGCAAAGCCGATCGAAAAGATGAAAGTTGTAATAATAAAGGACTCTGAGAGTTTAGGGCAAGGAATCGTGGTTTCCAAGTTTGTTTAAGAGTTCCTTTGTAAATCGTAGTCTTTTAGGACTCGTGTTTTGTCTACGGTATAAATATTGACCCTCGACCATTGTAATAGGGGTTCACAACCAAATCAATACAACCGGCCCCGTGCCAACTTTCGAGTCCTTTTGTCGTGTCGTCGAGTTCTTCGAGAGGAGTCATCGATCCGTCGACCTCCGTAAGTTCCGACAACCTTGTTATCATGTTTAGTATCATGCGGTGGATTTAGACGTGATGCAAGTAGTCTTGTTTGTTTTCAATGATCGTGCGGCGGATCTTTGCTTGACAATCAAGAAGTCTTTGCTTATGCTTTGTTTATGAGTAGATACCGTGCGGCAGGCATTTGCTCAATATGCTTAGTGAAGGCAAGACAGTTATCGGCTCTATTAGATATGGCAAAATCTAATAGATTCATTAAGTTATCCTATGTTGCATGTTTTAAATATTTTATATATTTGTAACACACTTTTGCCCAATCTAAATTGATATTGTTCGGCCCTCTCTTATGGTCTTATTTGTGCTTCAATGATCATTACTTTCGTATTACCTTTGCAAATAGATAACATGCTCGTAATGGCTGAATTATTTTAATCTAGATTGTCACATGTCGTGGGTTCATGCATTTTAATTACGTTTAAGCTT
The DNA here is from genome assembly GCA_904845875.1 of Miscanthus lutarioriparius. NCBI lineage: Eukaryota > Viridiplantae > Streptophyta > Magnoliopsida > Poales > Poaceae > Miscanthus > Miscanthus lutarioriparius. The sequence goes on from CAJGYO010000003.1 coordinate 115,565,586, forward strand.
TGACGAAACTAGGTGTCGTGCGGCAGATGCAGGTTTTAGATTAGTTTAATCATGTTTATTTGCACGTTCCTTCTTCATGGACCCCAACTCGGCTGGATTGCTGAGCTTGGTTATGTATTAACTTATGATTAATTTTACTTGTTCAAACATGTCTTCCCATGCACATGCATTCGGCAATTGGATCTTTACGTGTGTTCATCTTACGATTAGCCGAATGGTTTATAAACTTGCTAGCAGATAGCTTCCTATAGCTGTATGTCGTTGTAAGTGGCTTCAGGGCCGTATATATGGAACTGTCTGGTCTCACCCGACATGTTCCGGTTTGGCATTTAACTGTTTTATTCCTTGTTAGTTTTTTCAGGTCAAACTGACTGGCATGTTTCCGGATCACGAAGCACCCGGACATCCAATTGAAGCCACGCTTTCCGGCTTGCTGTGTGTGAGGCACAGTACGTCACATTTTGTGTCAACACACTTTTTGGCACGCTCGGTGGGACAATCTGTTAGTTCAAGATGGCGTCTAAGATCAACAATGATCATGTTCTGGATGTGAGCATGGCAGAATTGCCAGATAATTACAGGGATTTAGTGCTACAAGCATGTGAGCAATACCAACGGAAGTGTTTGATGTCTTTTTCCAAAAACAAGAGCAATAAAGTGTTTCAAAAGCAGTCAATGCCAAGGGTTCTTCCACATCAAACTGATTACATCAAGAGGGAGGATGCACGAAAGATGGCAGCCCCGGTTTATAAAGCTATGGGAGAAACCATGACAAACCATCACACGACTTTTTCTCGAATACCTTTCGGGCAATCATGATCGAGTACTTTTGGTCCAATGGTTGATAAGTACTTTGAAGAAAATGTTGGCCCACTCGGTGGACCGACACTTTTCAATGTTCCAAAGCATCAAGAGAAGCTGTTGGAAAAAAGAAGGACCATCGACTTCAAATATAGGTGGATTGACTCACACCAAAAGCAATCACATCCCACCTATGGCGGTGTAACATTTGGTACCACAGGAGAAGTGCCACCTTCACTTTATAGAGTTTCTCCAACATCAAACAGTTATAGAAGAATATGTATGGAGATGGGTATCAAGAATTTATGATTACAATGCTATCAATGCTGTGCCAAATCCGAGGTATAGGAGTGTTTCAGGGATTGCCTATACGAGTACAAGCACAAGGAAATCGTGGATTCGAGGCATTGATGTTTTGATGCACAGGATGGCCGATATGATGCGAGAATCGGTTTGGCTTGAAGCCAAAAAATCAATCCTATTCATACAAGTCTCCTTACCCGTAGTGGTACAACAGTGGCGTTACCTCCAAGGGTGAAGCCTCCAACAGATTTGACCAAGTTTTACGGTCAAGATGATACTAGTACCATAGAGCACGTCGATTCGGTACTTAATGCAACTTGGAGAAGCTGCTTGGATGAAGCCCGGAGGATTCGATATTTTCCTTTGTCTCTTACAGAGGACCAGCTTTCACGTGGTTCACGCTTTTGCCGACTCATTCCATTGGTGCGTGGGCGGAACTAGAGCGAAAGTTTCATTCATATTTCTACACGGGTACTAATGAGAAGAAGTTGGTCGATCTCATGAGTCCGAGGATGAGAACAAATGAGACACCATTGGAATATCTTCGCAGATTTAGGGAGACCAAGAATATGTGTTACTCTCGAATTTACCGGATGATCAACTACCGGAATGGCTATAGCGGAATGTTGCGAATATCAAGGAGAAGTTGTTCGACATGGAGTTTGATGATCTTGGCCAACTTGCACAGCGTTTAGCGACTATGAGTAATCGAGCCCAAGGATTCAGAGAGAGATAATCGCTTTCGGAAGAACAATGCCACTAATGAGGTGTATCAAGGTTTTACGGAGGAAGCGGTGAGTATATTGATGAAGATGAGATAGTCTGCAATGAGTTGAATTGGGCAAAGGAGCCTACTCAAATTAGTCAACGCTGGTTGAAACAACAAAAGGGAACCTATGATTTTGATGTTACTAAAATGAACGTGCTTTTGCATTATTGATGAAGGAAGGACGCGCATCAAAAGTCGCCGTAAGGACATCCCATGTCTGCGTCCCGAGGGAGTGAAAGACAAAAAGTATTGTGGCTTCCATAACACTAATTCTCACTCTATCAATGATTGCCGAGTGTTCAGAATACAAATCCAGAAAGCTATCCAAGAGGGACATTTGAAGTTTGATGGCAAGATGAAAATTGATGATCAGCCTTTTCCACAAAATATGATTTCTTTCTCTCGTGAATATGGTCTCTCGCCAATGATCTCAAAGGTAAAGGCAAGATGAAGGTGTTGACTTGATAGAGCAAAGAAAAATGGTCTTTGTTGACCCGGATCGGCAAGTCACCAGTAGAGAGCTGCAGCAACGAGTTCGGTTTCAGAATAGCCGAACCGAGAAAGGTCAAACTTCCAAACCCAGAGTTACATCACGTATTTTGCTAAACAAGTGGCAGAGAGAACAAGAGAAGGAATACTATAAGAAGCAATGGTTTATGGAAGAATGCCGGAGGTATGAGGAAGAGGTATACCAAAGGGAGCAAGAAGAATACATGACAGAACAGGAGCAGTCTCATTGGGGTTGTTCATTCTTTAGGCATTGTTGGAATGAAGGCTTGAGGTTGCCTACTAGAAATAATTGTCCGGAGTGTAGTGCTCAGTACTCCGAGTATAGGCAATCTCGAGTCAACCGCCGTCCCGTCTATGAAAGACTTGGAACGAAGGTTCCTGAAGATGATCGGCGCTTAAAAACAGATGATTTTAAGAATCAGCAAAGGAAAAGATTTGTAGGTCAAGGTTGGATTCATGATAGAGTGCATGGCGAAGAAGCTGATTCCTATAGATACGTATGGCAAAAAGGACAGTGGTGTCCTCCAGGCCTAAGGAAAAGTCAGAAAAGAAGAGTTCAACGGTTGAGGAATAGGGAGTTGAAACAGGAAGTTACCGAAACAAAGCAAATATGGCATCCTAAGAAGAAGCCTGATGAATGTGGTCCTTCGGCTGATGCTTGCATGGCTTTCTTCCTCCCATCAGAGTTTATAGCTCCCGAAAGACAATATGTCCAAGAAGAGGTGTACTCTGATTTTGATGAAAGTGAATGTCAGGATTTGATGGCCCAGCTTGTATTAACACATCAGGCTGTTTTTGACAAACCAATCAAGAATCGTCACTTGAGACCACTCTATTTAAAGGGATATGTCAATGGCAAGCCTTTAACTAAGATGTTTGTTGATGGAGGGGCTGCTATCAATATCATGCCTTATACTACCTTCAGAAAGCTTGGGATGACTAATGAAGAATTGTTGAAAACGATATGGTGCTTAGGGACTTTCTTCAGGCAACCCTTCCGATACCCGAGGTGCTATCCATGTCGAAATGACTATTGGGTCTAAAACTCGATTACTACCTTTTTGTCATTGATGGCAAGGGGCATATAGTCTACTCTTGGGCGGAGATTGGATCCATGCTAATTGTCTTTGCATTCCTTCGACCATGCATCAAATTCTCATTCAATGGATTGGAGATGATGTTGAAGTTGTACATCTTGACGATTCGGTAAGTGTTGCCGCCAGAATCTACCTCTTCCATCGGGAATATGAAGGCGTCGATTGTTTCTCTGGAAAACTGTGGAAAGAAGGTCCTGTAAATGTTTTCAAATGAGGGCCAACAATCGATACAAGCGATCGGCTCTCATAGTAATTTTTAATGGGAAATCACATCGATGGCAACAAAGGAAAGTTGGGGCGTGGTTTTATGTCGGTGATAAGTTGGAAGAAATTGATGTTGGTGATGGTTCTAAGCCAAGGCCGATGTATATTAGTGCAAAGTTAGACCCGAATATAAATCAAAGTTGATAGATCTGTTGAAAGAGTTTTAAGATTGTTTTGCTTGGGATTACACGGAAATGCACGATTGGATCGTTCCATTGTTGAGCATCGATTACCCATTAAACCTAGATTTCGTCCCTTATAAACAACCTCCACGGAAGATATACAAAGAGGAGGTATTGGCCGATGTGAAGAAGGAGGTTGAAAGATTAATAGAAGCAAACTTCATTCGGCCCCGCAAGTATGCGAGTGGATTTCAAATATAGTACCGGTATACAAGAAAAATGGAAAAATGAGGGTTTGCATAGATTTCAAAAATCTTAATAAGGCCACTCCCATGGATGGTTACCCAATGCCAGTTGCCGATTTACTAGTAGATGCAGCAGCAGGTTATGAAGTCATTAGTTTTATGGATGGTAATGCTGGCTATAATCAAATTTTTATGGCAATGGAAGATATTTCAAAAACAGCCTTCAGATGTCCTGGTCATATTGGTTTATTTGAATGGATAGTCATGACGTTTGGGTTAAAGAATGCCGGTGCAACTTATCAAAGAGCTATGAATTATATTTTTCACGAGCTGATCGACAAGATTGTAGAGATCTACATCGATGATGTAGTAGTCAAGTCTAGAAATCATGAAGGACATTTAGCCGGTTTAAGAAAGACTCTGGAGTGCACAAGAAAGCATGGCTTGAAGATGAATCCAAACAAGTGTGCCTTTGGAGTTTCGGCTGGTGAGTTTTTGGGATTTTTAGTTAATAAAGGAGGAATTGAAGTTGGGAAAAAGAGCATGGAAGCAATAGACAAAGTTGTGCCGCCAACCAATCTCACAGAATTACAGTCATTGTTAGGCAAAATCAACTTTGTAAGAAGATTCATATCCAATCTATCAGAGAGAGTTTTACCCTTTTCTCCTTTATTAAAGCTCAAGAAGGATCAAAAATTTGTATGGGATGACATACAACAAAAGGCTTTTGATGAGATCAAGCAATATATGAAGGCACCACCCGTGCTGGTACCTCCACAACTTGACAAGCCTTTTAAGTTGTATGTGGCGGCTGATAGCCTAAAGAAAGGATCGGCCCTTATGCAAGAATTTGAAGGAAAAGAAAGAGTCATAGCTTATCTTAGCCGAAAGCTGCTAGACCCGGAAACAAGGTATTCGGCTACAGAAAAACTTTGCTTGTGTGTGTATTACTCATGTACCAAATTTCGGCACTATTTGTTGAATGCCGAATGCGTGGTAGTTTCTAGTTTTGATGTAATCAAACATATGCTATCAATGCCAATTTTGAATGGAAGAATTGGCAAATGGATTTTAGCATTGTCGAATTTAATTTAAGGTACTGAATCGGCAAAAAGGCGGTAAAGGGTCAAATTATTGCCGATTTTATTACCCAAAGATCGGGATCTTTCTGTTGAGGCGATAAGCATTGTGCCTTGGGCCTTGTTCTTCGATGGATCATCTTGTAACAAAGGTGGTGGTGCTGGTATTCTCTTGATTTCCCCACAAGGAAAAACTTTTGAGTATGCGGTTCCTATTGAATTTCATGTTACTAATAATCAGGCAGAGTATGAAGCGTTGCTTAGAGGGCTTCAACTTCTTATAGAAGTAAAGGCCGTTGCTGTTGAAATCTTTGGGGATTCTGAGTTGGTGATTAATCAACCGAGTGGTGGTCGATATGAATGCAAGAACAATGTGTTAAGAGAATATTATGAGGAGTGTAGAGAACTTTTGAAGAATTTTCTGGTAGTAACCTTGCATCATATCCCTAGAGAGTATAATGAAGAAGCAAATAAGTTAGCTCAAGTTGCTTCTGGATATCGAGAGAGTCGGGAAGTTTTTGCTATAGAAGAAGGTGTTTTAAATAATCGATCAAGTAGATGGTGATTGGAGATATGAAATTACCAATTATCCGAAAGGTCCATCTCAAAAAGTTTCCGAAAACTCGGATACAAAGCTCTCAAATTTGTGTTCCTTGATGATCGGTTATATTACAAGTCCATCGATGGAGTATTGCTCAAATGTTTAAGTCAAGAAGAGGCCAAGAAAGTGATGTATGAGGTTCACGAAGGATTGTGTGGTGCACACCGATTCGACTTATCGGATGAAGTGGATAATTAGGAGAACTGGTTATTTTTGGCCAACTATGTTGGAGGATTGTTTTGAATATTACAAAGGGTGTCACAATTGTCAAAAATTCGCAATATTCAAAAGTTCCAAATCTGCTATGAATCCCATAATCAAGCATTGGCCGCTCGTAGGATGGGGTATAGATTTAATTGGTCGATCAATCCTCCTTCTAGTAAGGGACACAAATTTGTACTCTTGGCCACGGATTATTTCACCAAGTGGGTTGAAGCAATCCCTTTGAAGAAGGTAACGCCGAGAATATGATCGGTTTGTTAAGGAACATATAATTCACAGATTCGGGATTCCTCAAACTATAACAACTGATCAAGGAACTCAGTTTACTTCTTCAGAATTCTGTGATTTTGCCAAAGATATGGGGATTAAGTTGTATAATTCTTCTCCTTATTATGCACAAGCTAATGGTCAGGCAGAAGCATCAAATAAGATTATGATTAAAATCATCCAGAAGAAGATTGATGAAAAACCAAGGAGATGGCATTTGGTTCTTAATGAAGCATTGTGGGCTTACCGAATGGCTTGTCATGGGTCCACTCAAACGTCTCCCTATGAACTGGTTTATGGGCATCATGCTGTATTACCATGGGAATTACGGTCAGGTTCAAGGCGAGTTGTGTTACAGAAAGAATTGGTAGAAGAAGATTATAAGAATCTGATGATGGATGAATTGGAAGATTTACATTTGATTCGTCTCAAGGAATTGGAAAATATTGAAAAAAATAAAATACGCGTTGCCAAGTATTATAACAAAAGGGTTAGGCTGAGGCAATTCGCAGAAGGAGACTTGGTGTGGAAAACTATATTGCCAATTGGAACAAAGGATAGAGTATTCGGCAAATGGTCTCCAAATTGGGAAGGTCCTTTCCGAATAGTAGAGTGTGTACCTGGCAATGCATACATATTGAAGACTTTATTTGGGGAAGAGTTTACCAGAGCTATCAATGGAAGATTTCTTAAGAAATATTACCCCAGTGTTGAGGTTGGTTCATGAACGTAGATCAGAAAAGCTGATAAAAGGAAAATCGCCTTTAGCCTAAAAAGAAATAAAACTGAGAATAGCCGATATTGTTTATATCGCCTTTAGCACAAAATAGCCGATGCAGTTTGCATCGCCTTTAGCACAAGAATGTTTATGCAAGACCGGGGTGTTTTCAGCATTTTTCTGACAGTCGCAGGTAGAATTTTACCGAAAAAAATCAAAGAAATAAGCATTCTTCCAAAAGACAAGTTTATTTACAGAAGTCCATCCTAATACAAACTACTCCTCAAATAACCTGTTGAGGACGGACTGGGGATGTGTGGACTCGGCAAGGGCGATGGCATGATCATCGTAGACCTCCATACGCTCATCGATGTCGTCGATCTCGTCCGGGCGTCCTCCAGCAAAGCCGACTGGCTGGAAGGAGTAGTCTTCGTTGGTTCGGGAGGTCATTGCCGCCAACCCGAGAGAAACACCAAGGTGCACACCTTGGATGACGGCCTGATCAACACGGCCGTCCACAGCATCAAGGCGTGCCTCGGATGTCTCCCCCTGGGCATTCACCTTGTCGGCAATCTTGTTCGCCGCCGCCTTCAGGCGATCGTTCTCCGCAGAAAGAGCTAGGCAGAAAGAAAAAAATGGGTCAGCAGGCAGGGGAAGCCAGAATGATAAAACCAAATGAAGATATCAAACTGGTGATGGCGTTGCAGAGTTGCTTCCGCTGGTCCTCCCATTCGGCTTGCTCGATGCCGAATTTCTTGGAGACGTCGCCTAGCTCCTCTCGGGCCTCGTCTCTCTCCTGGTGAAATTTGAGCGCTTCCTCATGAGAATATGGATGGTGTGCATCTGCTGGTTCCGCCGGGCCCCAAGGATTGGAGTGATAGGTGCTTGAAGAGCTGGAGGATACGGAGGAGCCGGATGATGGAGTTCTCGGTTGAACTGCTGTCGCCGGAGGAAGGAGATGATATTGGCTGGAGCTGATGACCCTTATCCTGATGAATGAGGAAGAAAAAATCGAAACTAAGAGATGAACAAGAAAATCGCAAGGGGGCAAAAAGCCGATTCATACCCACGGCGCCGGCAGCGCGATGCTCTGCTTCCTTCCGCCTCTCCGTCGGCAGGTCGCTTGCCATGGTCGCCGCTGTTCGCCATTTGCTTTGGTGAAGGTTAGGGTTTTCTTCTGGAATGAATCGAACAAAGGAAGTGGAGGAGACGGATATGAGAACGCTAAAACTGAGATAGTGATGAAGGCTAACGGAGGGGTCTATTTATAAGCCGAAGCGAAGAATCGTGGCAAATTCCACGGAGTCGTGGGGCGGGAATGCCGAACGATGGAATGGGGTTTTTTCCTTTCAGCTGGGCCGCTACTGGGCTGGGCCAGGCATGGATTAAGTCGGGCGTCGTTCGGCTATCTCCCTGATTTGTTGGAGCCAGCATTGTTCGGCTATACCCTAACAACATTTAAATTAGGATTCGGTCGGCTATCGGAAGAATGGAGACAATTGGCTACATTCTAATTGAGAAATTTAAGGGAAAATAGCCGATTGCTTTTTCAAACGAATAAAATATGTAAACATAAAGTTGATTGATCAAGGGACAGAGGATATCACACTTAAGTTTATTACAAGCCCAATGTCTACTTGTTCGGAAGCTGATTGATTGCCTCTATGGCTTCAGTCCTGATTCGGCTAACATCATCTAGCACTTTCTGATCCTCATCTTCAAAACTCTGGATGCTGGATAACTTAGTTTTGATTTGCTGATCTTCTTTGTTGGCCGAAGTTATTTTTAGTGAAGCTGCTTCTATGTTCTTCGGCAAATTAGCTATATGGGCCCTGTGAGACTGAATTTTGGTATTCAGTTCGGCTAGTTGGGCTTCTAGTCTGCTTTTTTCATTCTCCATGGCTTTCAGTTCAGGCTCCAAGGTTGTCAAGGAATTTCTTGTAGTCTGGATATGAGAGTGAAGATCTTTAATCTCTAGCTTCTTCAAAGATCTGTCCTTCTGCAAAGCAGCCCTCGAAGACATGTTCTTGGTTGCCCTTCTCACCATGGCAAAGTGGTCATCAAGATGGGCTGCAAATTCTAGGGGGGCCTTGAGAGCAGAAGGGATATCTTGATCAATGAGTTCAAGGAAGTCTCTTATCTGATCTGCATCCTAAACCAGATTAATGGTATCCTTGTTCAGCAGGATGATCACCTCTTTTAGCCGAGCCTGATTTTCCAGCGATAAGGTTTGTTGAGAAGTAATCTCTTCACCTTTCTCAATGATGTAGTCCTCAATAGAGAAGGAGTAGCTGGTGGTCGGTTTAGTGATGTTCTTCTAAAAGAAAAGAGAAGAAAGGAGGTGTTAGCCGATTGGGTGAATTTGCTAAAATATAGTGTAAGACAAGGTATTACCTGCTGAACTGATTGATCATCAGGATGGGTTATACCCTGGCTTGCTGGAGGACTTGGCTGAATGTTCAGAAGGGACGGGGTTGGAGATTGATCAGGAGAAGTTTCCCTTGCCAGTTCATCTAAGATTTCATCTATTCTCAATAAAGTAAATGATAATGAGTATAAGGGATAGATGTTATTTAAAAAAAAGGGAGAAAAGAGAATTGGTTGAACGATGTTACCTATAGTCTCATCAGATGTATGAGCCTTTGAACCTTCAGCTTCATGAGTCTCTGAAGCTTCACTGTCATGAATTTCTTCATTTTCAGTAGAAACTTCAGGAGTTGGTTTTGCAGCTGCTGAGGTGCTGTCTAGTCTGGGAATTTCGACTTGTGGCTGCAATGGAAGTAATGAATATAGAGGTGGTCAGGTTTACTGTTAAGTGGGGTTGTTAACCTGATAGAGAATAAAAGGTTCATACCTCAAGAGATAATTTGGCTTTCTTGGTCCTTGGTTTCTTGTGTAAGAGAAAACTTTCAGGTGTTTTCCTTTTGCTTTTTCCTCTTGAAGATGCAGCAGCTGAAGTAGCAGGAGGTCTCATGAGTGCCTTTAAAGGTACTGAATCCAAAGTTGCAGGAATTTTCATGAATTCCTTTAATTTTGGAGCATCAAACCCCAGAGCAGGCTTGGGACCAGCCGAATAGTACTAGATTGCTTTGGCAGGGGGAGTAGACTCAAGATCCTGTGCATAACCAGATGTTAAAATAAGAAGTGAATTCAAGAGCAGGAAATGATGAGCCTAATGAAATTACCTCACTATCAGAAGCAAAATCGGGCTGCAAGTTTTTGCATAAAGGATGAACTGATATATTGAAGATATGAGCATGCCATTCTTGCCACCAAGAGACAAAGAAGGGATGAGCAACATCTATTAGCCCAAATGGAGATGGTTCGTATGTTGGCAATTCCCATCCTAATTCAAAGATTTTCTTGGCTTCCATTCTTTCTGTTATTACTTCCCTTGGCTTTATGATTGTTGAGAAGAGGAATCTTGGGGGCAGCTGGCCACATCCTAATTGTCTGGCCACCATATTTGGATAGTAGAATTCATAGGTGGATTGCACTAACCTCCCATGATGAAATTCGACTGGCAGAGTGCAAGGTTTGATAAAGGAGTTGAAGATCTCCGTGGATTCTTGACCTGAACAACCAATTTCATAGCTAAACTTGTAGGGCAAAGTCAAATTTTCATTTTCTCTGTAAGGGAACCAGAGCACATTGCCGAATCCTTTGAAAAATAGCTTGAAGAAATGACCAATGTCTATGTCAATGCTGATAGATGATGCTGCTTCCCCATAAGCCTGACAAGCCTTAACCTTTGCTGTACTGCCTTCAGCGTAGTTAACTGAAGGAAAACTTAGATTGAAGAGGCTCACAGAGGTTATCTGATGCATGTATAGCTGGAGCCACATCTGAATTAGCCACCAGGGACCATTAACACAAGAGATTTCTCCACCTTGGCGCATCTGAAGAGTAATCTGATGCATCATATGATAAACAGACCCTAAGAGATATTTGCCTAGTGGGATCTGAGTGCCTGTAGCTAAGTCTTCAGCCATCACCATGTGATTCAGAGTTGGTTCATTGGATTTTCCACAGAAGATGAATCTGCATAGCCACATATTCATGAAGGCTTTCAATTCTTTGTCAGAAATGGTGCCAGATGCATTCATGTAGTTCTGGATGTATTTGACCCATCCACATCCAGAGCTGACGGCTCTTTGATTACTTTTGCTCTTATACTTATGAGGGTATACTGGTAGTGACACGTTCAAGCCAGTCATCATGAACACATCGGCTAGAGTGATGGTCATCATACCATGACCAAAGATGAAGGCATTAATGGTGTCAGACCAAAAATGGTTAGCTGCTATCAAAAGGGAATCGTTTCTGGGTGTTTCTGCTAAGGATAATTCCAGACAATGACTGGTGTCTTGACTTTCCCAAAGGCTGCTTGCTTTTCTCCAAAGATTCTCTGTACCAATTCCGCCATCCAAATGATTGGGGGAAATGGCCAATTCTTGAACGTGTTTGGCCATCGGTTTGGCAAGGTGATCCCAGATTTAAAAGGGATTCTTTGGGTTTCCTTCTCGATAATTTCAAAAGGGTCAGGATTTCCCATTGGGCCAAAGAAATAGGAATCGGGGTTGGCAGCATAAGGGATCAAAATCTGATTCTTGTATTCCTTTAAAGGGTGATTGAAATCAAAGAGGAATAAGCCAAAAGAAGAACGGGAAGATCAAGTGGAAATTGCCGAATATAAGTGAAGTTTACCTCTGGAATTTCATCCTGGGTCGCCATTGAAGATTCGAAGTGGGTCCGAGGTTGCGCTGAAAGCTTCAATGTTTGGACAACGGCTGCGGTGTTGAACGGTGCTGACCTAGGAGGAAGAAGGAGCTTGTGGTCAATTTCAGAATAAAACAACTTTTATCCCGAAATTGAGGGGGCATGTGTTAACACTGGATTTTGGTCGACTTTAGAAGATGACAGGTGGGCCCGCATGTGGGAAGAAGGACATTCGGCAAACAAAACGAGCGGTCGGCTAAATGCTTGTGCGGTCGGTTACTTCAGAAGGTGATGATTCCATTCGGGAAAGCAGAAGATGGCAAGCAAAGCCGATCGAAAAGATGAAAGTTGTAATAATAAAAGAGTCTGAGAGTTTAGGGCAAGGAATCGTGGTTTCCAAGTTTGTTTAAGAGTTCCTTTGTAAATCGTAGTCTTTTAGGACTCGTGTTTTGTCTAGGGTATAAATATTGACCCTCGACCATTGTAATAGGGGTTCACAACCAAATCAATACAACCGGCCCTGTGCCAACTTTCGAGTCCTTTTGTCGTGTCGTCGAGTTCTTCGAGAGGAGTCATCGATCCGTCGACCTCCGGAAGTTCCGACAACCTTGTTATCATGTTTAGTATCATGCGGTGGATTTAGACGTGATGCAAGTAGTCTTGTTTGTTTTCAATGATCGTGCGGCGGATCTTTGCTTGACAATCAAGAAGTCTTTGCTTATACTTTGTTTATGAGTAGATACCGTGCGGCAGGCATTTGCTCAATATGCTTAGTGAAGGCAAGACAGTTATCGGCTCTATTAGATATGGCAAAATCTAATAGATTCATTAAGTTATCCTGTGTTGCATGTTTTAAATATTTTATATATTTGTAACACACTTTTGCCCAATCTAGATTGATATTGTTCGGCCCTCTCTTATGGTTTTATTCGTGCTTCAATGATCATTACTTTCGTATTACCTTTGCAAATAGATAACATGCTCGTAATGGCTGAATTATTTTAATCTAGATTGTCACATGTCGTGGGTTCATGCATTTTAATTACGTTTAAGCTTTGACGAAACTAGGTGTCGTGCGGCAGATGCAGGTTTTAGATTAGTTTAATCGTGTTTATTTGCACGTTCCTTCTTCATGGACCCCAACTCGGCTGGATTGCTGAGCTTGGTTATGTATTAACTTATGATTAATTTTACTTGTTCAAACATGTCTTCCCATGCACATTCATTCGGCAATTGGATCTTTACGTGTGTTCATCTTACGATTAGCCGAATGGTTTATAAACTTGCTGGCAGATAGCTTCCTATAGCTGTATGTCGTTGTAAGTGGCTTCAGGGCCGTATATATGGAACTGTCTGGTCTCACCCGACATGTTTCGGTTTGGCATTTAACTGTTTTATCCCTTGTTAGTTTTTTCAGGTCAAACTGACTGGCACGTTTCCGGATCACGAAGCACCCGGACATCCAATTGAAGCCACGCTTTCCGGCTTGCTGTGTGTGAGGCACAGCACGTCACATTTTGTGTCAACAGAAAGTTTTCCATGCACGTGTAGGAGGAACAGGCGTCGCTAAGGAGCCGCTGCCGACCACCCATAATGCAGAGGGCAGACGCTCGTGCACGTGTTGGGAGGAGCCGGAGACAGGGCCGTCTCTAGAGGCATCGAGCGTCAACATGACTGGTCGAGGATTTGCATTATCTTTAAGATGATATACATGGACAAGCGTTATTTGAAGAATAATCATGACGAGGACGTTGTGGAGAAACGTCGTAATGAAAATTGTGTTAAATATAAATATTAGAAGTGTACTTATCTTTGGATAGAAATCTGGTCGGTGGCGATGAAGTTGTCCGATCCTCGAGCTTTCCGGCCTGTTGCGACGGTGGTCGCGGTTGTCATAGCGCCGTTCCTTGTGGCGATCATCATTGCGACGTGGTCTGGTGGTCGAGGTGGTCGGAGCTCGGCGGAGCCGCTCGGGACATGGTCGACGTGGTCTGGTGGTCGAGGTGGTCGGAGCTCGGCGGAGCCGCTCGGGACGTGGTCGACGTGGTCTGGTGGTCGGAGCTCGGCGGAGCCGCTCGGGACGTGGTCGACGTGGTCTGTGGTCGACGTGGCTCGCTGGACGGCTCGGTCAGCTCACTTGAAGGCTCGTCGAGACTTGCCAGACAGCTCGGATGGTTTGCTTGATGGATCGGCGTGGTCAGACGGCCGCTTCCTTCTATGTAGATGTATATACGTATATACAAGCTACATATGTTGTTGGCTTTTGCATGGCTTCTCTAGATCATGCACGTCTTCTATTGATCGAGTCTTCACTCTTGAGGCTATCGGACACCAGGGCATCATGCATGTAGGCATGCAGTGTGGCTTGATTGGATCTTGTCGTGTAACGACCGTAAGTGCAGTCGGAGTCCTGACAAAATAATCATACGCACATGTAGATATCTATAGATATCTAGACACGTATATCGTAGAATATTAATTTAAAGATTAAATAATTGACTTAGCTTATGTGAAGTCAAGGCATCGCCTGATCAGCGCTGATGGAGAATCTCTCCATGGACGCATGCGTATATGCACCAGCCAATCAAATATCTTGGACCAAATATCTTTGATGAATTAAATCTGACTTGCATATGTATGCGTGTGTACGCGTGCATGCAGCAGCTAGCCATCTGATGGATCATGAACGTGGTCGTGGTCGTGCTTGCTTGACGCGACGCCGATGCTTCTATGTCTTGATCGTCGGACTTTGATCTAGTTCGATGCTAGACCAAAACTCACGGAAGTGTGTCAGAGATGAACATAGAGTTGTAGTCGGCTTGTTCCCAGTCGATGACGCATCAGCCGAAGCAAGTTGCCGCGAGGTCACGTCGTGTCGCCGCGGACGATGTTGATGAGAAAATCGCCATCTGATTCGCCGGAAGATCAGCACGCACAACCCCTAAAAGGGGCCCCCTACCTGGCGCGCCACTGTCGACGAAATATGGTCGGCAGTCCACCGAGGGGGGTGCTCGTGGTGGTAGATTATCGGTAGGATGCGTGTAATCAGGAATCAGATGGTTATAGAGACACAAGACACAAGATTTATACGGGTTCAGGCCGCTAGTGTGGCGTAAGACCCTACGTACTGTGCTCTGTTATTTGTATTGATCTGGGGTGAGATCTGTATGATCTGTATAATCTGTATGATCTAGATGGATTGTCCCATAAGGGGACCCCTGCCTCTCCTTATATAGTCTGGAGGAGGAGGGTTACAAGTAAAGTATCATATTTGGTACTATTACAATATCTAGTACAACTTGTAATCTTGCCGTGCACGCCTCGATCTTATGGGCCGGGCCACCTCTAATGGTGCGACCCATGTCTTGTCTTGAGGATACCAGAGGCCATACCCCCACAGGGGAGGGGATATCTTTTGTCTATTAGGGCTTGCTTGTTTCTCATGCTCTAAAATTTAATTAGTAAGCTAAAGTTAAGTACTCACTTTAGACTACTTTAGTTCACTTGTGTAGTCTAATGAACTAGTGACTTTTTTATGAGGTTGGTTAAATTTGATAATATTTTAGATTACATGTATGAAAAATTTAAGAGCTAAAGTGGTTTAAAGTTTAGTGGCAAAACTTTAGACCATGGCATCCAAACGTGGCATTTTTGCTGCATTGCTCCCTTATGTTCTTCCTACAAGTTCCGAATGTACCAGAGTCTTTACTCATTAATTATCTAGTCAACCAGTGATGTCACCCATAACCAGTCCGTTTAAATGGAGCTCACTGTCGTCACCAATAACGGCCAATAATACAACTATAAAATGGTTTACAGTAGTAAAGAAAAAGGGGAGGTAGTAATTTCCATATCAGAGCAATGCAGTGCAGAGGATGCGTCGGTTTCTAGGAGAGTAGCACAAGGAGGAAGCTGCAGTGTAATTTCCGAGCAACATGACCTGCAAACCTTGTCTGTCGCTGTTGCCTTTCACTATCTGCGCCAGTTTTTACTTGCGAAATTGTCAAACCAGCGATCTGAGTTGCAACTTTGCAAGTAGCAGTTGTTGCAGGGAGGTCTGACTGGCTTCTGGCGATGATTATTGGAGGCTGCAGACGCCTCTAGCTGCAATGGCGTGGATACAAGGGGACAAACAGAGAACAACTGTTTAGTACAGTGCTAGCGATCCATTTCTCCTCTGTTGTGCTACGAATGTGCAGGTCAATAATTCACCTGGATGCTATATATGTGGAGAAATTTTACGATGGTCGGAAAAAACATGGGTCATTCATTGGGCGAGATCGAACGGTGGAAAAAATAAGAAGTACTCTATTCAAAGTACCTGAAAGTACCAAATATACCAAATTAGGTGGAACCAGTACACATATTTATTTTTTCAGAGAAATTTAATTATGTAATTTGTGTATTTTCATTAAGGGCAAAACTAAGATCTCGTATTCCATCTTTGGTTCAATCTAAGCCCATTCTTGCTCTGTTTTCTTCTCCCCATCCTTAGGAACACCCGGACCGCCGCCGCCGCTACGCCGCCAGCGCCGAGCGTCGTCCGTCTCTGCTGAGATCTGATGGGCGGTGGGGGAGTCAATGTGCAACTGTCGTAGGCCGTGGTCCTCAGCAATAGCAAGGCGTCCTTGATGTAGCTCGGGGGCCAACGGCATGTGGGGGGACCGGGGGACGGAGGCGGGAAGAGAGAGCGGCACATAGGTGCAGGAAGGAGTGGAGTGGAGCGGGATGCTTTCCAGGCCGCCGACCTGCTGCCATCTGACCACACCAGCACATTCTGCTTCTTTCTCTACCAGATTGCCCAAGTATCCACCGGTTCATCCACCAGTCTGCGTACTAGCTCACTGGAGGCCGGAGCACGTGATCCAGCGGGCACAACGGTAGCCTCACCGGTGGCCACTTCGGAGACGCGCCGGCACAGTCTGTACCTCGACATCAACATCGCCGTGATTGCTCACTTATGACTTGAAAGGTACAGAAGCTCGTCGAGCAGCACGGCGTCATCGGTGGGGCAGCGGTGGCTAGCTAGTTTGAGACGCACGTGAGAGTGAGCCAGCGAGGCACCATGCTGCCTTGTTCGGAGAAAGGACAAAAACTCAATTACAAAATTACCCTCTACGATAAAAATTACATTTTATAAATACTCTTTGTCAGATAATTAGCTAGAAAATAATACAAATGAAAGTACTTGGAAGTACCAATGGTACTTTTCCAACCTTGTCCAAATACATAGTGTTAGTTGTTGTAACACGGCTTCGGCGAGTGACGAAGGCCTCCGACAGCAAGGTGTCGCCAAGGCGTCTTCGACCATCTTAGGGCGGAGACCCGGCGCTGACTAAAGGAACTTTCCTGGCTATGCTCGAAGGACGCTGAATAAGGTTCAGCGCCCTCGTCGCGGATCCCGCCAGGGCCAGGCACACACGTCTCCGACCGCCCAGACGGACGCCACCCCATTCCGACTTACGGGCGTCTCCGGTAATAAGGGCGGAGGCCGCCCTACCTCTGAACTAATCAAACAAACAATCTTGCCTAAGTGTGTGCAGGTACTCAAGCGCAGGCGCCCGTGGTCCGCGCAAACGCGCCAGCATGGCCCCTGCGCGGCCGGGCAGAGACCTACGGATGATGTCTCCGACCGGACTGGCGGAGACCCGGCAAGGCGACGGCGCGCCCCTGAAGATGGAGGCCAGAACGCGCCAGCATGGCCCCTGCGCGGCCGGGCAGAGACCTACGGATGATGTCTCCGACCGGACCGGCGGAGACCTGCCAAGGCGACGGCACGCCCCTGAAGGCGGAGGCCAGCATCGAGGGCCATGGCCCCCGCGCGGCCGGACGGAGACCCGCGGGAGATGTCTCCGACCGGTCGGCGGAGACCCGCCGAAGCAGCGGCGCGCCCCTGGAGATGGAGGCCAGCACCGGGGACCCTGGCCTTTGGGCCGAAGACCGAGGCATGGTGGGCCGGCTGCTCATGGAGGCCCATTACTCGGAGACGGTATGGCAGGATTGCCCCGCAAACAAGAGGCTAGCAGCGGAATATTCTAGAAATGTATTGTAGCAGTTGAGGGGCATTGTAATAAATTCTGTCATGAAGTAGTTGAGCCCTATAAATAGGGAACACTTGTAACCGTGCAGGCCGGTTGGTGAACGAATTAATGAAACCCTAGTTCTTTGTGCCAGCTTCCCACAAGTTCACTTGTCGAGCCTATCCCGAGCCTCCGCCCGAAGGCGACCCCTGACGGGCGGAGGGCCCAGTCTCCCCCACACTGTCTGAAACCCCTAGTTTCAACATTAGTTAAGACAAAACTCAAGACAACATGAGGGCTAAAACTGAATTCACGCTAATTTCAATCATACATATAGAGATCAGTCGTGTACAGAAATACAACATAGCAAACTACAAACCGAATATTCACAGCCAGGCATGAAAAAAGTAGTTTTTATTTGTCTGACAACGTTTTCTGAAGCGCGGACCTTGACAAATTTTAAAACTATATATATAAGACGGTCCCCCGAAATTGAAGTAATGAGCTCGTACATAAATAAGTCTAAGCACAAATCAGTCGCCACCTTTGAACTTCTACCGCTCTCTCTTAGAAACCCTCCGGCTGAGTCTTGGCATGGCCTTCAGAGTAACGACTGCATAACCATGCGTGGATAACCACCGCAGAGCATAATCCGTGGGTTCTGGTTCATGGACCAAATAATCGAGCGCATCTGATCTTGCTATCTCCTCCAGTTGTTGCACACTACCACCGTTTTTTCTTTCCTTTTTTCCCCCATACTCAATAGAAATCTCATCGTTGGAGAACGAAGGAAAATGAGGCACAAAAATACCTGTCAGTGACAGGGGTGCGTTACGCAAGCTGTTTTTGGGCGCTGAAATACAGCACCCAAAATAGACCAGAATAACTGGCTCCGGAATTTCGATTGAAGACTTCTTAGCTAGAGTTCCGCAGCTATTTCCATTGCAACATATTGGATCGGGGCGGATTAAATCTGTAAGACGTCCATATTTTTCTTTGATGGAACTGGGTGGACGAACATAGGAATGGAAAGTGTCCTGCAAATTAGGCAGCAGCGTGAGTTCTCCTATTGCAGATTCAGCCACAAGTTTGAACTGAGATGTCAACCGCTGGATGCACTTAATACTCATCCCTATGATATCGGTGTCTTCGGAGATTCGTAGGCTCAGATTTATAAAGAAGCGTTCCTCGAGCTTCCTGAGATCGTTATATTCATAACGTAGTATGACCTCTACGCCACGCCCTTCTACAATCAAGGGTTGTAGGTCTAAACTGAGGGAATGGCTTGGATTCTTTACGATTTGACACCTGAGACTTTTCCCTTCAAGAAGATGCTTAAGAAATGGATAGCGGAAGGTGTCAAGCCGGAGTGGGCAGCCGGACTCCACCTCTGCTACAAACTTTTCAGCCCAGTCTGCATACCTCTCAAATTTTTGGGCAACGGAGGAACTCAACTTCTCCTTGCCCAAGCCAACAAGAGAAGAGATGGAGAAGTTTGCAGCCCTATCGGCGATCCATTGAAAGTACGAGGAACTCCTTACCACCACATGGCCATCGTTCTCATCCTGCGGCTTCTTGTGCTTGTTGAGCAGTTCTGTCCCCTCCATATAGACTCCCTTGATATCCTTCCTGCTACGTAGCAAGGAGACGTATGTGATTGGTATCCTCCCTGTCTTCTCAAGGGCAATGCCCAAGCGAGCCAGTGCAATCTCGAGCCTTGCGATTGTGTCTGCTCTGGACGCCTTGTCTTCGACCTTGGTTGAGATGTACGAGAACACTTTTCTCACACCCTCCTCAGCGACGGCTGAAGGTAGTGCCATCAAGTTACCGTACAGCTGTTCAAGATACAAAATAATGAGAGCTGTACTTTGACACAAATATATGAAGCTTGAATTCCAAATGATATCTTACTATCTTACTGAGAAGAAACATTATTATAGACCTTTCTTGTTAATGAGATTAATTATCACGAGACAGGTTAGAAGAACTGATAAATTTGTAAACCAATGAATAAATGCATCCCGCCAATGATTTGTTATACTCTAATTGTAACCAACAAAAATAACTGTTGGATCTATTTTGTTTTCTAAAAAATTATCCACCTCTGCTGTTATGAAAATACACAAAAGTAACCCCCCTAAATCTATCAAAATTTCCCACATTTAACCTATATCACTATGAAGAATAACCTGAAGTAATCCATAATCTTCTTGTCAATTACCCATCATCTAAGCCATCATGATTTTGTATTTAGGTGAGTTGTATACATGGGTATTAAAATAATGTAAAGTAATCCCATCTATTCTGTTATATAAATAATGTAAAGGATCCGCTCAATTGTGCATCTAAATTTCTCACATATGTTACTGTATAAAAATAGCCAACAATAACCCTTTGTATTTATTACATCAAAGTTATGTACCATTATAAAAAAATTAACCCATTAACACAAAAGTCAATAGCAAAAACCTAACTGCCAAATGGTCAGCTTCTTGTTCCTTCATAATTCACTTTTGTTATTACTGTAATGGTGTATTTTATTTGAGTTGCCATGTTCTTTCAGCAACCTACTGCACCATTAGCATTTTTCAATGCACGAAAAAAGGCAGGAAGACCTCTTTCATGTTTATTTCTGTTTGATAATTGAAGGCCTTTTTCATGTTACAGAGAAGTCTATATATTTTTTGGCCATTTAGCTATTGCTCAAGTATGTTTTTGGCCAAACAACTCTAAAACTAGAAATTTTTACCACTAAGCTATCAGTATCGAACAAAATTGGTCAAATTGTACCAAAAATACCGTCCTCTCCGCCTGTTCATTTAACAAAAGGAGCTACTGCTTTATTTTGAGGTGCACAAGATCTTGAGTAATATATATGGCACACAAGCTTGGGATTCTGATGGAATAAATGTAAGCCTAATCTTTACCTTAGCTCTAGAGTGCAGCAGCCGCGTGTGGAGCACCAGCTGCACCCCGATCACAGCTTCACCACGGAAGGAAGGGTCCAGGTCTCCAAGATAAGGTGAGCTCAGGAAGAGAGTAGTGAAGTTGTGCACTGCTTGTATTCAGCGAGGTGCACAAGATCACTGCTTTTATAGTAGTATATAAGAGTGGAGGAAGGAGGTCCATTATTGTTTTGGGCCC
Organism: Miscanthus lutarioriparius; assembly: GCA_904845875.1. Lineage (NCBI taxonomy): Eukaryota > Viridiplantae > Streptophyta > Magnoliopsida > Poales > Poaceae > Miscanthus > Miscanthus lutarioriparius. The sequence goes on from CAJGYO010000003.1 coordinate 115,586,467, forward strand.
AGTGTGCGAACAAGTTGGATTGGGTGCCATTGAAATGAGCAGAAAAGGTCAGGGAAATGCAGATGATATGGGTCTGTTCCTAGGAGGAAGCTTCAGCGTAAATTTGAGATGTCAATAATTGCAAGCCTTTAGTAGCAGCCCCAACTGTCTGTGCTCTCTGATATATAATAGTCGTAGGAACAAGCACAGAAAGAAACATTTCTCTGTCATTGTGCTATCCTCATAATGGTAAAATAGCACAGCCTCCTTGCCACGCTCATCAGAATACATGGCCATATATATGTTCAAACAATATAGTTTCGAACAATATGGTGATACTAGGTAGAATACATTGCCACGCATAGAACAATATGGTTGTACTAGGTAGAATAAATAGAGCTTGATTTTAGAAGAATTTTGGAAGTGGTTTCACGGGAAACGGAGTTAGGATGAGAAAGATATGATTTTTAGAAGTTTAAATATAGTTTGAGAATTAAATAGAATTTATGGAAATATTTTGGTGTATGGAAAATGGGTGAAAATAATATAGGTAGATTCCTGGGGGCATCTAGTTTATTAAGAAATTTTCTGGGAATTTTTCTAAGTAAGGAAATTAGGTGGCCGACGTGACGACGGAACAGGGGAAGAGGGGTCGAGTTCGTCGGAGCTTATTACGCCGGCGGCGGCGAGCCTCGGGGCAAGATGTGGAGTGGCGGATGGTGCTTGGGAGGCCAAGCCTGTAGAGGATATACCCCCGGTACCCACAAGACAAGACATGGGTCGGGTCCCAAAGGTGGTCCAGCCCACAAGATCAAGACGTGCACCGCAAGGCTACGAGAAGATGTGATTTATTGTATAATATCAAATCGAACTTTGGGCTGCCCCTTCATCCAAACGCACGCCACATATTTTTTAATACCTCTATTCCCAAATTTTAAGTCATTCTGCCTTTTATTTGTAGATACATAGCTTTTTATCATGCACATAGATGTACACTATATCTTGGCTATGTATATAAAAATCCCGAATGACTTGCACCTTAGATATATAGCAAAGGCTATATTGAGCAAGCTTCAAGGTTCAACCAAGACATCAGTGCGGTCGCCGGTGGTGCCAGTTCACACTCTCTTTGGGAGCCTTTTCTTAAGATGAGGATGGCCAACACAAACCTCCATTGGACAAGACATTGGCAACGGAAAAGTGGCTAAGGGGCCGTTTGATGGATCTTCTCCACCAGCTTCTGGAACCACTTCAGCATATCCGACCAAACGGAAAGTGGTTAAGGGGGTATTTAGGAGTTTCATGTCACTGTTTCCAAATTCTCATGTGTTGAAAACCGTTTAGATAAGTTTTATTTTATCTCTTTTCATCAATGATATGCCACATCATGTTACTTTTCATCAATGATACGCCCGGTACCCACAAGACAAGACATGGGCCGTGCCCCAAAGGTGGCCCAGCCCACAAGATCAAGGCGTGCACCGTAAGGCTACAAGAAGATGTGATTTATTGTATAATACCAAATATGATATTTTTTTTATAACCCTACCCCTCCGGAGTATATAAGGAGGGGCAGGGGTCCCCTAGACAATAGATCGAATCTCATACTCAATCAATACAAAATAACACAGCACAGGACGTAAGGTTTTACGTCACGCTGATAGCCTTAACCTGTATAAATCTTGTGTCTTGTGTCTCTGTTACCAACTAGTTCATATCTCGCGCACCTCCACTGATTCGTCGACAAAGCCGCAGCCATATGCGGGGTTGTCGGCAACGGTGGGCGCCCATGGTGGTGGTGGCGGCTCGCCGGAGTGTCCGCGGCGGCGCTGTGCTGTGTAGATGGGCGTAGGAGCCTTTTTTGGCTGGTTTGCCCCTTGTACGTGCTTGCGGGTGTGATGTGGATATGCTAGAGGTGTTGTGGAACCTAACCAAGCCTTGTCGACTGCAGCCAGCGACCATGGTGGCTCGACAGAGCATAGCTTCTGATGCTAGCGTAACACAGAGGGAGAGAGAGGGTGGAGGAGAGGTCGAGGGACTCACCTTCTACCCTAATCGGCCAGAGACACAGCAGAGAAGGAGAGTATTGAGGGCGACTCCAATCACGGCGGTAGCGCCTGAACTGGGGAAAACTAACCTAGCGCTCTAAAGAGAGGGAAAGACGAGGAATGGAGGGGAGATGGGATGTTCTAGCTCCTAGCGGAGCTCTTTCTGGTCGCCGTGATGCCGGAGCGCCACTGGCCGAGCATATTTATAGGCCGGCCATGGCGGTGCCCGGTGTTGGGATATTTTCCCGACCGGTGGGATATTTCCTCTGTCGCGCTCACATTTGAATCCACAAGGCGGTTTGCCACAATGCGATCTTATCCATGCGCTCGTCAGAGGAGCTTCATCCTTATCCATGGCGACAACGGTCGACGGAGCTTGCGCCGCCGCGTGTTCATGGAGCGCAGAGGGAGAAACAGTGGGGCTAGGAAGCTTCCAGAGGGCGTCCTCATCCTTATCCCCTCAGCGCCGGGGCAAGGCGGTGACGGCGCGGCCTAGGAGCATACCGCGTCGCTGCGTGAGGTAGACAACGCATATATCTGACGGGTGGGATCCGTGCATCAGTGAGTGAGAGAGAGGAGGGGGAGCGGGCGTGTGTTTGGCCGAGCTGGGCCGGCCTAGTGCGGGAGCGGGCACGCTCGGGCTGCTGCCGATGCCGGCCCATTGCGGGAGAAGAGAAGAAGGGCGGCGGGCTGCAATGTGGGCCGAGGGGAGGAGAGAAGAAGAATGAGCCCGGTAGCTCTTTTCCATTTATGAATTCCTTTTTCTTTTTTCCAGAAATTTCTATAGGGTGTTTTGAGATGAATTTGAAGCAAAATTAAATATGGCTTTTCAAGAAGAGTGTACCACCATATGTTCAACAAGCAAAGCAAGCAATCAAACACTTCAAGGCATTGTCACTCATGTAGTTTTATTTCTTAAGTTGATCTACTTGTGATAAAATAATTCCTATGTAAGTCATATTTATTTGTTTTATAGAAAGTTTTAAACGGTTCAAATTTTTAGTGATTTTTAAACTAGGCAAAAATTCAGGGTGTTGCACATGTCCGGCAGGAAAAGTCAAGGAAGCACCGAGGATGCTTCTTAGCAACTTCCTTCCAGTAGTATATATACAATCATGTATCATGGTGTAGGATGGATCGGAACGCGATTTCTGAATGCGACGACTAGAAAACTTGTACGACCATGGTCGGCCTCGGTCATCGTCGCTGTTGGATTTTATTAGCGCGTTGAGTAACTACTAGATCATTATTAGTAGCTTTATTAGTAGATCGGCGGTGCAAATAATCATCATTTATCCGGGTCCTTAGTCATTACTGCCTTACCATCACACTCTTACAACAACAACAACAAAGCCTTTAAGTCCCAAACAAGTTGGGGGTAGGCTAGAGTTGAAACCCAGCAAAAACAATCAAGGTTCAGGCACGTGAATAACTGTCTTCCAAGCACTCCTATCTAAGGCTAAGTCTTTGGGTATATTCCATCATTTCAAGTCTCCTTTTATTGTCTCCATCCAAGTCAACTTCGGTCTTCCTCTGCCTCTCTTCAAGTTACTATCCTGGCTTAGGATTCCACTATGCACCAATGCCTCTGGAGGTCTCCGTTGCACATGTCCAAACCATCTCAACCGGTGTTGGATAAGTTTTTCTTCAATTGGTGCTACCCCTAATCTATCACGTATATCATCGTTCAAAACTTGATCCCTTCTTGTATGACCGCAAATCCAACGCAACATACGCATTTCCACGACACTTATCTGTTGAACATGTCGTCTTTTCATAGGCCAACATTCTGCACCATACAACATAGCAGGTCTAATCGTCGTCGTATAAAACTTGCCTTTTAGCTTCTGTGGTATCCTTTTGTCACATAGGACACCAGATGCTTGCCGTCACTTCATCCACCCTGCTTTGATTTTATGGCTAACATATTCATCAATATCCCCGTCTCTCTGTAGCATTGATCCTTGATATCGAAATATATCATTCCTAGGCACTACTTGACCTTCCAAACTAATATCTTCCTCCTCCCGAGTAGTAGTGCCGAAGTCACATCTCATATACTCAGGTTTAGTTCTACTGAGTCTAAAACCTTTGGACTCCAAAGTCTCCCGCCATAACTCTAGTTTCTGATTCACTCCTATCCGACTTTCATCAACTAGCACTACATCGTCCGCGAAAAGCATACACCAAGGGATGTCCCCTTGTATGTCTCTTGTGACCTCATCCATCACTAAGGCAAACAAATAAGGGCTCAAAGCTGACCCTTGATGTAGTCCTATCCTAATCGGGAAGTCATTCGTGTCTCCATCACTTGTTCGAACTCTAGTCACAACATTGTTGTATATGTCCTTAATGAGCCCAACGTACTTCGTTGGGACTTTATGTTTGTCCAAAGCCCACCACATAACATTCCTTGGTATTTTATCATAAGCCTTCTCCAAGTCAATAAAAACCATGTGTAGGTCCTTCTTCTTCTCCCTATACCGCTCCATAACTTGTCTTATTAAGAAAATGGCTTCCATGGTTGATCTTCCGGGCATGAAACCAAATTGTTTCATAGAGACCCGCGTTATTGCTCTCAAGCGATGCTTAATAACTCTCTCCCATAGCTTCATAGTATGGCTCGTCAACTTAATTCCTCGGTAATTAGTACAACTTTGAATATCCCCTTTATTCTTGTAGATCGGTACCAATATACTTCTCCTCCACTCATTAGGCATCTTGTTCGATCGAAAAATATGGTTGAATAGCTTGGTTAGCTATACTATAGCTATGTCCCCGAGGCATCTCCACACCTCGATTGGGATACCATCCGGTCCCATCGCCTTACCTCCTTTCATCCTTTTCAATGCTTCTCTGACCTCAGATTCTTGGATTCTCCACACAAAGCGCCTATTGGTGTCATCAAAAGAGTCATCCAACTAAAAGGTTGTGTCCATATTCTCACCATTGAACAATTTGTCAAAATACTCTTGCCATCGATGTCGGATCTCATCCTCCTTCACCAAGAGATGTTTCCTTTCATCCTTAATGCACTTAACTTGGTTGAAGTCCCTTGTCTTTCTCTCATCAACCATAGCCATCCTATAAATGTCCTCCTCTCCTTCTTTTGTACTCAAATATTGGTAAAGATCCTCGTAAGCTCTACCCTTTGCCACACTTACAGCTCGCTTTGCAGTCTTCTTTGCCACCTTATACTTCTCTATGTTGTCCACACTCCTGTCATGGTACAAGCGTCTATAGTATTCTTTTTTCTCATTAATAGCCTTTTGGACTTCCTCGTTCCACCACCAAGTATCTTTAGCCTCGTCTCCACTTCCTTTGGTTACTCCACACACCTCTGATGCCACCTTCTGAATGTTGGTTGCCATCTTCTCCCACATGTTGTTTATTGCCTCTTCTTCCTTCCAAGAGCCGTCTTTGATAACCCTTTCCCTGAATACCTCTGACGGCTCTCCTTTCAGTTTCCACCACTTTGTTCTTTCAATCTTAGCTTGTTTATCTACCTGAAAATGAAAGTTTGTCACCAAAATCTTATGTTGAGAAACAACACACTCCCCTGGTATCACCTTGCAACCCAAGCATGCTCGTTTGTCTTTTCTTCTTGCGAGGACAAAGTCAATCTGGCTAGAGTGTTGTCCGCTACTGAAGGTCATTAGATGAGATTCTCTCTTTCTAAAGAAAGTGTTGGCTATCATCAGGTCAAAAGCTACCGCGAAGTCCAAAACTTCCTCCCCCTCCTGATTCCTACTACCATACCCAAAACCTCCATGAACTGCCTCGAAACCTGCTCTTGTAGTACCTACATGCCCATTAAGATCTCTGTAACACCCCGGTGTTACGATATTATTTAGCGCCGCGATTTAGGCCTAAGTAAAACTTTTGAAATGAGTTTTTCGAATTTTTATTTAAAACATACGTGAAGCGATAAGCGAATCCTGTATGATTTAGTTTTGTGGACTCAAATACATGCTCAAGTTAAATTACGCCATACGTAGGGATATTTAGGACTGTCCGATAACGATGCTATCGAACGATTTGATCTTTAAGATTCGGCATGACGAGCAATTGTTATAATAGAATAAAAGTCCGTAATAAATAGAATGAGATATATATACATATATAGACTCACGGGTCTAGCTTTATATGCATGAACGGTGATGAGAGTTTCCCATTTGGTGGTGGAAATCATCCTCGGTACAAGTTGACCTTGCTCTCCCTCACGCTGCGCTCATCTTACAGATCTCCTTGGCTTGGCCTCTGCTTCTTTCTTATGCCGCTTCTCCTATCTTCTCCAAGTCATGTCTGTCTCCGATTGATTTTCCACGCCGAGCTGCTATCGCTTGAGCAAAGTTCCAACTCACGTATTTCCATGTCTACGCCTCATCTTGTCCCTGCGCCCTCTGCTTCCGATTGCATTGCTGAGCTGCCATCCACCTACCGTGACTTTGCCCGCATACTTCTTGAGCCTTTGAGCCCAGGAGCTACTCGACCGCCGCGCTGCCGTCCTCTCCCGCCTGTGGTCTGCGCCGCACCATGCCTTCTCCGCCCCGCCATGCCGCCTGTCCCATCATGGGCGCGCCTCATTTCATTGCTACCCACACGCCGCCACCAACACCATTGCCCTCCTCCGCGCTCTTGCCGCCATCGTTGTGCCTCCTCGAGCCGTCACCCCACGCGTGGCACTACCTCGCCTCGCTCTTCCGTGCTGCCGCCGTGGTCGCTTCCACCACCGCCACCGTCGACGAAGCGCCTCCACCAAGATCGCCCGAGCCCGTCTGCGGCGGCTCCACGCTCAGCGCGTTCCTCGGCCAGTCTTGACCCGTGGCTGCTGCCCTACTGCGTGCCGCGGTGTCTCGCGCCGTGGCCGCTTCTGCTCGCCATAGCAGCGGCACGCCGGAAGTCGCCGTGGTGCGTGGCCTGCCATTGCCAAAGACCGATGCCCCTATTTTTCCCGTGCCACCGTCTCGAGCCATGTCATCGTCGCCGCCATCATCCACGCGCCCGCCCGCTGCCCATGGCCGATGATGCGCCCACCGCCGAGCCGGTTTGCCCTGTCACACCGTCGCGCGGAGCGTGGGTCCCATCGCCACGCCCCGCCCACTGCTTGGCCATACCGACGCCGCGCGCGGACCATGCCACGATGCCCGCAGCCACCATCACCGTGAGCGCGTGCTACTCATCGAGCCAGCCACGCCGCCGCCGAGCCACCTCTGCCGCCCAGCAGGTCACCGCCTCACCTCCGTACTTTCGCCCCTCGGCCACACGCGAAACACGCCATGCCCGGCCGGTGCCGTAGGGCCGTGGCTGGTCTCCTCTGTTCGTGCTCGCTCACGGGAAGAGTAGTAAAGGTGAGAAGGTGAGAAATCCAATGAATATAAATATGCGAGGGTGTTTTTCGCAAAATACATGACTCATTGAACAGATAATCTAGACCTTGGATTGATTAGAGAAGAACGTGGGGTCACTTCTTAAAAATGCCGTCATGCCGTGCCCCCAGCCGTGTTGGGCGGCTCGTTGGGCCAACCTGCCGTGGGGCTCACGTCCCACACAGGCAGCAAGGCACGTGGCTGGCATCTCATTGGCCCTCGCGCTTCTCACAGACATACAGCACATTCTGGCCAGGCTGGGCAGCAGCTTAGTCGATTGGGCCACACAACGCCATCTTTGGGCCACCGCTGCATGGGCCACTGGGCCGTCTGTTGTCTGTTGGTCCTTTTGTTCTAAGCAATTGCTAATTTAGTCTCAGGAATAAAATTGTAAAATCAATATAAAATAGTATAGGGATCCAAAAATTATGAAACCAGTTTTGTTAAGTTCCTAAAATCATGATCTACCTGTTAGTATAGTTGGTTCACATAGTGTGATATTATTCCTGGAAGCTATATAATTAATTTAAGATACTTAATGTTGTAAAATATAAACTTATAGGAAGTGTTGTGATAAATTGGTAATAGTATGGGGTCTGAAATCTTTACAGTAGGTTCCTAGCAATATTAGTTGCTCAATGTAATTTTTGTAGCTCCCAAAATAATTAGTGGCTAAATAGGTAATGATGTCCTACTGCGAGTAAACATTAACGATAGGATAAAATAAAGAAATCACTTGGGTTTGTATAGCTGAAATACTATTTGGGAAATAACGTCTTATCCAACAACGGGAATATGTAGCCAAGTGCGGTCGTCGTTAGAACTAGCTCGTTAACTTGAGAGGCGTAAAGCGTATTTATACGAGTCACGATTGTAGTCAATTAATTATATCTTTGCATGGCATTACATTGCATATCATAATAGGGACGTCGGTGGGTCACGGAGTCGTCGGGAGTTGTTGGAGGAATGGTGCTTTTGGAGATCATGTCGCCATGATGGAAAGCTAACTTCTTATTATATTTTTCCCAGGCAAGCCCCGGTGCATAACCCTACTTTCTGCAGTTTAAATTATATTTGTGCATTAAGTTTCAAGGAGTTTAATGAAACCCACTTGCATATATATCTTTATCCTATGAGTCTTACTAGTATGACAGGATCGTGTAGATTGCTATGCTACAGGACTCCGGTAGAAGTCGAGTGATTGCCTGTCACTCGCGAGATATAGGAAATATGTTACTATATGATTATCACCTGGAATATATAAAATGGTGCAAGGAAAAATGGTGACCGGGCAGGGATATGATTTGGGTATTGGTGGGTGTTAGAAGTTGTGTCACCGCGGAGGCGAGTCATATCTTGGTTACACCGTTTTTCCCTGTCTAGTCGGTTAAGGACCGTTCGTTGCATAAGACTCTAGGCAGGTCATAGACTTATTATCCCGAGCACATACTCGTGTATGGGCGCTTGGAAGACTTGTTGCTCTCTTGTCGCGGATCCGGCTCTTTCCGGACCGACTATTAGGGTTTCTTTTTGGTGGAGGAGGTCCTTGCACCGCGCTGAGTCCAGGACTCAGGGGCGGGGGCTTGGAGTCCCAGTTTGGACGGGGACCTGGACACCCAGGACATGAGAGTGATGGGTTTGTCCGGCTTGTTCCCGGGGTACAAGCGGGGCGTGTGTTTTCGGGGTACCCAGCTGGGGGCATTGATTTGCGAATCACCGGGCGATCCGGTACGGCTTGTCTATGGTTTAGCATCGTAGTAAGAACTGGAAGATGAAAGATGGACAAAGGAAATCTGATTGCTTACCACCTGCTTGAAAGTAGCACAGGTGCTTACATAGAATGGTTAGTTAATAAACCAATGAGGCTATCAATAAAAATCGAACATAAGGACGCACGCTTAGTAATGCTTCCTGCAAATGCAATAAACCCACAAGCCATATAGCTTTGCATATCCTTGGAGTCTTTTCTTTTCTCCTGTCGGGTAAGTCTTGCTGAGTACAATTGAGTACTCAGGGTTTTATTCCCCCTGTTGCAGGTGACAGGTGGATGCTAAAGCTGACCCTTGTGTATGGATTCCTCCTGGTGGGCTCAGCGAGGATTCCTTTACGCTGCGATCGTAGTTGTTATCTATAACTCTCACTAAATACTTTTTAAACGAAAGTTTCATAATCTGTTGTTGTAGTGTATATATCAATACTTTATCATGTCATTAATAGATGTTTATTTCCGCTGTAACTCTGTTCACATGTTTCTATTCCGCTATTCAATTAAATTATTTATAACTCTGATTACATGATTTCATTCCGCTGTTATATTAATAAATATTATACTCTGATGTTGTATTAAAAGTGATGTAACAAATGGTTACGAATGATGTAAGCTTTATTCTCTTATTTGTGATCCTGATGGCAAAAATGTGGATTTTTGGGTTCTCTCCTGGGGTGTGCCCAACAGAACCGAGTAATTTAGCGTTCTCCCTCGAGTGCTTAGTGTCTGGTGGAAGACAAGCACTCCTGTGAGGCATTAAATTAGGCGGTTCTGCCACAATCTCCTCCTATAAAAAGCTTCTCACTACTAGGTACAGCTCTAACCAGGTCATCTAAGTCTTCCCAGAACTATCTCTTAGCACTCTCGTCGAGGCCTACTTGGGAGGCATACGCACTAATTATGTTCAAGAACATATCACCAACGACAAGCTTGACTAAGATAATCCTATCTCCTTGCCTTCTCACTGCCACCACACCATTCTTGAGGCTCTTATCAATCAAAACTCCTACCCCATTTCTATTCGCGACTGTCCCTGTGTACCAAAGCTTGAAACATGTATTGTCCACCTCCTTCGCCTTCTGATCCTTCTATTTAGTCTCTTGAACGCATAATATATTTACATATCTCCTAGTCGCGGTATCAACTAATTCTCTTAACTTACCTGTAAGCGACCCTACATTCCAACTACCTAAATGGATTCTAGTTGGTTCGACTAGCTTCCTTACCCTTCGCACCTGTCGACTCAGATGTGAAGACCCTTACTCATTTTTCACTACACCCGGGCGTCGATGTAGCGCGCCACTAAGGAAGCGATGACTCGATCCTTGCTCACTTGACACCATGCCCAAATCACGACACGGCGCGTCACGGGGGTGACGACCCGGCCCTTGCCCATTTAACACCATACCCGGGTTCCGATATGGCGCGTCGCTAAGAGGGTTACGCCCCAACGATTTTCTTTCGAGTTTCATCTCCATTAAAGTGGCTAAGTTTTTACATTGGCTCGCCACGCCTAACACAACCCTCTTCCTTTACCAGGGCTTGTGACCTACTATGCTGGAACACCAAAGACGCTCCATCATAGGCGGAGTTCCTTACCACCACACTCTTAGATCACTTAATCAGCAATATGCTTTATTAGTAGCTTTTATTTTGCTTTAATAATTGCAATGTTTTGGCCGCATGCAACAATGCACATCATGGACCGGAGGATGTACTGTACAAGTCATGTTTGCCTCTGCCTTTTTCACTGTTGAGCTGACTCAGCTGTCCTGCCCATAGCGGGCTGCTTTTCGTGCTCAGCAGTGTGGCCATCGAGCGGTCCATCCTTCCATCCATGGAGTAGCTGGAACGTTCAAGGAAATGCAGAGGCGGCTTCGCCCGGCCGTGTGCCTGCCTAGGATGCCACAACAAAGTGATGAAGGACAAGTTCACGAGGACTAGGCTGCACTACTTGACAATCTCAAAGCAATGGCTTGCACAACTGCGACATCATTATTATTCGTGTGCGTGCATGTGCTGTCTACGAATTACGGTCGGGTGTCCGCCACTCTGCCGGCCGGGGTACCCAAGGTTGCTGTACCAGCCTACTACAACCACAAGTTCACGACGGAGGTAGAGCTAGCTGGAGGTAGCTGCACTACTGCACATTCTGAAGTATGCAATGACTTGCAAGTCTTTGGTCTAGTCGTCGCCTCACCATGCATTATTAATTGTACGTAGGACGTGCCTTGTCCGCACATGCATGTAGCGTTGCAGGTGTGTGTTTGATCCCTGACTGAACTTTAGTCCATGTCATATTGTACGTTCGGATGCTAATTAGAAGGACTAAAATGAGTTAATTATAAAACTAATTGTATAGATGGAGACTAATTTATGAGACGAATCTATTAAATCTAATTAGTCCATGATTTGCCGAACATGCATCATCATCAGCGCCGAGGACTGTAAATAGGCAAGAGATCCCCAGCCAGCCGGCCGGCCGCTGTCCTCAGTCGTCGCTTGGTGGCATCCAGAGAGCAGACCAGCAGCAGACCTCGGCACGACCATGGGAGCAGACCATAGTAGGCCGCGGCGACTTGGGCGGAGAAGTAGTGCTGACGCCTGACACCGAGCGGCGGGGAGGTGGCACGCGCATGGACCTGGAGTCGAGCACGCACGGCAAAGGCGCGCCACGCGCCAGAAGAGACCCGACGGCGAGCGACCGAAGTTTCTGGGACGGAGAGCGTGTAAATTTGGAGAGCCACTTACACAATCTGTTGGAGATTTTTTTCCCCTCAAAATAGCCATATTTAGCTTTAGAAAATGTTTTTTTTTCCACCGCTGTCTCTAGGGAGCCCTCCAGCCGGGTCTTGGCACGGCCTTCAATTCAGAGTAACGAGTGCAGCACCATGTGTAGAAAAACCAAAGCAGAGCATAATCCGTCGGTTCTGGCTCATGGACCTAATAAACGAGCCCATCTGATGTTGCTATCTCCTCCCGTTGCTGCACACTACCGTTTCAACATTCCTCTTTGCCACCATACTCAATATAAATCTCCTCAGGTGGGTAACAAGGCGCGTGAGGCGCAAAAAGACCGTCCAGAATCAGAGGTGATGTGTTACGCGACTTGTTTTTGAGTGCTGAAATATTACAACAAAAATAGGTTTGAATAATTTGCTCTGGGATTTCGTTTAATGACTTAGCTAGATTTTCCGTAGCTATTTCCATTGCAATTGCAACATATTGGATCTACGCCTCCTAATGGGGTTAAACCCGCCCCACCCTGTCGCTCATGAGACAACTCTGCTACCCTGACCCCACCCAATATTAAAGCTGTTCAACCCGCCCCGCCCCAACCCACTTCACCGCTCCAACCCGCCCAACCCGCAGCTCGCAGGTGCAGCACTCAGCTTCTCCTATGCGAAGAACATCGAGGGAGTCGCAGAGCTGCTGCAATCTGCCCGTTCCATCTCATGCTTGTCGGCCTGCGCAAGAGCCCAAGTTGCGGTGAGAGAGTCAGGTGGCTCCACCGCCTGCGCTAGAGCCACTGGTAGAGAACAGAGTTTTACTCCTGGTGGGGAACCCCCTCTAGCCCCGGTTCCCCACCCGGGAGTAAGCATCCGGGACTAAAGGGGGTCCTTTAGTCCCGGGTCAGGAACCGGGACTAAAGGGGGACCTTTAGTCCCGGTGGGTAACACCAACCGGGACTAAAGGTGCCTCCTGACATGCCACGATGGCCGGCACCCTTTAGTCCCGGTTGGTAATAGGAACCGGGACTAAAGTTTTTTTTTCTTTTCTTTTCATTTTTTTCTTTTCTTTTCAAAATAGGTTTTCGAAGTCGTATTGTACGCTGCTAATTATACATTTATATGCGCGTATAGTATGTTTCGGTTCAAGCACAATGAAAGTATTAAATCACACAATTCAAGCATAGAAATATATATATATGCATGCATGTATCATATATATATTTACATGCATGCATGCATATGTGTATTTTACATTATATTATTTCATGTGCATATATTACAAAAAATTGCATTACAGTTGTTGTGATATAACAAGTTTTCTCTCATCCTCTAGCTTGGCTTTCATGGTAGTGTTGGGTCGAAGTAGAACTCGCCCTTGGAATCGATGACCTGGTCATTAAAAAATCCGGCTATAGACTCTTGAATTGCTTTGATTTGGTCTTGCCGTATGACCTTTTCCTCCAACCATCGAGCCTACAGGTTTGAATTAAAGGAAAATAATTTAATATATGTACATACATATATATATATAAAGACATAGTAACACAATCAATAATAATAATTAAATGAATATATAGTGTATTTTTAACATACTTTGAGTCTCTCTGTAGGAGTTCTTTGGGAGACCACCTTGATAAACTTGCAAACATAGTAACCACAGTAGTTGTTCCCCTGTTCCTGCCTCAGACACCACTTTACGAGAAAAAGATTTGTCATCCAATCTGGTGATCCGGTGAAAGCTATATGTTTAATTAACAAAGATGATGCGATTTAGGGGACTTACTTTCAAAGGGATTACATTCAGTGGCGCTTTGCATTTTCCCATGCGTTGCTTCTCAATAAAGGTTTTCCAAACACTGCCCAATAAAAAATTTGCCACGTCATCAGATATAGTTAATCATCATGTTTGTGTGTATATATAGTTGCTAGAGATACCGAAATTACCTCTGGATAATATCCATCATATCTTGGTAGTCTTGTTGTGGTTTTCTCATCGAGTCATAGATTATCAAGTGACTTTTCACCAGATCGATGTCCATCAATATCCAGTGATTGTTGCATGTGTTTATAGGATATAACGCATAACACTCATTAATTAACTAGAATCAACATATGAGCCATTAAGGATGATCGACATTATTAACACTCACTTGAAGTTGTAGAGAAAGAGTATATCCTTCTTGTGGCGTTGGTTCACTAAGAAGTTCATGAGGTTACTCTCTGACTCAGACTTCCAATTAGGCTTTGGAGTAACTGGGTCTTTGAATACTATATGGGGATCAACAAAACCAATTTTTATTGCAGCCTTCCTTTTTGAGCTCTATCATTGTAAATCTGCATATATATATATAGTACTTGTTAGGATAATTTATATGCATATACACATATATGATGAGTTTAATAATAGATCAAAATAATTATTACTTACAGGCAATAGCAGCTAATGATAACTTTGTCTAGAGAGGTCAGGTGGCATAGTTGATGAAATTCTGCAAAGTCAACATACATAACATCATCGCCACGGAACCAATGTTCGTCTCTAATTCTGACACCAACGCAGAAGTCTCCACCGGTAGACGCCTGCATGTACCACTTGTTTAGCAGGTACATTTGCGTCCCCAGATCACATAAGGCTTGAGGGTTGTATAGACTTTGGCCTAGTACAATTTTTTTCTTCCAAATATCAACCTCCGCCGCACTCTCAATGTTTCCATCACCAAACATCTGGTAAAGGTCGAGACCAGTCTCTTCAATAAATTCACCAAGGTGATCCAAATCGATATCCGGAGGTATGTTTGCCTGATGCATTAATCCTAAATTCGAACCATATTCATTACCAACAACTAGCGGGGGGACTGATTGGTGCGATTGTTGTCCGAGTTGTGCAACTCCTTTCCATGCCCGCTTCTTTTCCTGTGCCGCCTCAATTGACTTGGTGAGAGTGCGGCCATAGTCCGTTAATGTTGATTTGGATGGCTTACGAGATTCCCGCTGTTGTTGCGGGTAAGAAGCCACCTTTTTTCTTAGAATATCTGGAGCTACGAAGAAGTACAGTTTCTCCAGGTTTCTCCTTGCTTCTTGATCCTTTTTAAGTTTGTCATAGAATCTAGACATATCTTTTTTATATGCATCAGTTAATTCTTCCTTCTCTTCAGATATTATTTTGGGAATAGCCCTTGGTTTCACGGTGGCTTTCTTTGCTGCTGGGACCGGTTCTTCGCTTCTTGTTGGCCTCTTGCTAGTACTTGGCTTCTTCAGTGGGTGGGGGCGGGGAGGCGTTGGAGACCTCCTTAGAGGTGGTGGCACTGTGTGTTGGAGACCTCCTTGGAGGTGGCGGTCATGCGGCGTTGGAGACCTCCTTGGAGATGGTGTGGATGCAGCCTCGCCTTCCAACACATTGTCATCGTGACAGAGCACTATGATGATCTGACGATTAAACAATTGGATTTAGGTTGGGGGAGGATCTGCTAAAAAAAGGAATGACATATTATTATGAGCAGATTGTTAATTATTTAAGCCAATATAAATTAATGATGTAGTGTTTTCATCCGCACCTATGGCGAGGTAGTTCAGGAGGAGGTGGAGGCGACATCCCGGGAAATGATGATGTAGCGCTTGCCCATAGAATGAATGTCTTCTCTGCTTCTCCTAGAGTCTTCTCGCCATCACCTCCGTGAATGTCAAGAGGCAAATCAAGAAAAACCTTTTTCAGCTTTATCTCTACCGAGATGGTAGCATATCCTTCTTGGATTATATTCCCATGAATCCTTGGTGTCTTGGTTCACCGATAGGATTAACAAGACCGATAGCCACCTTGATTGTGGAATTCCCCTTCGAATGTGTAGCTCACACGATGTATAAGGTTCAAATGACGTCATCCACAAGGAAGCGCAATCCTGTGTCCCCTTGATTTGGTATCTCCACAGGCGCAAAATGCTTTTCAACCGAATGATTGGCTAATGTTGATTCCTGGCTCTGATGCCTGCTGGCTTGCACTCACTGCTATTTGCACTTGCCTTCTGATTTCCTCCTGCATTCTCGCTTCAAGGTTTTTTTCCCGCTCCTATGCTTCACGCACCGCTTCCTCCAAACTCTGGAGCCGCTGTGCCTCTTCTTTTTTCTTTCTCTAGCGGCTTTTGTAGGAAGGTCTGTCCTGAGAGAATCCATGCTCCCACAAGACACTTCCTTTGCCTCTAGTTCGGCCACCATGTTCAATAGTCCCGATGGCGTATGTCAGTTCATCCTTCTCTCTATTGGGCCTGAACGCACCACTAGCAGTAGCTCTCTGAGCATAAAACAATCTTTCTGTTGCTTCTTGCAGTCTTGCGCCAAAAATGCACTTCCCTGTCTCCTGGTCCAGTGTTCCCCCATGAGCGAAAAACCAATTCTTTGCATGCTCTCCCCACTCGAGTGATTCTGGTGTGATACCCTTGGCAAAAAGGTCTGCTTCCATTTTGTTCCACTTCTTAATGGCAGTCGGGTAGCCACCCGATGCCATGTTATGGTGGTATGTCTTCTATTGGGCATTATGTTGGTTCTTTATCACCTGACTCACACCCTCTTCCGATGGCTCGTACTATACAAACTCATCCCAATAGGGCCTCTGCTTTGAGATCGGGCTTGGGACAGTGAAATCTGGTGCTATGTTCTTCTTGACATACGTCGTGTATAGGTGTTTCTTCCAAGTCTGAAACTGGGTGGCCATCTTCTTCATTGCCCAATCCCTAACTCGCTCCTTCAATTCATCGCCATCTATTATATCATCATAACCATCTGTTTGGAGCGTGAAATGTACCAAGACATCTTTCCAAATTAATGTCTTGTCACGATCGGAGACAAAACTGATATGAGGAGCATTGGTCTTCTTCTTCCATTCGTGGGTACTGATCGGGAGCCGGTCTCGTACAAGGTAACCACAATGGTGCACGAATTTTGTTTTATTTGCCCCCTCCGGTTCGCCTGTATCCACATTGAACTCCGAGATGATGAAGCGGCCCTCCAATGGCTTTTTGGGACCTCGAACATTTTTACTCTTCGTTGTAGTTGTTGATGTCGATCCAGAGGGATATAAAACATAAACATTATTTTTAATGTCATGAGCACACATAAGACATATGATAATATATATACCTAATAATAAAAAATATATACTTGGCCAATATGTTGTTGCTCATTTTGTTCAAGAGCTAAGTACTGACTCCCGTCATCTGCATCCTCTTGCACGTTATTTTTAGCACCATCATCGCCGGCAACTTGAGTGCTAGTGTTGATCAAATTCATCATCAACTCCTCCTCATCCATGTTTCTCGGGTCGGCCATCTAGCTTCAAAAAACAAAACCAATATATAGTACGTCAAATCTTTTCTTACATGCGTAAAATCTACAAACAATATGCATTATTAAATCTTGCCCCTCAGCCACGGACGCAATTCGCCACACTAGGGCGAACTGCGTCGGTACTAGGGCGAATTAGGGCTATACATAAATAGCCAAGGGCGAATTACGTCGGTGACTAGGGCGAACCACGTCGGTGACATCAACAACGCGGTTCGCCCTAGTCACCGACGCAATTCGCCCTAGTGTGATTGTTTAGCGTTAACGATAACGATAATACAAATGTTGATCGACTAGGTCACGAGAGAGAGTGGTGTGACGAGAGTGGTGGTGCTCCACTCCGCCGTATATATGTTTGTACACTTGGGTGAACGAGGGCGGCGGTGCTCCGCCGTATAAACCCTAAACCCTAGGGCGAACGAGGGCGGCGGTGCTCCGACGTATAAACCCTAAACCCTAGGGCAAACGAGGGCTCCGGTGCTCCGCTGTATACATAGAAACGCATGGCGCTTATATACCAGGGGTCGTATGCATATGCCAGCCACTAGCCGGGAGTACTCGGTCGAAATGGTTCACTAATTTCTATAATGTTGGTAAGCCGGAATAATTCCCAGCTCCATTCCTGACTATTTGAAGGGGCCCTAACTTGTGGTCCAACTATCCAGTATTCCATGCCGTTAGACCCCAACTATACGTTGTTGTACGAGTTATGTACTGTAACAATATATAATAACTCAAGCAGCCCAACTGGGTCACATAAGAGAACTCCGATTCCATTTCGCTAGCTCTTTAAGTAGATGCCGCGCATTTTGAGATGCCATCGAACTACCTTCCATTTTAAATTGCAACAAACTTCCACCTTTGATCTTTCCATTTATAAAATAAAATTTTAACAACACACATACACGTACGAATTAATTAGCCATGAAACTTATACCTAGGATCGATGTCAGATCTGCAGCTAGCTAGCTAAGCACCCCTTCCCCTAATTGTTCAAGATCGCCCGACATCAGCGCCGCCACCACATTGTTCAAGATCGCCAAATCACGAACAAAACTTACGAACCACCAAGCACGCACATACGACGGTCGCGGAGAATCGTTGCCGTCGTAGAACGTACGTACGTACCTCGGGAATGGAGGAGATGAAGCCACGCATGTTGGCGGCCTCGTCGTTGCATCGTGTCAACGCACTGGAGGGTACGGTGTGGCCCGCGTGTCGGGCCGGGGCGGGCAGCAGCTGGCGCCGCGAGGTCATCGGCGCGCGGGGTGGCGTGGGGACCGCGGATGCGTGCGAGGCGGTGGCGACGACCGGCGTCGGGCGGGGTGGCGGCGGCGTCCTCGGTGTGGCGGGCTGGGTGGCGTGGGCGCAGGGGGAGAGGAATCGGCGAAGAACGCAAGGAAGAAGATGGCACTGGCATATATATGCCACACCCCTTTACTTCCGGTGCTAGCCCCCCACCGGGAGTAAAGGTCCTATACTCCCGGTGCGTGTTACCAACCGGGAGTAACCTTTACTCCCGGTTGGTAACATACACTGGGAGAAAAGGTTTTTTTGGCGGGCCACGAAACTGCAGCCCACCTTTACTCCCGGGTGGGCTTCCCACTCGGGAGTAAAGGTGGGCTGCAGTTTCGTTTCCCGCCTGTTTTAAGCAAATTTTTTAATAGAAATGCAATAGTCTTGTTAAATACATAGTAAATTAAATAAAAGGCATAAAATTATTTTGTTAAAAATATGGATTTTTTTTTCTTTATTGCACATAGGAAAAATCTATAACCTAACTTTTTTTATTTTTTGTTATAATTATAAAACATAATGTAACTAATATTTATTATTTCATTAATGCAAAAATGTAGTGTTTAATTAAAATTATTAAAACTGTTGGTTTTGGACAGAAAATTTATTTTCACATCATTTTAACGTTAATATTTTAATTTTTCATCACTCAATATCCTAATTTAAGTTTTCGAGAGAGAAATCCCACCAAATCAAACATTGATTTAATTTGAAACATGACATAATAAACATCTGAATTCACAATTATTACATAATATATCAAACACACACTACATTAAATCACTATATCATCAAGTGGGCACAGCAGTGAACTTCTTCTTTACGTATGTCCCTTGGTTATGATCGCGTCGTAACCATGGAGTGTCCTCATCATTTACCAAGATGCTAGGGTCTTTGTTCACTTTAAAGGGCGAAATTCGGTCATCCTTTTCATAATCTTCCCGACATGTCCGACTTGTCCTCAATTCCCACGATGACTCTTTTCCCCGAAAAGAACTATGTGGCGCTTTGGCTCTTTGGTTGAGTCATTATCATTTTTCCCTCTTTTGGTTTGGTAGACATATCATTGACATAGAACACCTGATTCACATCCTTGGCAAGGACGAATGGTTCGCCTATGTACCCAATATTACTAAGGTCTCTTTGTTGTCATTCCATACTCGTTGTCTCATCATTACCCGCCTCACATCACCTTGACCCATTGGCACTTGAACAATGGGATCTTCAAAGTAGGTGCATATTCTAGTTCCCATATTTCATCTATCGTCCATAATATGTCTCCGCTTATTCCCATTCGGTTCGTGGCATCTATACTGGACACCACTTGCTTTTGGTTGGTACTCCTTTTATCTTGGGCTACTATGTAGAATATGTTCCCATTTATCTCATACCCTTTGTATGTGATGATATGACATGATGGTTGCATAGCCAAAAAATACAGCTTGTTCATGGATGCTCTCATCACCTTGACATTTTTTTGCAACCAACCGCCGAAAGTTTCCATGTGCTTACGCGTAATCCAAGCTTCAGGTCTTCCTGAAACTTCGGATCGTAAGAGATCCTTGTGTGTCTCAATATATGGATCTACCAAAGAGGAGTTCTGTAGAAGCTGTAGTAAAGCGCTTTATTGAAATAATCATCCTCCGTACCAATATATGTTTTCCTCCCTAGTGTCCCCTTTCCGCTTAGTCTCCCCTCATGTCTCGATTCAGAACACCAATCGAGTCAAGGTCAGAATAAAGTCAACACACGAGAACTCAATGACCTCTTACGTTCCATAGCCCTTGGCGATGCTTCCTTCACAGGCGAGCACGGTTGTGAACATATTTCTTCAGACTCCATGAATCTCTCTAAGGGGAACATGTTGTGTAGGAACATAGGACCGAGAATGAAAATCTCCTTGACTAGGTGAACTAGGAGGTGTGTCATGATATCAAAGAAGGAAGGAGGAACACCAACTCAAAGTCGATGAGACATTGAACCACATCATTCTCGTAGTTTAGCTAGATCAGTTGGATCAATTGCCTTCTGAGAAATTGCATTGAGGAATGCATATAGCTTCACGGTGGCTAGACGTACATTTGGAAGTAGAATTCCTCTTAATGCAACTGGAAGTAATTGCGTCATGAGAACGTAACAGTCATGGGACTTTAAGTTACAGAATTTCTTCTCTGGCACATTTATAATACCCTTTATATTCGAGGAGAATCCAGATGGTACCTTGATGTTGTTTAAGCATTCAAACATGATTTCCTTCTCCTCTTTGCTTAGAGTGTAGCTGGCAGGACATAAGTAATGGCGTCCAGCATCTGTCTTCTCTGGATGCAGGTTGTCTCTTTCTCTCAAACAACGCAGATCCTATCGTGCTTCAAATGTGTCCTTAGGCTTTCCATACACACCCATGAAGCCTAGCAGGTTCACACAAAGATTCTTCGTCAGGTGCATCACATTGATCGAGCTGCGGACCTCTAGGACTTGCCAATAGGGTAGCTCCCAAAATATGGACTTCTTCTTCCACATGGGTGCGTGATCGTTAGCGTCGTTCGGAACAGGTTGGCTGCCATGTCCTTTTCCAAAGACGATTTTCATATCATTGACCATATCGAGTACATCCTCACTGGTTTGGTTGCGAGGCTTGGTCAGGTGGTCTGCCTTCCCTTTAAAATGCTTGCCTTTTTTATTTACGAGGTGATTTGCAGGAAGAAATCGACGATGGCCAAGGTACACGACCTTTCGACATTTTTTCAAGAATACACCTCTAATATCACCGAAGCAGTGTGTGCATGCACTATATCCCTTGTTTGACTGTCCTGAAAGATTACTTAGAGCAGGCCAATCATTGATTATTACGAACAACAATGCTCGCAGATCAAAGTGTTCCTATTTGTACTCATCCCACACACGTACACCTTCTTTATTCCACAAAATGAGAAGTTCGTCAATAAGTGGTCTCAGGTACACATCGATGTCATTGCCAGGTTGCTTCGGGCCTTGGATGAGCACAGGCATCATAATGAACTTCTGCTTCATGCATAACCAAGGAGGAATGTTGTAGATACTTAGAGTGACAGGCAAAGTACTATGACTATTGTTCTGCTCTCCAAAAGGATTGATACCATCTGTACTTAAAGCAAACCTTAAGTTTCTTGCGTCATTTGCAAACTCCGGGAATTCTCTGTCGATTGCTCTCCACTGGGACACATCAGCAGGGTGTCTCAACATATTGTCTACCTTACGGTCTTCTTTGTGCCATCGTAACAATGTTGCATGTTCTTTGTTTCTGAACAGACGTTTCAAGCGTGGTATTATAGGAGCATACCACATAACCTTGGCAGGGATTTTCTTACGCGGACGTTCGCCTCAACATCACCCAGGGTCATCTCGCGATCTTATACCGCACGACGCATGGCATACCGGGCATGCATCCAATTTCTCGTACTCTTTGCCACGATGCGAGGATGCGATCATTAGGACATGCATGTATCTTCTCTATTTCTAGCCCCATAGGACGGACAACTTGTTTTGCTTCGTAGGTAGTGGCGGGCAATTCATTGTACTTGAAGCATCTTCTTTTGGATTTTTAGTAACTCTTCAAATCCCTTGTCGAGATACCCATTCTTTGCCTTCCATTGCAGCAATTCTAGTGTGGTTCCCAACTTTTTCTCGCCTGCATCACAAGTTGGGTACAACAATTTCTTGTGATCTTCTAGCATCCGCTCGAACTTGATCTTCTCCTTTTCACTTTCACATTCTCTTTGTAAGCGCCACGAATGACCCGAGAAAGATCATCATCACGGCTCATCTTCTCAAGGCTACCTCTTCTTCACTTCTCCCATTGCGGTATCATTGAAGCACGCACCATCGAATAATATCATTGTCGTCCCATTGTTCTTCTTCACCTTCTTCCATTACAACACCGGTTTCTCCGTGCTTCGTCCAACAAATATAGTTTGGCATGAAACCCGACTTGAACAAGTGTGAATGAAGAGTCCTTGAGCAAGGATATTCCACCGTATTCTTACATAAAGCACATGGGCAGCACATGAAATCATCGCGTTTGTTTGCCTCGGCCGCACGTAACAAAGAATGCACACCGTCCATGAACTCTTGGGAGCGACGATCAGCATTGTACATCCAATGCCGAGTCATCTGTATTACATGACATAAATACCATATTAAAACCTAGAACATAATTAGTTAATTATACAACATGCATACCACCACAAAAGCTATAAATTTAACAAATCCTCGCTACAATGTAGACAATCCCAACTACCACTAAAAACACTAAAGCTAAAATGCACTTCAGC
Source organism: Miscanthus lutarioriparius (assembly GCA_904845875.1). Lineage (NCBI taxonomy): Eukaryota > Viridiplantae > Streptophyta > Magnoliopsida > Poales > Poaceae > Miscanthus > Miscanthus lutarioriparius. The sequence continues at coordinate 115,609,303 of CAJGYO010000003.1, forward strand.
AGCACAAGGATTTCGCGACCAATCCCAACTAAAACAGATTCAACATCTTTAGGCTTCTTCGACTGGATCAATGCCTTATTAGCCGCCATATCTGCCTGTTGTGCAAGATATTTTTGCACGAGTTCAACATACTCTTCCTCTCAGTAGAAGCCTGAACATCCAGTGCCATCCCACTGAAATTAAAACAAAAAATTAGAACTTTAATCACAACCATCATGAAAATAGGTATAAACTAACCATAGTCATTAAATACGATAAAATAACTCACATTACGATCCGGACACTTGTAGAAAATGCGACCCTTGTTGGGACCCTCCTTCTTCACTCGGTACTCCATAACAATCTTCGTCTCATCACAACACTTGTCGCATGCAATGTGTGGGAGGCCCAGCCTAAGTCGCTTTGGAAACCGATGAGAGGCCGAGGACCCGGAAGCAGTTGCCATCTACTCTCTATACTCATTTTTAATACACTATAAATTTCTCATTTTATAAACAAATAAAATTAAAAAAAACTCTAAAATTCTCTATATCTCTAAACAATGAAGTGTGCTATGCATGCTACAAATGAACAGTGAATACTAGTTTTTAATAGCTACTTTAACCTTACTTCATGTAAATATGCAAGCTTGATGTTTAAAGGTTTCCAGAGCGTTTAACACTACTCTGCTTGCCGTGGCCATGGTCATTGTGTTCTCGTCTTTTACTACGGCATGTAAGTAATTCACATGATATTTCCGCAAATTAACAGAAGAATGGGAGTGTACACACATAACAATCGATTATCGTTTATATTTATATATATACTACGTTTGGGTACGGTGATTGACAGACTACTGCGACGATATCAGGACGTGTGAATAAATAACCATCCGTACTAGTTGACCTTGCTTCCGTGATTATCTCGGCGAGCATTTCTCCACCGGACGTCACCGTACTTGGGCACGGAAGAGCTCCGATTCTACGAGGAAGGGAACACGGTCTTCCACGACCGTTGCCGCTCTCCCTCGTAGAATCAAAGCTCCTCCTTGACGTCTGTTACCGCTCAGCAGAGAACATGCTCCCCTAGATGAACACGGTCCACAAGTTCAACTAGCTACTTTAACCTTCTTTCATGTAAATATGCAAGCTTGAAGTGATTTTGAGCTCAAATTGCTTACAAATGAAAAAAACCACAATTAAGAACCATATATATATAGTGAACAAAATGAGATAAGACAATGGTGAAAAATGAGAGTATGAGATTGGTAACCTTTACAACTGAAGAATCGACGGAGGAATCGAAGAAATCGATGGAGGAATCGAAGAATGGATGGAGGAACAATAGAGGGAGGAAGGAAGAACACTAGTGCAGTGAGCTTCAAAATGTGCTGAGCTCGGGCTTAGGGAGGAAGAAGGAGACGGTCGGGATATAAAGGGGGGACCTTTAGTCCCGGTCGGTGGCTCCAACCGGGACTAAAGGTAACTTTCCAACCCCCGGCGCAGCCACAGCCCGGGAGTAGACCTTTACTCCCGGTTGGAGCCACCAACCGGGAGTAAAAGTCTTCCTTTAGTCCTGGTCGATGGCTCCAACTGGGACTAAAGGTCCCTGCCACCTCTGTCTGGCACAGTAGCCGTTGGGCAGGGACCTTTAGTTCTGGTTGGAGCCACCAACCGGGACTAAAGGTATCTCTAGTCCCGAGCGCAAAAAATTCTGGGACTAGAGCCCATTTTGGCCGAGGATCAAAGGTCTGTTCTCTACTAGTGAGCTGATCCATGCCGGCTGCCATGGCCGTGATGGTGGCACCCCAACCCGCCCCAACCCGCCTTTTATCTAAACCCGACTCACCCCAACCCACAGTCTTGTAAAACCGGTCTCCACCCATCCACGCATACCCCACATGGGAACCCACCCCAAATGCATTTTGAATAAAACGCATACAAATGGGAAATGTCTTGAAAATTTGGCAGCAGTGTGAGTCCTCCTATTGCAGATTGAAGCACAAGCTTGAACTCAGATGTCCACCACTCCATGCGCTTAATAGTGATGCTAATCCCGATTATGTCGGTGTCCTCCAAGATTCGTAAGCTCGACCATAGAAAGAAGGATTGCTCAAGCTTCCTACAATCATCATATGCATAATACACAGTATGACCTCTACGCCACGCCCATCCACAATCACGGGATGTAGGTAGAAACTGAGTGATTGGCTTGGTTTCTTTACCATTATTTCTCACCTGACAGTTTTCCCTTCAAACAGATGCCTGAGAAATGGGTAGCGGGAGGTGTCGCGCCGGAGTGGGCAGCTAGACTCCATCTCTGCTGCAAACTTTTCGGCCTAGTCTGCATGCCTCTCCGTTAGAGTAAATAGGAATAATACCATATTGTTTACCCACATGAGGTGTTAGTCCTATGTATCCTGTATAATCAGCCCATGAGGCCAAATGCAATACAACCATTATCCCACCAATTCTATTCTCCTTTATGGTATCATTGGCCTTGGTTTAGATCCTCACCCTAGCCGCCGCCGCTTCCGCACCCCCCCTCGGGAGAGATCGATCTCCGCCGGGGGCAGCGCCCCTGTTTAGGCGTCTGATCCTGTTGATCCGGATGCCATCATCTTCATCGGGCAGCAGGTCAGGATCTCCCCTTCGTCATTGCCGGGTCACTGCCGCCTCGTCCCCGGGCTCATCGCTGGGCTATCGCCGTCAACACCTTCCTGATCTTCGTCGCATGGAGGTAGATGGATCTCGCCCCGTCACGTGCTGCCGTGGTGGAGGCCAGGCCCGGCCACACGCCCCAACCCTGAGCTGCCTGCGTGTCGCTGCTGTCAGGCGGATCTGGAGCATCTCCACCACGTCCATCCGCGTCGGCGCCTTCGACCCAGCGTGTCCGTGACCGGCGTGCGCCCCGTGTCGCCCAATCGAGTCGCGCCGCCATCGGCCGGGACGAGCCGCGCCGATGCGCACTGTCGCCGCGGGTGCCGCCCGATCGGGTCGTGCCGCCACCGCCGTGCTGTCCCACTGGGTACACCTGATCCCTACTGTTGTATCTTTTTGGTTCGCCCGATCACTGATCTGGATTGAGTCGTCCACCGCTCGTCGACCTCATACTACTCTAACCATGGCATCCACTTCACTAGCAAATCATTGGTTAGTCATCGATACCATCACCGAGTATTACACGCATCTTCTAAAAGCAATAGGGCTACTGTTGTGTCGCCTCATTGGGCCGCAGCATCGCCACCCATGTGTCCGCTTCGCCGTGCATCCACATCGCCATCTCCTATGCATCGACGACTGTATTGCGCAATCTTTGCTCCCCCATCCATCTGCACAAAGCCTTCGTCCTGCTGATTGGGTCTTCGTCATTGAGTTGCGCCTACCCACATCATCGCTGAGCCATGCTCGCTAGCCGCTCCCTCGCATCATCACTGAGCCCTGCTCGCCGATGCGTCCGCTCCCGCACATCTTGTTATTCGTCCAGCACAACCACGTCGCATCCCCGTGGTTGAGGCCCTCTCCCTTGTACGCCTAGTATTGGCAACATGGACGCGTGCTTTCGTCCCCGACGCGCTGCTAGGTCTGGCAAATCCAGCCAGCGCCTCGGCGTACAGGCGGCTTGACTGCATCGACTTGGGCATCGACCCTCCCATTCCAAACCGGCCTTTCTTCTATGTCCATGACAGCCCTAACTGCATCGACCATGGCATCGCCCCCTTGCACGACGTCTGCCTCGACGCGTCTCTGTCATCCCCATGGCGCCACTTGTGCGCCTGCAGCTCCATCGACACGGCAACCCGACCACAACTACGTTGACCTCGGCAATATTCAGCACGGCGTCTTTGACCGTGGCTATTGCACCCGCGTGCTCGGCTACCTCGACAACAACACAAAAGGGCTACCGCCTTGCATGAGGACTCATCGGCTTCATCTCCAGCCACAGCATACGCGATGCACTGACTGTTATGACTGCGGGGGATGTTAGCTTCAGCTTCTTCTCCAGTCTCACCGTCTGTGACGCTCCCGCTGTGACTGCGGGGGGATGTTATAGTAAATAGGAATGATACCATATTGTCTACCCACATGAGGTGTTAGTCCTATGTATCCTATATAATCAGCCCATGAGACCAAATGCAAGACAACCCTTATCCCACCAATTCTATTTCTCCTTTATGGTATCATTCACCTAGGTTTAGATCCTAACCGTAGCTGCCGCCGCTTCCGCGCTGTCTCACTGGGTACACCCATTCCACTACTGTTGTATCTTTTTGGTTCGCACAATCACTAATCGGGATTGAGTCACCCACTGCCCGTTGACCTCGCGCATACTACTCTGACCACGGCATCGACTTCACTAGCACATGGTCGGTTCATCATCGACACCATCGCCGAGTACTACGCGATGTTCCTTCATGGAAAAGTGCTACTTCAATTGTTTAATATATATATAGGGAGAGTATATTAAGTAGCCAGCTACAAAATAAGTTATTCTGTAGCCACCTCCATTTATGATAATTTTATATACTAATTTACGATAATGTCAATACATATTTACGATAGTTGGGTTACTATAACACATGGGGATATTTACCATAACGTTATAGTATACCACTTAGTAAGGAGTTACTATAATCTCGTAAATTAATATAGTAATTATCGTAACTTAAAGTGGCTACAGAATAAGTTATTTTATAACTAGCTAATATATATATATATATATATATATATATATATATATATATATATATATATATATATATATATATATATATATATATATATATATATATATATATATATATATATATATATATATATATATATATATATATATATATATATATATATATATATATATATATATATATATATATATATATATATATATATATATATATATGCAAGTCCATGCAATGGTTAAAACTTTTTAAAGATAAGCTAATCAAATCAGAGTGAACGATAATTTGCAAACAAAGCAGCCAAGATCCGAATTAAACATGTGACGCACGGTTGACAAGAACTTCACGGGACACCAGGATAAAGAAACCTGAGCGGTAGGCATGGGCAATGAACTGTTAGTTATCTGCCTTTCTAAGTTCGAGTTTAATATATATATATATATATATATATATATATATATATATATATATATATATATAAAACTCCAGCGCCCAGAAACGAGCTCAGTTGAACGAGATATATTGTGGAAAGGAAACAGAAGTTATCCGCCTATCTATGTTTTGATAGAGTTAAAGCAGGATCACCAGGCATAAATCTAACATGTTTACTTGCACTTGAAATAAACCGTGAGTCCTAGGATATCTACTAGTATATGATAAGAGATAGAGTGAGAGAGAGAGGGGTGAAGGTGTGCAAACCATCGGCCACCTTGGAGGAAGATGGGCTCGCCATCGCAGTACTTGGCGATAACCCGGTGGCGGTGTTGAGTCGAAGGGCGGCAGTGCAGTAGCGACGGCGTCCAGGGGTCGGTGTAGAGGTCGCAGGGCAGCCTGGCGTCGTAGCAGCCCTTCGATGTAGATGCAAAGGCGGTGGCGGTGCTTCCCGTCGCTGGCAACGCTCCCTCTGTGATCGGTTATGGTTTAGTACTGTAGGTGGGGTGCTAGGCGGCTCAGGCGAACCTCGTACTTGGCGCCCCCGGCCCCCACCTTCTATTTATGGCGCTGTGCGACGGGGCCCACCAACCATATTACGGTTGGGCGCCCCCCGATCAGGTCGCGGATCCAAGGGCCCAATTGGCCGTTGGGCCAATTGGTGGAGATCAACTAACATTCTCCCCCTTGATCTCACTTATAACTTAAACTTAACTTACTATCTCTTGTACCCATTCCATCACAGGTCAGTGCATAGAGCGTGCCTCATCGTCACGGTCTCTTGCCATTAGATTAAACAGCTATAATGCACCTCTCTGTTTTGAAACAGATTCTTAATTAGGCCCTTATTGTCCGGGAATCATAGGCTTTACCTTAACCCCATGCTGGCTAAGTGATCTCTGAACACGTTGGGTGGTAAGCCTTTTGTAAGCGGATCCGCGAACATCTTTTCTGTTTTTATATGCTCAAGACTAATTATATGATCCTGGACTTTATCTTTCATAACATAATACTTTATGTCAATGTATTTGGCAGCACCACTTGACTTATTGTTGTGAGCATAACATACTGTTGGATTATTATCGCAGTATAACTTGAGTGGTTTATGTATGTCGTCTACCACTTTCAACCCGAGCATAAATTTCTTTAGCCAATTCACCTGCCCTATGGCCTCATAATATGCTATAAACTCGGCATACATTATGGACGATGTAGTGACGGTTTGCTTTGAGCTTTTTCACGATATAGCTCCTCCTGCGAGAGTGAATATGTATCATAACGTGGACTTTCTTTCATCTCCCGCATAATCAGAATCTATAAACCCCTCTATGTGCAGGGAATCAGATCTTCTATACGTTAGCATGAGACTCTTCGTACCTTGTAGGTAACGCAAAACTTTCTTTACTAATTTCCAGTGTTCTATTCCTGGATTACTCTGATATCTGCCAAGCAACCCGGTAACATATGCTAAGTCAGGGCGAGTACACACGTAAACTTCTGACAGCTGAACTATATGGAACCGCTTTCATTTGATCGATCTCATATTGGTTCCTGGGATATTGAAATTCCCCATATCTGTCGCCCTTGACTATGGGAGCGGGTGATGACTTACAATTTTGCATACTGTATTTTTTAGAACTTTTTCTAAGTGCGCCTTTTGTGATAATCCTAAAGCCCCCTTTTCTCTATCTCGATGAATCTCTATTTCTAGGACGAACGAAGCTTCACCGAGATCCTTCATATCAAACTTTGAGGACAAGAACTTCTTTGTTTCTAGTAGTAGATTAACATCACTGCTAGCAAGCAAGATGTCATCCACATACAAGACTAGGAAAATGTATTTCTCATTCTAGCACTTTGCATAAATGCAATTGTCATCTATATTTTCTTGAAACCCAAACTTTCTTATTGTACTATCAAACTTCAAATGCCACTGTCTTGAAGCTTGCTTGAATCCATAAGTGGATTTCTTCAAGCGGCATCCCACGCGTTCTTTTTCTTCCACAACAAAACCTTTTGGTTGTGCCATGTAAACGTTTTCCTCCAAATCCCCGTTTAGGAACGCCGTCTTTACATCCATCTGATGTAATTCTAAGTCGTAATGTGCTACAAGTGCCATTATGATTCTAAAAGAATCCTTAGATGAGACTAGAGAAAATGTCTCATTGTAATCTATGCCTTCTCTTTGCGTGAAACCTTTTGCCATAAGTCGCGCTTTAAACCTTTCTATATTCCCTTTGGAGTCATGTTTAGTTTTGTAGACCCATTTACAGCCTACTGTCTTGGCTCCTCTAGGAATTGTTTCTAATTTCCAAACTCCGTTGGTTTTCATTGATTTCATTTCATCTTCCATGGCTTCAAGCCACTTGGATGACTGAGCGCTTCTCATAGCTTCTTCAAATGAGGTGGGATCACCCTCCATTTGAAATTCCTCACATTCATAAACTTCATAATCATCAGGAATGGCTTATCTCCTGACTCTTTGAGACCTTCTAGGGGCCTCGTTAGATGACGCTTATTCTACATGAGGCTATTGTTGCTCTCCCTCATGTGTGACAATGGGTTCTTGGAGATCCTGAAGGACAGGTTCCTCATGCTCATTCATTGTTGCCACAGGATAACTAATAATAGGTGCTGTTACTATAGTATCTTGCACTGTTAGTACAACAACAACAAGTAGCGTGAAGAATGGTTTCTAAACCATAGGAGTGGGCACATATATCTGCTTCTCTTCAAAACTAATTTCTCACGCTACCATGCTCCCCCTGATCATATCATCCTCCAAGAAGACAACATGTCTTATTTCTACAAACTTCGTTTGTCTGACAGGACAATAGAAGCGATAACCTTTTGACTTTTCTAGATAGCCAATGAAATAGCAGCCGACTGTCTTGGAGTCCATCTTTCCTATGTTTGGGTTAAATACTTTTGCCTCAGCTGGACAACCCCACACACGTAAATAGTTTAGTGAGGGTTCCTTTCTTGTCCACGACTCATACGGTATCTTGGGCACCGACTTACTTGGCACTCGATTAAGAAAATGAATGGCGGTTTTTAACGCCTCCATCCATAAACTTATTGGTAAGGTAGAGTAACTTATCATGCTTCTCACCATATCTATTAAGGTACGGTTATGTCTTTTAGCTACTCCATTCTGCTGAGGCTCGCCCGGTGTAGAATACAGGGCTACTATGCCATTTTCCTATAAGTACCTTGCAAAGGGTCCAGGAACTTGGCCATATGGGGTGTGTCGACCGTAGTACTCTCCCCCTTGGTCAGACCTTATTATCTTAATCTTTAAGTTGTGCTGATTTTCTACTTCAGCCTTGAATATTTTAAATTCATCCAATGCTTCCAATCTTTCTTTAATTGTATAAATATAGCCAAAACGAGAATAGTCATCTGTGAATTTTATAAATGAATCATAACCATCCACACTTTTCATAGGAAAAGGACCACAGATGTCTGTGTAGATTATTTCTAAAATTCCTACGCTTCGTTTGGCATCTTTCTTTATTTTCTTAACATACTTTCCTTTTATGCAATCTATGCATTGTTCTAAATCTAAAAATTCTAAAGGTGGAAGAATTGATTTCTTAATCAATCGCTCTATTCTCCCCCTCGAAATATGGCCTAAACGATAGTGCCATAATTTCAAAGATACATCATGCACTCTCTTCCGCTTATTTGTTGCATTCATAGACGAGGAAACATTCTCATTCTCAGTACTTACATCATTCACATTCTCAGAAAGTGATAATAAATAAAGCTTGTCTTGTCGGAAGGCAAGACCAACACATTTATTATTATAAACAATCTGACATTTGCCATTACCAAAATGGCAATCATATCCATCGTCATCTAAACGTGAAACACTTATTAAGTTTCTTTGCAAAGAGGGTACAAATAGAACATCTGAAAGCATAAGTAGAAAATCATAAACTAATTCTAGAGAAAGATTTCCAATGGCTTCAACTTGAGCTTCAACTCCATTTGCTACTTTAATTCTTCTTTCTCCTCTTTGCAGGGTCCTCCTCATATGGAATCTCTGTAATAAATTTGCAACATGAACAGTTGCACCTGAATCAATTCACCTAGTAGATTTTGCATAACTTAAATACAAGAATTCATCTATGAATGTAATAAAATCCTCACCTCTCTTCAGCAGGTTCATCAGGAAGTCTGGACAATCCCTTTGGTAGTGTTCATGCTTCTTGCACCATTTGCACTGATCCTTCTCAACTTGAGTGTTGTTGTTCTTCAGATGGTGCTCAGTCTGAGGGGCTTTCCCTTGAGGTTTGGCATTCTTATTGAAGTTCTTTTTCTTGTCCTTCACAAGGTTAGCAGAGTCACCCTGTAAGGACTTCAGTCTTTCCTCTTCTTGAACACACATTGCGATGAGCTTCTCTATGTCCCACTTGTCGGGCTGCATGTTATAGTTAACAACAAAGGTTTCATATTCCTTTGGCAAGGAAGCAAAACCAAATGAATGAGGAACTCATCCTCGAGCCACAAATCCATTGGCTTCAGCTTCGAAGCCGTGTTGCTCATCTTCAATATGTGCTCTCTGATACCGCACCAGTATATTTTTTATTGAATAATTTCTTGATCAATGTACTAGCATAAGCCTTTGAAGAGCCAGTGAACTGACTCTCCACCTTCTTTAGGTACTCCGTGGCGGTATCACAATCTGGGATAGACCCCCTTATACCATCTAAAATATTGGACTTGGCCACCATCAAGCACTTGTGGTTCGAGATGTCCCACCTCTTCCAATCAAGATCATATTTCATTCTAACTTCCGCATGATCTCGCTGTCGAGCAGTGAAATCAACATCAGTCTCGTTTTCTACCCTCACCGGGTCCACTGGCTCAGTAGGACACAGGGAGGTAAGTGCTAAGTCATTCTCGGACAGCGCAAGTGCGAGCTCATACTTCTCTCACCATACTCTGTAATTGCCCCCTTCTAGAGGTGGTATGTGTGAGATGAATGCCATTGGGTTGAGTCCTGAAAAACACCGTCAGAGATAGTTGCATGCTTTAATTTAACGTTGATCAAAATTAAAACAAACAACATTCTTATACACTAATTCTACATCACCGTTGTGCAGAAATAGAATTAATACATAAAAACTTATAATTAAAAATTATAACATTGTTATTATCAACGTTGATCAGAAAAATAACAATATTATAATTTACTGATTAAAATTGACTACTCTACAAATTAAATTCTCCCGTTGGTTCAAATTTAATTAGAAGATTATTAACTTTAACATTGCAGTGGAAACATGAAAAAATTCATTATTTATTTTTTAGAAGCATTGAACTTTTCTCAACTATTCTCTGAAAAATTATCCCGTTGGTTCAAATTTTAACAGAGATATTAAACTAGATAAAATTCATCGAAATCTGCTTTTGAAAATTAAATAAACTTGAAACTTTATTTACTGTTCATTCTGGCCCAGCCTGCAGCGCCAGTACCCGGCCCAGCTACAATAGTGCATGGCCCGGCCTGCAGCAGTAGCCCACGCGCGCGCGTTCGCGTCAACTCCCCCACGCCCAGGCTGCAACCTGGGCCTGGGCCAGCAAAGTTGCTAGCCGTGCTCACCCGCCTGGGCCGATTTCGGTCTGGTCACTCTCGTCCGTTCATCCAGATCCGACGGCCAGGCGATGATTTTGGTTGATCAAAGCCCCCCGGCCGGCCGCGGCGCCGAAACCCTAACTCATTTGCATTCTTCCTTTCTCTCTCTTTGCTGCGCCCCTCTCTACTCCTCAGCGCAGCGGCGGTCGAGTGACAGAGCAAGAGCGAAGAGAGAGACCATGGCGCCGTTGTTGGTCCCCTCGCTGGCGCACGCATTCCCCATATGGGTGAGCGCGCCACCGTCGAGCGGACTAGCGGCGTCGCCCTTGGCCGAAGCTCGCACTCACCTGACGAGCAATGGCTCGGCCTTCATCCCACGTGCCGGCAAAACAGCAACGCGGTGCAGCGGCGAGGTAAGCCATCTTCTAAAGCCCTTCCCCTTTCCCCTTTCTTTCTCCAATTTGGCATCTTGCTTCGTTCTTCTCGAATTTGTCCGATTTGGGGATTAGGGTTTTGTTAGGGTTAGGGTTTCGCTCACTGTTCTTCTTCCCTGAGTATGATTCGCGGGTTAGGGTTCGGCTTCACGTGCTGAGACCCCTTTCTCTCCTATGTGCTTCAACCGATTAGGGTTAGGGTTTGGTGACCCTATGTTTAGATCCAAAAATGAATCTATCACCTCCTAGTTGCTACCTGGTTTTTTTATCCGATAGGCTAGATCTACACCTAGTTAGGCGTCCGATACCATTGATAGAGTTAAAGCAGGATCACTAGCCATAAATCTAGCATGTCTACTTGCACTTGGAATAAACCATGAGTCCTAGGATATCTACTAGTACATGATAAGAGATAGAGTGAGAGAGAGGGGTGAAGGGGTGCAAACCATCGGCTGCCTTGGAGGAAGATGGGCTCACCATCATAGTGCTTGGCGATAACCCAGTGACGGTGCTGAGTCAAAGGGCGGTGGTGCAGTAGTGGCATCGTGGAGGGGACGGTGTAGAGGTCGTAGGGCAGCCCGGCGTCGTACCAGCCCTTCGGTGTAGATGAAGAGGCGGTGGCAGCACCCCCTCTGTGATCGGTTAGAGTTTAGGACTGTAGGTGGGGTGCTAGGTGGCTCAGGCGAACCTCGTACTTGGCGCCCCCGGCCACCATCTCCTATTTATGGCGCTGTGCGACGAGGCCCACCAACCATATTAGGGTTGGGTGCCCCCGATCAGGGCGTGGATCCAAGGGCCCAATTGACCGTTGGGCCAATTGGTGGAGATCAACTAACATGTTTGACCCTAATTCAGAATGTATGCATGCTCATGCAGAAAATCGTACACAGTAGCCGAAGCCAGTGAAGTTATTCTACTGCTCTTCGATCTCATTCTCATCTGTTGGAGTGTAGTAGTCGACAAACACCTGTCCGCCGCCCAGGAAAACAAAGATCAGCTAGGCAGAGAGTGTGAACAAAAGCAAGCTAGCTCATGCTGATCAAGCATATATATGGGGAATGAGATCTCACCGTGCAGATGACTTGTCCTCCTCCTATGTCCAGGGGCCCTTCCAATCTCGAACTCTAACCTAGTAAGAAGTGCCATTTGGAGGCTCTTCGAATTCGCACTGTGAACTTCTGAGATGCGATGCCATCATCTCCTTGCGTTTGCCCTATACTATAGGTGCGGATCTGCTCTAGTCCGTCATTGAATCCACCATTGTACATCACTACGCCAGATTTGCACATCACTAACGGCCTCATCACTGCCGGATTTGTGAGAACCGGCAATGATGTACCTTCACTGCCGGTTATGAGCTTGAAAATGAAAAAATGATTGGTGCTGGGCTAAAACTGATAGTGAAGGACCACATCACTACCGGTTTGTGGCTCGAACTGACAGTGTTTTGGCGGGCACTCATCACTGCCGGTTTAAGCCAAGAACCGACAGTTATTGGGCACTATCACTGTCGGTTCTAGCCAAAAACCGACGGTGATAAGCCTACAACACAAAAAGGCTGTAGCCGTCCTCTCCTTTCTCCTCTCTTCCATCCTGAGAATAGAGGCGCACGTTTGGACCCTCCCTCCATTGTTGCGGCTGCTCTTCACCATGAAGCTAGTGGTTGGATTTTGAAGAATGGCTTGATCTTTTTGCTTTAAGGTTAGTAACAAACATCCACTCCTTTGATTTTGTTGCTTAATTAGCTTCGTTTTGATGGCTACATTGCTTGATTCTCATTCTAGTTCTTTCTCCATTCTAGAGAGCACTTTTCCAATTGGACATTTGTGCAAGGCTCAAACTGTGGTGAATCCATCAACCAAAAGGTTGGTGTCTATGAACACATTTAAATTCCTAGCTAATTATTCCATAGTGGTCAAGATAATCATTGTTAGTATGTGATGCTATAATTAGTTCTTAGAAGTAGAGTAGAATAGTTGTTCTTCAATATTGTACAATAATTGTTTTTTACTATGATTTTCAATTTACAGGGCCGGGGCTACCAATTTCAATTTTTCAATAATTAGTGTACAATAATGTTTTCCAAAAATGGTACTTTTGAGCTACAATTGTTGTTCATGAACCTCGATTTCTTATTAATTCTTTGTAATTACTGTCTCAGTATTTTTTGTGTAGAGATGGATCGAGAGTGGATGCATCTGTCCCGAATGGACAAGCGGTACATGCATGGCGTCAGCCAGTTTATCACCGATGCCAAGGCCCATGCTAGGAATGGGAACCCTGTCTTCTGCCCATGCAAAGATTGCAAGAATCATAGGAACTTTCGTCAAATTGAGTCTATACGATCGCACATGATTACCAGGGGGTTCATGCCAAACTATACGATATGGACTATGCATGGTGAGGTTGGTGTGAATGTTCTGCAGGAAAAGGATGATGATGTGGACATGCCTGACGTAGCCATCCATGATGCTGACGAGGAACCCGGTGTCAACGCGTAACCTATGGCCACAGTTAATAATGTGTTTAGGAACACGCCAGCTGACGACACCGAGGATAACGATGGCATTTCTTAGTTGCTACGTAATGTAGAGACTGGATGTCTTAGAGAAAGACAACTGAGAAAGCTAAAGAAAATGAGACAAGATGGCAAAACACCAATGTATAGGATTCACTAGCCACACGCCTGGACATGCAGCACTTGGGAATCAGGAAGGAGCAGCATCCCGTGGAGCTAGAGAATGGCCAATTCGAACTTCCGGTTGTGTCATGGACATTGAAGAAGGAAGAAAAGCGTGCGCTTATTTCTTTCTTCAATGAACTCAAAGTCCCGATGGGCTACTATGCGAACCTGAAGAGGCTAGTGAACATAAGAGAACTCAAGTTCAACTATGGCCCTATGAAGGCCCATGACTGTCATGTCATTATGACTCAGCTACTCCCTATTGCCCTGCGTGGTATCCTCCCCCCAAAGGTCCGCGCCCCAATCATAAAGCTTTGCTCGTTCCTCAACACGATCTCAAAAAAGGTCATTGATGTGTCCACGCTAGAGCAGCTGTAGCGAGACATAGTCGAAACTCTCATTAGGCTTGAGATGAATTTCTCGCCGACTTACTTTGATATCTCATTGCATCTGCTCATTCATCTTGTTGACCAAATTAGAGCCCTTGGCCCAATGTACCTGCATCAGATGTTTCCTTTCGAAAGATTGATGAAAGTTTTCAGGAGGTATGTTAGGAACAGATTCAGGCCAGAAGGGGGCATGGTTGAAGGATGGTCAACGAAGGAGGCCATTGAGTTCTGCTCATATTATTTGGACATCAAAAGGGTCGGAGTCCCAGAATCTCATCATGAGGGAAGATTATGTGGCAATGGAACGATCGGGGAGAAATCTGTTATAGTAGATGACCCTGTTTCTTTTAGACAGGCACAATTCGCTGTTCTCCCGCAAGCCGAGGGTGTGATGTCATACATTGACGAGCACAGGTAATCGCTGCAAACTCTGTATTCGAGCAGGTCACAGGCTTGGCTGGATAAAAAACATAAGGAAGAATTCGTCAGCTGGTTGCGACGTCGCTTGCTTGGAATAAAGTTGGGTAATCAACTGGATGCCTTAGCCAAAGGACCTTCGAGTACATATCTTAAGTACCAAGGGTATGAGATCAATGGATTCACATTTTACACAAAGAAAGCAAGATGGAAAGAGCACATACCAAACTTGTGGTGTTCATTTTGATGCTCACGACGAGAACGGCAACATACTATGGTTTCATAGAGGAGATATGGGAGCTAGCCTATGGTCCGTTGAAGACAGCTCTTTTTCGCTGCCAGTGGGTCCGGCTCGAGGAAATCAACACTGGCAGCGAAGGGTTCACTACCATTGATCTCACTAAGACCGCATACAGAAACGACCCCTTCGTCCTTACAAGAGATGTTATGCAAGTCTTCTATGCAAGGGACAACAAGATAAAAGGAAGGCTAAAAGTAGTCCTAGAAGGGAAAAGGAAGATTGTCGGTGTCAATGGAGTGACGGACGGAGAAGACTACATGGGCTATCAGGAAATGCCTCCATTCGGGGCGAACGTACCCCTACCTATCATTCAAGGGGTGACGAACCTGCTTATGTACGAATTGATCACAATGAGGCCCTCATTGTTCATGCACCTAAAGCTAGTTACATTATTGTTAACTATATAATCATTATGTAGACATTGTATCAATAATTCGCACTGAATATTTAATTTATATTTTGTGCACATCTCTACAATTTAATTATTGACTATGTAATCAAATATTAAGATAATATTCACAAACACTATTATTTGATAATTATAGAGCATTAATTAATTATCATAGAATTAAATAATCAAGACACAAATTTTTATGTTATTTTAGAATATAAACTAACTGCATTATTTCTATTAACAAATAAATAAAGAAAAGCAAACTAAGTTAACTCCCTATCCTAGCTCAGCGGTTAAGGCCGCGCACTCTGTACTCTGAGACCCGCGCTCGAATCCAAGGCAAGCCAAACTTTTTTTATTTTGCATTTATTATTTAGTAGTGCATTACAATGGGATAAAAGAAAAAAATAAAACCATTCTACCGAACTCCCTATCCTAACTCAGCGGTTAAGGCCGCGCACTCTCGACCCTGTGACCTGCGCTTAAATCTCAGGCGGGCCAAACTTTTTTATATTTTTTACAAAAAGGCTGTGATGGCAGGCTCCAAACCGACAGTGTTTTTTATATTTGTTTACTAAAAGTTGGCGGCAGGGCCCTTCACTGCCGGTTTTGGTTTTAAAACTGGCAGTGATAGCTTCTATCATTATCGGTTGCTCAAACCGACACAAAAAGGTCCATTCACTATCGGTTTTTAAACTAAAACCGACAGTGATGTGTAGATGCTCCTCACATGCCAACAGTGCTCCCATGACCATAATAGTTGGAACGCTGCTTCCACCTACCCCGACAACTTTAGTTCAGAAATAAAAATGTACCACGACTGCTAGCCCCTATAAAATGGCCCTCGGCCAGCAACTAGCCTCTCCATGCATGTTGGTTTCAGGCAGACCTTATCAGCCATGATACAATGTTTTCCTCTCACAACAAACCACAGATATCGTTATGCATCGTAGTCCACCAAAATGGTGCACAAATGAGGTACTAGAAGAATGCTAGTGAAGATAGAGCAACGCCGAAGATTGGAGATGCCACGAGGTTCACAAAGCCATCCGCTGTGGTGCTGAGCTGAATCCGATGTGCTATGGACTATACCGAGAAAAGGCCATGTATAGCAGAGGCATAGATTTATCGATGCCACCTTATCATCTCCAACCGGTATAGCTCATAGACCACCTCGGTGCTGTTGTTTGAACCCTAGTTGGTGCAAGAAGAATGCTACCGAGGTGGTTAAATTATAATATGTTGATACACATTGATGGTAACATTGACCTGTACGTAAATAGGTCTTTGTTATCGTATATGTAACTTATTTCTAATTTTTTGTAATTTTTATGTATTTCATTACTATCTAAATAAATATATCGTTCTTGTTAAAACTTTCCCACTGTAGTATCTAAATAACTATATCCTTTACATATATGCACCTTTACTGTCGGTTCTATTTAGAAACCGGTAGTGATAGCCACCTTCACTGTCGGTTCTATTTAAAAACCGACAGTGATGTCCATGCCCCCCCTATATAAAACAAACTGTCGGTCACATACATCGATCCCACCCACCCACCCACGAACTCTCTTAGTCTCATTTCCCACATTTCACTCTCACTTCTCAAGACATCCACTCTCTCTCTCTATGTGATCTGGTCATGGCTCCTGCATTTTTCAAAGGTATTGATATGTTCTGTTCTCCAATATTCTATCTATATTCATTTGATCTATATTTATATTCATATTGCTTTGCATTCTACATTTATATATATTCTTATTCCTTGTATTCGATCTATATTTAATTATGTTGCCACATTTTACTTGGAAGAACTTTTTTGTGCATATATTTTATGTTCATATTTTTTCATTTTATCGATCAGGCGGTATGAACAATGGACCTCCCCCACCACAAGAACCAGGTTTCCACCCTGGCGATGAGCCATTCGCTCCTAATGTGGCCATTCCATGGTTCCCTGTTCCAGCTATTGTATGAAATATTTTTCCGACATCTTTTGTTTTTTTATGCTAACAAATAAGTGTAATTAGTTTAATATCATTGTTGCATGCATATATGTCGCAGACTATATCCCCAATAGATTGGCTACGAACAGTACTTAGCTGGTTCTTTATCTCGGACATCGTCGAGAACACGGTATCTAATGCAAGTAGTCGGCTATGGACGTGTGAACTTAGTTTTTTCATCCCTGTGAGGGGTTCAAATCATCGGAACCATATCCACGGGATGGAAATACAGAGCCCGGATGTGATAAGCGCCCAATTAAGTGCTGTGCGCATCTATTTAGAGGCACTTCGATGTATTTGCTATGATGTGCCTGATTTCTTGTACTTCAAGGCACTTGCTTTGAATGCTGGTGATATCCCCATCCCGCAAGCAAGCGAATGGTTTGCGAGCTACAACCATGCGGATGTGGTAAAATGGTCACTTATACCTGAGTCATGGTTATTTGTTGTTTATTATTGTAATAACATTCTCTAATTTTTTTCTTTTTCTCCGTATGCAGATTGCACTACAGGACCTTACCTATGCTGCATGTGGCTTGTGGGCGTTCTAGACCAAGCTACGGAGCAACTCGGGTACGATTGGGACTTCTGCAATGGAAACCTCGCCAGCTCACTATAGAAGGACGCCAGTACTATATAAGAATTACTAACAGGGGCAGTGGTCGTTCAGTAGGTTACATCTATGGCCGACCATTCTTTCGGTATTATGAGGCATGAGACAGTGCACTCATACGGGCATTGGACTTCATCGATATAAGCGGATACATAATCCGTGATATCAATTATCATATATGGCTACAGAGGCATGTTAGTGTGCGTGGCCCGATCGATCCCGGTAGTGATTCTAATAGTAATTAATGTTTATTTAGCTATGTTTTCAAGGTTGTAGTTTAATTGGGTTCTAATCTTAAAATGTACGGCTTTGTGTGTTTAATTATTGTCGTGCATGTAATTCGTGTAACATTTGTTGGGCAACTAGAAATATACATTCCGGTGTCATATTGATCTCAAAATTATGCTCAGGCTTGCACGTGCCATGTGTGAAGGAAACACCAAGTTTGGGATTTTCCAGAGATGGTTTGCTACTTTCTGAGGTTTAATTGAATTTCCGTGCGACGACACCTATTAATTATAGGTTGAACTGAGTCTACCCACGAAAAGATCCAGAATGGTGCCAAACTTTTACACAGGCTCTAATGTGCCCTAGGGATAAGAATTTTGTGGAGGTGGATGAAAAAATCTATTTTGTCCAAGATCAAATTGACCCTCTTTTGTCTCATTTGGCACAGAGAAAAATATAATAAATAAAAAAATGATCAGAAAATCCTAAGATCCTGTGTGGGGTCTTAATTTGGGTGTACATGCTTGCCAAAAAAATTTCAAGCCATTTCGACATAGGCGGAGTATACATGCTTCACAGAGGTACATGTGCCCTTTCATCGAACTATAACTATACACATAGGTTATCAAGGTTTCTGTGGTTCATAGGCATTCTGGTGTCGTATTGGTCTCAAACTTTTTCTTAGGCTTGCACGTGCCACGTGTGAAGGAAACACCAAGTTTGGGATTTTCCGAAGATGGTTTGCTACTTTCTGAGGTTTAATTGAATTTCCGCGTGACGACACCTATTAATTATAGGTTGAACTGAGTCTACCCACGAAAAAATCCAGAATGGTGCCAAACTTTTACACAAGCTCTAATGTGCCCTATGGATAAGAATTTTGTGAAGGTGGATGAAAAAATCTATTGGGTCCAAGATGAAATTCACCCTCTTTTGTCTCATACAGCACACAGAAAAATATAATTAATAAAAAATGATTAGAAAAACCTAACATCCTTTGTGGGATCTTAATTTGGGTGTACAAGCTTGCCAAAAAAATTCAAGCCATTTCGACATAGGATTAGATATGCTTCTATTTATCCAGTATATAAAAGAATTTTTTTAATATATATAAACATCACTGTCGGTTTCAAAAAACCGGCAGTGATGAGAAGAAACCGACATTGATGCTTGTTATCACTGTCGGTTTATTTTAAAAACTAGAAGTGATATATAAAAAATTAAAAAAATATTGTGCCAGCCCTCGGGTTTGAGCTTGGGTCTCGGGCTATAGAGTTCATACACTTAACCGCTGCGCTTGTATAGGATGTGTGCCAAGATTATTTATTTTATCTTTTTGACCTTTAGACCGCTTAATAAATTATAAAATTAAACCAAAAAAATCGGGCCGCCCGGGATTTGAACCCAGGTATTGGGGGCTAACTTGCGGGGTCCTAACCGTTGAGGCACTAGGAGGTATTCGAAAGAAGTGGAAAAGATAAGTTACTTATGTTGTAACCGCTACACGGCAATCACTGTCGGTTTAAAGAATGGATCGATAGTGATGTACCCCATCACTGTCGGTTTCTACTTACAACCGGCAGTGATGTACCCCCACCACAGTCGGTTTCTAATTAAAACCGACAGTGATGAGGTCTGGTATAAAAGCCCGCTGTGGGTTGAAAAATTTCAACCCCGCGCCAACCGTTCCAAGCCTCGCTCTCCTCTTCTTCGACGCCGACGCCCGTGCACCGCCCCACGCCAGAGCACCCGTCCACCGCCCCCTGCACCGCCGTTCCCAGCCCCACGCTCCTCTTCTTTGACGCCGAGGCCTGTGCACCACCCCACGCTGGAGCACCCGTCCACCGCCCCCCGCGCCGTCGTTCCCAGCCCCGCACTCCTCTTCTTCGATGCCGACGCCCGTGCCCCGCCCCACGCCGGAGCACTCGCCATGTCGTCCACCGCTCGACGCTAGAGCACCGTCAAGGCCTTCAGGAGCGCGCGCGGACAGCTGCTTTCCCACCCCCACGGTGAGTGCGTGGCTCACTGCCCGCTAAGTGTTCGATGAAATGCCCCACGGTTGTTGTCTTCCCAATAGCAGCCGATTCCTATTCGATTGAGTTACATGCTATTACTCCTTGGTTTAGCTATCCTTATATGTACATGCTGTTACATAAACCAGTTAGTTTTTCCTTGAAGAGATTATGCTAACTACTGATTTGTTGAGGACCTAGTAATCATGGCCCTAAACTGTTTAAGAACCATTGGTGTTATTTGCATGTTGTCACAACAAGTTATCCCCTTGAGTCACAGCTAAGTGACCTTTTGCGCTGTGTGCAGTCTAAGTATTTAAACATTCATCATCAACACCTCTTGACATAGTTAGATTGAATATGTGACAATGATATGAGCATATCTGTCTCGAATAGTAGTTGCATAATATTATGATATCTCTGTACTTTGTAATTATTGCAAGCAATGAAAACTAGCAGTCAATGGAAACTTACCACATGTCTAATTTACTTAAATGTATAGGCAACCATGGCATGGTATGTAGTGCATGTTGGTCACATGCCTGGGATTTATCGAACCTGGGAAGATTGCTATGCTTAAGTCAATCGCTACCCTGGTAATTTGCACAAAAAATACAACACAGAAGTTGAAGCTTTGAGGGCCTACTATAGTCATCCGACCTACCTTGCAAACCATAGGCAACCAGCCTACTATGGTCCAATGAATGCAAACCATGGCCATCCGCTAGAACTGGAGATCGAAGAGAAGCCACCCGCCGGAGATGTGAAGATTAGGAGAATTGCTCCTTGGTCTTGGAAAGATGTCATGCTTTTATTTATGTCTATGATCATCGCTTTTCTTATTTGGAAGTTGATGTGGGCTTAGTTTCGTAGAAGAGTAGGTGGACTTTGTTGTATGTGGTCAATCAAACAATGAATTTGTTCTAGGTGAACATATGCTATTATTTGACTTTGTTATATGTGGACTTATTATTAGACTTTGCATTAAACATATTATATATATATGAACATATGCTATTAGTAGTTGTCCACGGCCAAAACTAACCACGATCGTGTCATAGCCATGACTCATCGTCGCCTGTTACCCCGTCGCCAAAGAACTTATCAGCAACAAGAAGCAGCTAATATCGCTGGGATGGGAGAGCCGCATGATCCGACAAATGGTGACGGTGTCAATCAGGTCAGTGAGAATGAGCAGCCATGGACCCCGTCCGGCCTGCTCGATCTAGGTCAAAATGACCAAGATGGCCAGGTAACTTTGGTATCATGTCAGTATGTAGCCACACACACTAATCAATTGAGAGGGTCATAGCTTACTTGGTGTCTCTAGCAGGAGCCTCCACCAGCCGAGGAGCCAGAGGGTTCGGGTAGCAGGAAGGCCAGATCCAAGCGAGGCGTGTCAAAGATTCCTGTTGGTAGGAATGCACACTGGCACATTACTGAGTTCGATGAATTCAGGGATCCACTCTCACCGCCTATAGCTTTGATCAAATACAAGACTATCCTCGGGTTACTTGTTCGGGACTTCATCCAGATTAAGTACAGGAAGTGGATTGGAAAAGATGATGACCGGTGGAGGGTTCCCGAAAGCGAGAAGGATTACATATGGGATGTCAAGATCCTAGAGTATTTCACTTTACTAGCCGAGTATGACAAGGAGTTAGTCAAGAAAAAAGCAAAAGAAATCATGGGGACATGCTTCAAGAATTTCAAGGGGACATTGTACAAGAATTTTGTCCTCCAAAATAAAGAGCCAGATTTCGATGGTGGACAGTTTAGCAAGCAGAAGGACTTCTGGTAGGATTTCAATGAATATAGGTTATCCGAGGAATACTTAGAACTGAGCAGGAAGAATATGGAGAATTCGCATAAAGCGACGAATCCTCATCATCTTGGCTCTCATGGCTACGCCAAAAAGATGGCAGAATTTGAAGCAGAACTTCAAAAGATGGATCGCCTTGCTGAGGAAGGCGTTCAGGTTGAGACCGTCAATTGAGAGCCCAGATCGGTATTATACTATATGGGGAGAAATGTACGGCACGCCGAGGATGGGAGCTTTAGCTCCTCAAATCAACCCATGAGCGAACTCATCTAGAGGATCTCCCAGGTAACTGAGGAGGTGAGGCAAGGGACTCGCACTTCTAATAGGGAGAAAGATGTGCTCACCCAAGCACTTGGAACCAAGGAGCACCCTGGTCGCACTAGAGGATCCGATGTTGTTCCTTAGAAACTAGCATTCCCCCAAGAATCTAACACTTACCGGAGCCGCTCGAGGGGTAGAGCGGAACATGAGGCACAGTATTTGAGGAGACTAAAAGAGATGGAAGACAGAATGGAAGCACGAATTGAGGTGACCGTTGAAGCGCGAGTCGAGCAAATTTTGCTGTCCAAGGGGTCAGTAGTACCACCAAACCCTACTCCTAGTGCCTTTAGCCCACAATTTAGGGGTCGCAGCAGCTGCGGATCGACCCCGCTCGATGAAGAAGAGGCAAATGTGCCACATCTGGTGGACGACATCACTGAACCCGTCAATGTCAGGTTGTACATCCATTAGGAATGGACAAAGGACAAGGTGGCGCTCGGCCAGGCTAGGCCTACGGGAGACGGGACAATTAATGGCCACCCAATTTCATTGGGGTATGCTCGCATCACAATTGACAGAATACTTGATAAGAAGTATAACAAGATACCCAATGAGTACTCCGTAGCGGAAGACAAGCCAAAACTTGGTCAAAACAAGGGCTCTCAAGTGGCCTAGCGCAAGCGCTTCATTAAGCTTGACCATCAATTGTCCTCTGATGATGAGGACGATTGTGAGTCTTCGCCCACCCACGATGATCACTCACCATCTCCCAACAGAGATCACTCCCCTCCTCATCCGGAGCTATCACCCCTGAGAAGACAGAGGTCTCCTTCTATTCCTCCTCGTCCGACTCCATCTTCATCAGCGCCGAGAAAAGAGACTCCTCCTCCTCCTCCATCTTCATCAGCGTCGGGAAAATAGAATTCTCGTCGTCATCCTCCTCCTCCACCTCAGCCCAAAACAAGATCAAGGACATCCTCGCAGTCGCAGAAAAGGTCCTTGGATTCGGTCGCTAATGCCCCCAAAGTAGACCAACAGAAAAGAAAAAAGTCGTTCAGTGGCAGTGTTACCACCTTGATGAAAGAAAAATTTACAGCACGCATCTCGAAGGAAGATTGTGTTAGTTTCTTCAATCTATGTTCCTCATTGCCTCCGTTTTTGTTGAAGTCCTAATTCGAAAGGCAAACACAGAATAAATATGCTACAATAAGAGATGAAGAAATACACAATAAAGATTTAAGGAACATTATGAAGTTAGTCGAAGACAACCCTGATTTAACAATGGAAGAGGCCGTGAACTTCTATTATGATGTACAAGGGACGGGAACACCGGAAATGAAGTATGAAAGGGGCAATCTTTTGGTTCTAGATCATGAGTATAAAAATCTGACAACATATATGCGCCAGTTACATGAATATTACATGGCTCAAGCAACAGAGATGGACGACTTTCGTTTTGAGGTTATTATCCATTCGCCATATGTTTTCCAATATCCTGAAGAAGAGAAGTTCGATGTCGAGTGGGAGTGCTTGTTCCAGCTATACCAGAAACGCTCTCTCGATATTCAAATGTTGACGCTATGAACTATGTAAGTACCCTACATGCACGATATTACAATTAACTACTCTCTCAAGACACAAATTGTTAACTTTTGAGCACTTCCCATGATTTAATGTAGGTGTATAGCAAAATTTTGCATTCTAAAAAGCAAATGGGATTACATAGGCTTCTTGGACCCCATGCGAGTCAATGAGAGGACATGTCTAGGCCACTATGGATGTGACGTGGAAGACCTGAAACAGAGATTGATTGCTGTTTTCGACGAATTCACGATGAAGAAGAAAACTCACGTACTGCTAGCCTACAACTACGAGTATGTGTTCTCGGCTTTTAATTTTATGCTTCTTTTTTCGTTAAGATTATTCGATAATTAGGATTCTGTGATTGCAGCAACCATTTCATCTTCATTTGTGTTAATCTTGCCAAAAATCTGCTCGAGGTGTGGGACTCGAAGAAAAAATCAATTCATCATCTGGATGCACTAGTGACAGTGCTGAATTAGTAAGCAATCCTAATAACTATTATTTTCTAATCCCACATACCACTTTCTAATATTTCTCCTTTTAATGTTGCTCAGTGTCCGAAGAAGACATCGGTGGGACGCCGGTCCCATTCAAGGTTGTCGAAATGGAGGGGAAGTACCTATCACAGCCGGCGGGAAACAATGAATGCGGGTTTTATGTAATGTGGGCAATGCTTCGCTACATCGGCGGGAAATTGGAAGAAGTCGATAAGTTGGTGTGTATAATCCCCATTTCATTTATGTCTATTAATAATTCAACAAAATGATTTACTGTTCCTCTTTGGATATCATTTTTTTTTTGAACGACAGCGCAAAAAATATAAGCACGAAAGGCTGCTAGACATGAAGATCATCGCACTACAATCGGAGCTGGCAAAATTCATCTTAGCCGAGGTATTAGAAAAAGATGAAGTATTTTCCATTGCACAATCCGTGAAGTACAAGGACCAGTATGGCCTAGAGCGGCTCGCCAGATTATTGTAAGAAGTCCGAGAAACATGTGTGAAGTCCAAGAACATTTCTTTTTTATTTTGAGGGATCGAGATGTGAATAAGAACATTTGAATTGTAATCGTAACATTTGTAATGTTTAATATTGAAGGACATGTCGTCTACATAGCGTATATAAAGCGAAACCCGATTCCATGAAAAAATATAAATTAAAATAAATTATAAAACAATAAAATACGAACGGGCCATGACCGCCGGTTAGTAACAAACCGGCAGTGTTGTCATAACCATCACTGTCGGTTAGAAGCAAACCGACAGTGTTGGCTTGCTTAATACTGTCGGCTTGAACCATGAACCGACACTGATAGTTACGAGAACACTGCCGGTTTGATCCATGAACCGACACTGATATTTACTACAACATTGTCGGTTTGATCCATGAACCGACAGTGTAGGCTTGCTCAACATTGCTGGCTTCAGCCAAGAACCGACACTCTTGAAGCAACCTTCATTGTCGGTTGGCACTACAAACCGGCAGTGTTGTTCAACCGGACACTACTGGGTGGAGCAAGGAACCGATACTGTTTCCTGTAGATCAGTGTCGGTTTCTAAGGACCGGCAGTGATGTCAACCCTCTATCACTGCCGGTATGCCACTGTCGGTTTAAAATCCGACAGTGAAGTGGGTTTTTGAAATGACAGTGATGTCCAGATCTGGAGTAGTGTGTCCTACTAGGTAGCCAACTAAAGCTGCTGATGGTGTGAAGCGACGCTGGGAACTTGGGAATTGGATCACGAGAAATCAGAGATGGTGCACTTGTATTTATATACAAGCTGACCGAAATTGCAGGGAGGGGGGTGGGGGCACTAATTTCTTTTTTTTTTGTACGACGGTAACAGGCCGAGAAATTGTGTGGCCCGAAATGAGCTAGAAAGCTCAAGGAAAGGCACTGGCCCCTTGGATGTCATCATGCCACACTAAACTACGATATATCCTACTTACTCCGTCTCAAAATACTAATCATTTTAACATTCAAATTTTGTCCTATGAAATATTTTACTGTAGAAAATAGACGCTCAGTGGAGATAATATGTATGGAGGATGTGTGTGCGCTTGCAAGTGTAAGAACTTCGGTCTGATGCTTCTTTGAAGAAGTCTGACGCTGATTTTTTCTGTTATCTAGAAAAATAACAGGTCACAAAAGTCTACCACTATTCTCGCGTCACTATTGTGCTAGGTGGTCAGATGGTGGGTGAACTTATATATCAACATCCACCACTCCGTCACCGTGGGCATTTTTTTTATTTTTAATCCTTTTTATTCAATATTTTAATAATAATTGCTCCTAAATTTTTTTTTGCGGATCTGGCCCTTTTGGTCGCATCACATGCATTGGCGCGGCAACATCTGCCACGTTAAACGGCGTTTCCGACATGGAGAATCTTGTCACGCCACTCACATTGGTGTGACAATATTGTTTTATCGGGCCACCGGGAGTAGCGTGACAAGACTGAACTTTAGAAAAATCATAACTTTTTGATATGACGTTAGATGAAGATGAACTTTTATATGAAAATTGTAGACCTCGATAAGATCTACAACTCTCTAGTTTTGAGTTTTTTTTATCATTTAAAGACGTTAAGATGCTCAAAAAATAATATAAAATTTCAGTAGCATATTAATCGCATAATGGTGCTTGTCACATTAGAAAAATAATATATTTTGTGTATGGTGTCAAATTAAGATACTATTTACATCAAAGTTGTAGCCCTCAACGAGATCTACAACTAGTTTCAAGGTTTTATATTTGAGGTCATTAAGATGCTTAAAAAAATAATATATAATTTCAGCGGCATAAAAATCACGTACTAGTGCTTGTTGCATTAGAAAAATAATATTATTTTTGTATGGTGTCAAATAAAGATATTTATTATATCAAATTTCTAGCTCTTAATGGGATCCATAACTTTCATTTAAAAAGTATTTTTATGCAACATCAAATAAGGAATATATGATTTTTCTAAAAAGATAAGCTTTGATACATGATTAATACGTTTTGGGTATTTTAACTATCTCAAATGAAAGACCTCAAAACTAAAAAGTTGTTGATATCATAGTTAGATACAACTTTAATATAAAAAGTATCGTATACAGAAAAAATTATAATTTTAGTAAGACGATAACACCTAGTGCATGATTAATATGCTGCTCAAATATTTTATTATTTTTAGAGTATGTTAACCACCTCAAATATAAAAACTCAAAACTATAAAGTTGTAAATTTCATTGAGAGCTGCAACTTTGATATAATAAGTACCTTCATTTGACACCACATAAAAACGATATTATTTTTCTAATGCAACAAGTGCTAATACACAATTATTATGCTGCTAAAATTTTACATTATTTTTTCGAGCATCTGAACGACATCAAATGTAAAAACTCAAAACAATGAGATCTACATCTTTTATGTAAGACCATACAGAAAAGATACTATTTTTCTAATGCTACAAGCACTAGTACGCAATTATTATGCTCATGAAATTTATATTATTATTTTGAGCGTCTTAACATCCTCAAAAGAAAAAACTCAAAACTAAAAAGTCGTAGATCTCATCGAGATCTACAATTTTCATATAAAGTTCATCTTCATCCGATGTCGTATTAAAAGTTATGATTTTTCTAAGATTAAGTCTTGTCACGCCACTACCGGCCAAAGGACAAAACCATACTGTGACAAGGTGTGCATGTCAGAAACGCCATCTAACGTGATAGATGTTGCCGCGCCAATGCATGTGGTGCGGCAACGTTATTTTGTCGCGCCGACGGCACTGGCTCGACCAAAATGGTCAGATCCGCAAAAAAAAATTTAGAGAGATTATTACTAAAGTATTGAATAAAAAAGGATTAAAAATATAAAAAAGTCCTCACAGTACCGGCCGGCAATAATACGACTAATAAAAAGTTGTACATCCCTTCTCACCGACTAATATAAAGCTTGTACGGTTCTTTACCGTACGTAAACAATTGCAAATGGGACTTGGCCCTGCTATTCAAGAAGAAGAAGGCTGAACCTGTGGCAAGGAAAAAGAGCAAGACACAAGAAAGCAAGGGAGACACTGGTGGGCCAGCAGGGAAAGAGGCAGAACCTGAGGGCAATGGTGAAAATGACAGTTGAACAGAAATGCAGTAGAGAGAAGTTAGGAAGCCTTAAGGGCAACTTTCTTTTGGCTTATAGCTTTTTTTGGCTCAGCTTGAGCACTCAGACAGAATGTAATTGTAATGGTGCCCCTATCTTGGTCTGTCAACAGTTTGGTGAGTTTAGTTTTTACAAACGGCTGTTAATCCTATGGACCTGGTTGTTGATACATGTTAAGCATGGATCTGTGAACTTCTTCTAATGCATTTTTTCCCAATGAATCAGACCTTAACTAAAAACTGGAATGTGTTGACCTGGAATGTAAGGGGCATCAATTCTGCCTGAAAATGGGATCCAGTTAGAAACAAGATCTCTGATGCTCTTTGTGATGTTGTCTGTCTTCAAGAAACCAAGGAAAATATGGATGTATCTTTCATCAGGAAAATCTGCCCCCCAGCTCTAGATGCTTTTGAGTTCCTCCCATCAGTTAGGGCCTCTGGGGCAATTTTGATAGTTTGGAAAAGTTCAGTGTTTGATGAGCTAAAATATTCAACAATGATTTTGCTTTATCTGTTGAATTCTGCTCCAAACATGACAATTCCAACTGGATCCTTACATGTGTTTATGGACCATGTACACCAGAAGGGAAAGGCTCATTTCTAAATTGGTTCAAAGAGATTCAAATGCCTGAGAACACAGACTGGATGGTTTTAGGAGATTTTAATCTCATTAGAAAAACCTGAGGATAGAAATAAACCTGGTGGAGACCTGTCAGAAATGTTCAGGTTCAATTCTGCAATCAGTGCTCTCTGCATTAATGAAATTGTTCTATAAGGCAGAAAGTTTACCTGGTCAAACATGCAACCCTCTCATCTCCTAGAGAAGCTTGACTGGGTATTCACCCCAAATAGTTGGGCCATCTCCTACCCCAATACATCTGCTAAAACCCTTGATATGGTTCCTTCAGATCACTGCCCATGTCTGGTGGCTGTCTCCACACTAATTCCAAGAAGTAGAATTTTTGATTTGAAAACTTCTGGTTGAAACATGGCAGAATTCCAAAGCATCTTGACACAGAGCTGGAGTCAGCCAAATCATATCACTGATAAAGCTAAGAACATTACTGCTAAACTGAAGGTCCTCAGGAAAAGGTTAAAGGAGTGGCAGGCCTCAATGACAAACCTGAAGACCTTGATCTCAAATGTCAGGCTAGTCATCCTCTTTCTAGAAGTGCTAGAAGATTACATAGATCTGAGCTTAGCAGAGTGGAACTTCAGAAAATACTAGAAAATCATCTCCTGAACTTATTAGAAAAGCAGAATGTTTATTGGAAGAAAAGGGGCAACATCAAGTGGATGCAACTGAGGGATGCTGGGACACATTTCTTCCATGCCAATGCAACCTTGAGACATAGAAACAAGTTGATTAATGAACTGACATCAGATGAGGAGATAACTGTAACTAATCACAATGACAAAGATCAGATCCTGTGGAATGAATTCAGGCAGAGACTAGGTGTCACAGAATTTAGTGGTTTCACTATGCAACCAGAAAATCTAGTCACTACAAGCTCACAGCTGCAACACCTTGAAGAACCTTTCACTTTAGAAGAGATTGATAGTGTCATCAGGGCTTTGCCCAACAACAAATCTCCAGGGCCAGACGGTTTTAACAATGAATTCATAAAGGCATCTTGGCCAATCATCAAACAGGACTTCTATGATCTATGTCACAGTTTTTACAGTGATGATGTCTGCCTGGGGAGCATCAATTCCTCTTACATAACCCTGATTCCAAAGGCCTATTTCATTGTTGAATACTTCAGTAAAGCTGCTCACAAAGATCCTAGCCAATACACTGCAATCTTCAGTCATCCCTCTAATTCACAGAAACCAATATGGCTTCATCAGAACACGGACAATCCAAGACTGCCTGGTATGGGCATTTGAATATCTACATATCTGCCACCATTCTAAGAAAGAAATTGTCATTCTTAAGCTTGATTTTGAGAATACCTTTGATAAAATTGAGCACCAAGCAATGATTACCTTAATGGAGGCTCAGGGTTTTGGACAGAAGTGGATTTCATGGATAAAAAACATCTTGAACTCTGCAACATCTCAAGTGCTCTTAAATGGAGTCCTTGGAAAAACAGTGCACTGCAGGAGGGGAGTAAGACAAGGGAATCCTCTATCACCCTTGCTATTTGTTCTAGCTGCTGACTATCTGTAAGTAATGATAAACAGAGCCAAACATATGGGATTACTGAAATTACCGATTCCCCTCCAGTCTTCCTCTGATTTTCCAGTAGTACAGTATGCAGATACTTTAATAATCTTAGAAGCTGAACCGAGACAGCTGTTCTTCCTCAAAACATTGCTCCATAATTTCTTTGAATCAACTGGGCTTAAAGTTAAGTACAGCAAGTCAATGATGTTCCCAATCAACATTTCAGATGAGAGGCTTGACCATTTGGCTAGAACTTTTGGTTGTTCAAAGGGGAGTCTGCCTTTCACCTACCTAGGACTACCCTTAGGTTTAACAAAGCCCAGAGTATAGGATTTCTTGCCTCTGATTAATAAATGTGAAAGAAGGCTGGGTGGTATTTCTTCTATGCTCAATCAGGTTGGGAGGCTGCAAATCACTACTGCAATTTTCTCAGCCTTAACAACCTTCTACATGTGTACTCTTGAGCTCCCCAAGACAGTTATAAAACAGATTGACAAATTTAGAAAACATTGCTTGTGGAGGGGCTCAAATATCAATGGCAGGACTCAACCCAAAGCTGCTTGGGAGATGGTATGTGTGACAAAAGAAGAAGGAGGACTGGGAGTCATCAATATTGAGATACAGAATCAAGCTCTGCTAATGAAAAATCTTGACAAGTTCTTTAACAGAAGGGACATTCCATGGGTGAATTTGATTTGGGAAAAGCATTACAAAAATGGAAAGCTACCAAGCCATGTAAAAAAAGGATCATTTTGGTGGAGAGATGTATTAAAGCTGCTGTCAGATTTTAAGGGTCTTGCAGTCATCCAAATCAGAAATGGGCAAACCTGCTTCTTCTGGAAGGACAAATGGTTAAATATACCTCTTGAACAGAATTTTCATGAGATCCATTCTTTTGCTAAAAACAAGCTAATCACTGTTAATAGAGCATTCAGTCAAGACACAATCATAGGAATGTTCAACTTACCACTCTCCCAAACAGCTTTCACACAGATGCAGAACCTTCAACAAATAATGGAAGCAACAACTTTGGAGAACAGTGATGACATCTGGTCATATAATGGGGGATCTAATAGATTTTTTTTTTTGAACACAATGGCAGGAGCTCTGCCTTTCAATTAAGATAGGGAAATAAAGTTTATGTACAAGCAAAGACAGACGAGGTTAAGGTTTCATCCCCCCCTTCCCCCCATACGCCCGTGAGCTAAACGTACTCAAGAGCTCTCTTCCTTTGGTGGATGTCCTCCTTTATCCTTGCGGCTTCCTGCGGCCCCGTTTGTATCAAGTTGTCAAAAATTCTCCTATTTCTCTCCTTCCATATATTCCAGAAGGTGTAGATAACTACCCTGTTGAGCCGCCTCCGCTCAGATCTTGGCACTTTCGCTACCGCGTCTTCCCACCATGACTTGATGTGGGTAGGGTTTACCTGGAGTTGTTGTTGCAGTTGAGTGAAGTTTTCCCACGATAGGATTTGATCCCAAACCGCCTTGGCAAAAGGGCAACAAAGGCATAAGTGGAGGCTTGTTTCTAAGGGCCCGTTGCACATGACACACTGTTGTTGGTGCGGCCACCCTCTCTTTTGTAGGTTACGAGCCGTTAGAATTTTATCTTGCACTAAGATCCAGGCGAAGATCTTGCATTTGTTCTCCACATGCGCTTTCCAAATCAATTCCGTACGGAAGGGGGGGAGCGAACCTCTGAATTGGATTCTGTATGCCGAGCGGGTGGAGAAATTCCCGTCATTGGTCCAACGCCAGGTGATGGTGTCTTGGACACCCTGCTGTAGGTGCACATCCTGCATTCGTATCCACAGGGATACAAGCTCCTCTATGTGGGTAACCGAGGTGATTTTCCTCCCTAGTTTACGTATCCAATTGTTGTTCCGCATCTCCTTTTGCACCGTTTGGTTAGTCCTTGAGACTAGCCGGAACAAGTTCGGGGCTAGGTACTTAGGAGCTTGTCCATCGAGCCAACTGTGATGCCAAAACCTTGTCTTTGCACCATCTCCCAAAGATACATTGATTGAAGAGTTGAAGAGGAGGCGGTCATCATCAGAACACGGGAGCTCCGAGCCGCTCCAAGTCTTGGACTCGTCCGCCCATTCTTGCCAAAGCCATCGCAACCGGAGAGCTCGCCCAAATCTCTCTAGGTCAAGGACGCCTAAACCCCAAAGGTCTTTTAGTGTAGCTGTAACTGTCACGTTAACTAGGCAAAGGTCCGCCGTTTGCATTCTCCTCCCCCTTCCACAAGAAAGACCTCCTGATTTTATCTATCTTCTTCTTAGCCCACGCAGCGAGAGGAAACACTGTCAGGTGGTAGGTTGGCATGGAGAAGAGGACAGAGGTTACTAATGTGAGACGTCCCGCTCTGTTTAGCCATCTTCCTTTCCATTTTGGTAGCCTGTGGGCAATCCGGTCTATGAGAGGTTGGACATGAATCCTTTGCAGTGATCTAATATGGAGTTGTAGCCCCAAATATTTGCATGGGAAACCCCCTCTAGTACCGGTGAAAGGTGACAGTACTTGGTCTAGGTCGACGTTTCCACAACCAATCGGATGCACCGAGCTCTTTTGTAGATTTATATGGAGTCCCGAGAATGTGCCAAACGCCTGCAGGATGGTTTTGACAGCTTCTACATCATCTTTTGCGGGGTTGAGGAAAATGGCGGCATCATCTGCATACAATGAGGTTCTCCATTTAGCCGCGGTGCTTGGTAGGGGGGTGAGAATCCCCTGTTGAGTTGCTAGGTCAAGCAGACGTTGAAGCGGGTCCATAGCTAGGATGAATAGCATCGGCGAAAGCGGATCTCCCTGGCGGACGCCTCTGGCATGGCTAAAGGTGGCCCCCTGTCTCCCATTCAGCATGGGTGTCGAGGAGGATGTACGTAGGATGATAGAGATCCATTCCCGCCAACGCTGTCCGAAGCCCAGAGCCTGCATTGTCTCAATGAGGTACCCCCAGTGCACCATGTCAAAGGCTTTGTGGATGTCTAGTTTCATGAACAAAGCCGGAATCTTCTGCTTGTGCAGTTTTTTAACCGCGCTCTGGACATACAGAAAATTATCGTGGATGCATCTCCTTTTTATAAATGCGCTCTGACAGTTTGAGACGAGGGAGTTGAGTCGGGGGGCCAGTCTGTTAGCTAACACTTTGGAGAAGATCTTTGCAATGCCATGGAGTAGGCTGATGGGTCTAAAGTCGGTAATTCTCGTTGCATCCGTTTTTTTTGGTAGAAGGATAATGGAAGCCGAATTTAGCCATTCGAACCCCTGGGCATTCAATGTGAATAAACTGTTCATGGCTGCCATAACATCCTCTTTAATGGTTTCCCAACAAGCTTTGAAGAAGGCTCCCGTGAAGCCATCCGGTCCCGCGCGCTTTGTCGGAAGGCATGGCGTATACAATGTTTTTTATCTCATCCTGGGAAAAAGGCACCTCCAGATCAGAAAGATCATGCTGATTGTAGCCTAGGGCTTGCCAGTTGATTGTGAAATCTCTCGGCGCCGCGGAGCCAATGTGGTCTCTAAAATAATCGTGTATGACCTTTTCTTTATCTTGGTGGGCCACCGCGATTCCCCCATCCGTATGTAGACAATGAATGTAGTTCTTTCTCCGTCTAGCATTTGCTCTACTGTTGAAAAATTTTGTGTTAGCATCCCCACATTGGATGTAAGTTAGCCTCGATCTCTGTCTGATTCTTGATTTTTCAATAGCAGTGAGCCCAGTGCTACGGGATTTGAGTCGGCGACATAGGTGAAGCTCCATGGCCGTGAGCATCCTATGCTCTTGGGCTGCTTCTAGCTGCAATAATACTTCTTTCACAATGGCGAGCTGTATCCTTGTATCCCCTATCTTGTCTTTCTTCCAACGCTTGATTGCTTTTGCCACACGCGCCATTTTGATATGCAAGCGTTTGATAGGAAGAGCCGAGGCGACCGGCCTATTCCAAGAATTTTGGACGAGGTCTTGAAATCCTTCCATCTTAGTCCAGTAATTTTCAAAGCGGAAGGACGTGCTGTGACGGTGGTCCAGCTCTCCCTGTAGCAGCAGAGGGGTATGGTCCGACATTAGTGATGGGAGGGAGTGTAAGAAACACGCGGGGAAGAGCAGGTCCCACTCGTTGGTGCAAAGCAGCCTGTCAATTCTAGTGAGCGTCGGGTTGTCCTGCTGATTGCTCCAGGTGAAGCGACGCCCATTTAGCTTGATTTCTTTGAGGCTCAAATGATTGATCGACGCTCTAAATGCCCCCATGAGGCGCCGGTTTAGGTTGGAGTTGTTTTTGTCTTCCGCCTGGTAGATGAGATTGAAGTCCCCCAGGATGAGCCATCTATTGTGGACCGGCGGTGGAATGTTCTTCAATTCTTGGAGGAATTGAAGTTTAGCTGCCTCTCCCTGCGGACCGTATACCACTGTAATTTGCCACCTTGTTCCATCGGCCCTCATGTTGATCTGCGCGGTTATGGTGTTCGAGGTAAGTACAATGTCGGAGAGGTCGAAGAAGTCTTCATTCACTGCAAGGAAGACGCCTCCTCGAGTCTGTTCCGCCGGTAGCACCGTATAGGAGTTTACAAATTTCACTCTACCTCAAGAACTTACAGAAAACTGATTGGACATCAGCCAACCGATCCAGCCTTCAAATGGGTCTGGAAAAGCTACTGCCAACCTAAACACAAGGTTTTCTGCTGGCTACTACCTAAAGATAGGTTGAGTACGAGAAATATCCTCAGGATAAAACACATGGAGCTAGATTCATATGATTGTGAGCTCTGTGCTTTGGGTGTTGAAGAAAGTACTGATCACGTTTTCTTATAATGACCCTTTGCACAGCAATGTTGGGGACTCATCAATTTGACAACCTCCTTACACAGTGGCACTCTTGAAAACTTCAATTGCCTCAAGAATTAGATTGACTCCCAGTTCTTAATGGTGGCAATCATCTTAATGCGCTGGACAATTTGGCTAGCCAGGAATGAGATAGTCTATAATGAAAATCAAATGAGCATACAAGACTGCAGAAGAATCTTTCTTAAAGAAGCAAGAATGGTGGCTGTGAGAGTTAAATCATGTCTTTCAACTCAGTTTGAACAATGGATACAATCGTTAGAAATGATCTAAGCCCAGGATTTTGTCTCATTTTCTTTCTCTTTTTTTTTTGTTTCTTGAACTCTGCTTGTAAACTCTCTGTTCTTTTATTGCTTTTAATAAATGTTCTGTAGGGGCTGCGACCCCTCCAGTTTCCTCAAAAAAAAAAATTGCTTCCGTAGTGAGGGCATTGTATGCATTGCCTTTGCCTTGGGTAAACATCTTTGGCTAAAGTTCTTCATGAGATGACAATATTGTCAACCACTCCATTGACTTTACTCTGTATTATTAGTTACTCAATTGGTGAGGTTACATTTTTCAACCATTCCGTTCTGTTTTTAAGTGGAGCTTAATGTCGTCACCGGTTGGATAATAATACAACTATAAAATGGTTTATATCTTTCTCAAAGGGTTGCTTGGCCTTGCACAGGAATGACGGCAGCTGCAGCAGCAAACCTCCATCTTGGCTTACGCACGAAGCTTGGTGTCTTGTCTGATTGTTGCTTCATATAGTCCACTTTTTCTGTCGGCTACAGGCGGTATATTTCTCCTTTTGTAACCATGTTCTTTCAGCCACCAACCGCGGCACTAAGAATTTTTCATAGAAGGAAAGGGCAAGAATGCCTCCTTCGTGTTAAATATTCAATCTATCCTAAAATATAAGGCTTTTCTATTTTGTCCTAGGTCCAACTTGTTTAAGTTTTGACTAAGTTTATAGAAAGCATAACATCTACAAGTCAACACCCAGAGTGCTTATGCCACTCCCCCGATCCGTGATATCAACATATAGGAGTGAATTGGCGCACCTGAGGCTGACGCGGTAGACCCCATCTTTGCCAAGCCTACGGCCGCACTCACATTGAAACAGCAATAGCAGCAGCCACAAGTAGAGCTACAAAGAGCACAGCAAAAAAGGGATAGACTAATTGAAGCCACTCCAGCAAACTAGAGTGCCGTCGTCACGGCTCATTAGATTGCAGAGGCAAAAGGCAGCAACTAATACTCCTACAAGCTAGCAGAGGTCCAAAGCCTTCATCCAAGTTAGGAAGATCCGTCCACCCCACATCCCACAGCCAAATCCTCATACCAACCCACAAAACCACACCAGCCAGTAGGCAAACCCATCCAACGCTCGAACCTTCGGAACATTCACTACTGGAAACGAGAAATTCCCTGACGGTTTCGATTTTTTTTGACGATTATTGCATAAACCGTCAGGGTAAATAGCATTACCTTGACGGTTTCTTAAAACACACAGGAAAATGGATATTATCTTGACAGTTTCTGGAAAACTCACAGGGAAATTAAATAAGACTCTCATCTCATGTGGGCACTTCCCCCTCCTCTATCAATGGTTGGCCCAAAAAATATATAAATGTGATTGAGGTGGAGATGAGTGTGCTCACTAGGAGAACCATCAGCAAGACATCGAGGTACATGGAAGTGACAGTGAGCGCCACAGTTCTCACCGTTGCCACCATCATCAGATACAGGCTTAGGACGATGGTGGAGAACAAGAAGAACCCCGTGGTCTTGGCTGCTTCGTATTTGCTTAAGCCCGAAGGGAAGTGCCCGCTAATGGTAGTGATCATGGTGATGATGCTATCCAAGTTGAGGATAAGGGCCGACAAGTCGAACATTAAGTCAAGGTCTTGACTGATTGTTGTGTTGTCGTCCCTGCTTTGTTGCCACACTCCATGCCATATTTTGCGTTGGAGGGTGGCCGCAATCATTATTATTAGCAATACCAAGAGAATAAGGTATCCATAGTCCTTGTCGAATGAGACGAATATGCCAAATGTCATCAGCATCAGATGCAACGATGATATATATACCAAAGCCCTTCCCCACCTTGGTTTCATCCTCCACGAAACCAAGTCAGCAATGATGGCCACGAAGAAGGCAGCTGAGGTGGCGATCTTGACTACAGTGTCTCCAGTGGAGTATGGTTTTGGAGAAACAAGGAACCCGCTGTATGTGGAAATGGCAAACCCAATAGCCTGCTGTGAGTATTTGGAGCAACGCTCCTGCTGTTCCACTATCTGATCGGCTGGTGTGCAGTGGATGACGATGGCCTGCTTATATTCCACAGAAAAGAAAGGATGAGCTATATATGCATGTCGTATCTGGTCAGTATTTTTAATCTCAACATTAACAAACTTTGTAGTTCTGCGGCCCTGTAGGGGCTTTGGGAACTATGAAAATGCTTATGCTTTCAGAATGGTTGCTACTAGTCGGCCATGCCAACAGCCAACTTCGTTATAAATTAATAGAATGCTGATGAGCTTGTGAGAAATTGGCTAATTCTGTGCACTGTGCACTATGGACAAGAAACAGCTAGCAGAGCAAAGGTGTTCGCGTCAAGGACAGAATAGCAAACATTTCTGAAAGGATTGCTAGATAGAAGAGTGTGAGTAACAAATGTTGTTGTTCTTTGACAAACACTTATTGGACTACACTACTAGAAAATAGACCTTTCATCCCGCCTCTATTTTTGCCTTTAGTCCCGGTATTTTTGTGTTCGAGACTAAAGGGACTATTAGTCCTGGTTGTATCCTCAAATAAGGATACAAAGTTCCTGCCCCAAGTGTGTGGCGACGGCAGGCAACAATTAGTCCCGGTTATAGCCCATAGCCGGGACTAAAGGTTAGTCCCGGCTGGACCTTCCAACCGGGAATAAATCTTTACTCCCGGCTTGAGGCTCCAGTCGGGACTAAAGGATGATCTTTAGTCCCGGCTCTGGGCTATAACCGGGATAAAATCTGTCTTGATAAAATAATATAGTCGCGCTGGACAAAAAAATGGGGCAGCCAGGCATTGAACCCACCATCTCATAGCCAAGGTCCAAACCACAGCACACTAGCTAGCCATCTGAACTAAGTCACTTTCTCGACAAGAAAGCACCCAAACATTTATTTAATAAGAGAAAAGACCCTTTAATTGATTATATTCTTTTGTTACCTATACTTTGAATTTTCTGGTCCATGTGCTTTCTAGTGCCTGATTGATCTCATAATTTTTATCAGGGTTTCAAATGCCCAGTGTGAAGCCACCACCAAGTTCGAGATTTTTCTGAATTGGTTTGGTAATTTTTTCACTTTAATTAAATTTCCACGCGACTTCACCGATTAATTATACGTTGAACTGAGTCCACCCCCGAAAAGATCCGGAATGGTGCCAAACTTTGCCAAATGGTCTCTTGTGCCCTAGGAGACAAATATTTGTGGAGGTTGATGCAAAATTATATTGTTTTGAATATGTAATTCGCCGTAATTCGCCAAACTAATTTCCTGTTGAAAACCAATAAATTTAATAATTTCAATTAAAGTCTACATTTTTGCATTAACGAAAATAGTGAGTATTAGTTGCATTATGTTCAACATTTATAATAAAAAACACAATAGTTTCGGTCACATATTTTTTTTGTGTGCAGTAAATGAAAATAAAGTTTATTACTTTTTCTAAAAAAATTTATGCCTAGTATTGAATTTACTATGCAAATAATAAGACTTAAATATTTAAATACAAAACATATATAAAATAAACTGATCTGCTTAAAAGTTGGCGCGAAATGAAAATGTAGCCCACCTTTAGTCCCTGCTCCTGCCACCAGCTGGGACTAAAGGTGGGCTGCATTTGGCGGCCCGCCAAAAAATCCTTTAGTCCCAGCTCCTTCCAACTGCCGGGACTAAAGGTCCCTCCTTTAGTCCCGGCTGGTGACAGGAGCCGGGACTAAAGGTGCTTTAGTCCCGGGCGGTGGATGGAGCCGGGACTAAAGGTCCCTCTCCTATATACCGCCGCCTCCCTTCTCTCTTCCTCCTCATCGATCGTCTTCGTCTTCAGCGCGTCCCCAGAGCTCCGCCGCTGTCGATTCGCCTCCCCGGCCACCCCCGACGCCGCCTTCCTCACCGGAGGGCACCCTGAGGCTCGCCCACCTCGCCGGAGTAGCCCCGACGCCGCGCCCCTCACCGAGGAGCCCCCGGCCACCCCCGACGCCGCGCGCGCGCCACGTCGCCGCCGATTTCGCCTTCCTGGCCACCCCCGACGCCACTTTCCTCACAGGAGGGCACCCCGACGCCCGCCCACCTCGCCGGAGTAGCCCCGACGCCGCGCCCCTCAAGGAGGAGCCCCTGGCTGCCCTCGACGCCGCGCGCGCCACGCCGCCGCCGATTTTGCTTTCCCGGGCCACCCCGGCCCGACGCCGTGCCTTCTTCCTCACCGGAGGGCATCCCGACGCCCACCCACACCTCGCCGGAGTAGCCCCGACGATGCCGTGCCTGGCCAGGAGCCCCCGTGCCTCGATCCAGCGCCGCTGTCCACCACCGCCCGTCGCCAACACTCCATTAATTCTAAACCGCCGGTATATATATATTATATTTATTATATTTATGAATTATATTGACGAAATGTGTATTAATGTATATATGTATGAAATGTGTGTATATATATATCAATTAACGTATATATGCATGAAATTATGTATGTATGAAATGTGTATATATATATCAATTAATGTATATATGTATGAAATGTGTATATATATATCAATTAATGTATATATGTTATTTGGTAGTTGTTGGGAAAAGGTCTGTCAGGAACACCATATGAAACGCAAAGTACCACTGAAAGTAGTGCTATCCAAAGTAAGTATTATATACCTACCTTAGTTCAATTTCCCTATGCTCGGATGATGACGAATCTTTTTCTCGTAAAGTAGGTTTTGCTGCAGCCCCAGGGGACCAATCTCTGTGGATACTATGTTTGCGAGTTCATGAGAGTGCTAAAAAGAACTAGTCTAGAGCAAAAAAGGGTAAGTGTACACATATATATATATATATTCTTCATACATATATATATATATATATTCGTGATAGATACAATTTATTTATCATTATTCTTGATATATATATATATATATATACTAATATACTTTTTCTTTATCTCATTTCTCAAATTGAAGACTCGTTGGTTGAAGGAAAAAACCCTGGACACACACCATCTCAAAGCAATCCAAGAGACAATAGGTGGATTTCTGAATGATCAGGTCTTAACTCCCGGTGGCGAGTTTTACTATGACCCAAATATGTGATGATGAAAGCCAAATTTCATATTGATCCAAAGAACATGTGATGATGAAATGTACAATTAATGCAAACTTTACATGTGACGATGAAATGTAATATTATGTTTTAGTTTACTTTTACTTGTGTTGCTTGCGTGCATTGATCGAGCGAAAACTTTACAGTACGCGCGCGTATACGTATATTACTTTGCAGCGAATAATGCGTATTCGAAAACCAAATTAAAACAAAAAAGAATCATCAATTGAAATAAGCAGGAAAAGAAAAAAAAAGACCCTTTAGTCCCGGTTGGTAATACCAACCGGGAATAAAGGGGCCAGCCCAGGCGCTGGCGCGGCTACCTTTTTAGTCCCGATTGGTATCACCAACCGGGACTAAAGGTCCACTTCTATTCCCGGCTACTAACCCTTTATTCCCGAACTCCTATTCCCGGCTGCGTAACCGGGAATAAAGGGGGTTGGCAGCCGGGAACAGAAGCCCTTTTTTTATTAGTGCTAGGAGTTGGAAACATTACCAGAAGAGATAAAGAAAGATGGCGAAGAAACATAGTAGGTTTGACGATGTTGTCAAATCTGGCAAATTGATCGACCAGGAGATAGTGTTTACTGGAAGAGAAGATGGAGAACATGGGAGAATGTTTCTGCTATGCTATATTGAGGAGCTGTTTGGATACCGTGTGTGATTATAATAATCAGATTTATATAATCAAATTTTGATCCAAATAGGATTTGATTATAGGATGGATTATTATAATCAAAACCCATGATTACCATAATCCCATAATACAAGTGAAACAAGGTTTTAGGGGATTATGGATCCTAAATTGGCCCCCAATTAAATGTCCAACTTGCCAAACTAGAGAAAAAGAAAGAAATTTCTCACTTTAACCAAACATAACCGATTACCTTAATCTAGGGACCCAAACACTCTGATTATTGTTGTCCATAATCCTAATTATAATAATCCTATGCATAACCTATATTATAATAATCCAATTGAGATCGAAACAGGCCCTTAGTTTGTTTCGGTGGTGATATGATAGACTAGGTGTATACGTCGAGTGAGTTGTGCGGTGTTCTGACTTTGAACTTGTTATTGGGCTGCAAGTGTCTAAGTGCTGAACTTGTTATTGGGCTCGAAGTGTCTGGAGTTATTAACTACTGAGATGGCCTTATAACGCCATAAACGGTTGTGTTCATGCACGTGTCTTTTTCTTTGCTCCTAGTACTTGAGATGAAATTCCGAAAGCCAAAGAGAAGGAGAGGGATTTTTTTTTAAATAATATTTTTTAATGATTAATTATAAATCTGGTTGAAGTTTGAAATGAATTGAAAATTTAGAGGTCTGTCGGCTTCCGGCTGGAGAGCCAACTTGATTCCCATCGGCATTTGGAGGACCAATAGGAACCAGCCGACTGGGCCTATTTGTACCAATAGACCTATCGGCCATCCAGAGGCTGACTAGGATGTATCGGCCAGCAGATGGCGATCTGTTCTCGGTGCCGGAGAGGCGGAGCTTGCCGACAGCCTTCAAGCTATTCACTGGTGAGTGTACTGGTCTCTCTCCATCCGTGAAGATGGATCATAATTAACACAGACCTATTAGCTTGCTAGCCCTTGCAGCGGTGCCTACCCTAGCTAGGTAGGAGTAGTAGTAGTCTGTGCACTGCATCAGTTGGGAGCCGCTAGCTCTGATATTAGCGATGGAAAATAGAAATAGATATCTGAATTATCGGATATTAGTATCCGCTATAACTTGTAATGTGGATATCCGTATCCGTATCCTTTTTTTTAATATGGATACTAAACGAATATTTCTGAATTTATACACAAATACTTTAATCTCTACTTGTGTATATTAATTTTATAATTCCAAAACTATTGATAAAGTAAAATAGCTATTTGTGCGTGGGAAGTAATGGGACGAGGGTTTCGGCGTAGCTGAGACTGCGATGGGGCGGCATGCCTAGGGCGTTCCCCCAACATAAACTTTAGTAAGAAAATCAGTCTCATGTGATATTGGGTGCTAAGAAAGTGTGGTGTGCCATAGTTATGGAAGTGAACTAATAAATAGCTGCAAAAAAAAAAACTATGCCACGACTAACCTATGGTGTGCTGAGTTGTGGTCACGGATTAGACCACCTGAACATATCCTGACAAAATTTGGAAAACTATGCCACGACTAATCTATGGTGATTAAGCATATATATGGGGAACGAGATCTCACCGTGCAGATGACTTGTCCTCCTCCTGCGTCCAGGGGCCCTTCCAATCTCGAACTCTAACCTGGTAAGAAGTGCCATTTGGAGGCTCTTC
This sequence comes from Miscanthus lutarioriparius, assembly GCA_904845875.1. Lineage (NCBI taxonomy): Eukaryota > Viridiplantae > Streptophyta > Magnoliopsida > Poales > Poaceae > Miscanthus > Miscanthus lutarioriparius. Next base: position 115,651,921 of record CAJGYO010000003.1, read on the forward strand.
GAATTCGCACTGTGAACTTCCGAGATGCGACGCCACCATCTCCTTGCGCTGTGAACTCTCACCAGGAAATGAACTGTTATTTATATACAAGCTGACCGAAATTGCGGGGAGGGGGGGTGGGGGCACTAATTTCATTTTTTTTTTGTACGACGGTAACAGGACGAGAAATTGTGTAGCCCGAAATGAGCGAGAAAGCTCAAGGAAAGGCACTGAACCCTTGGGATGTCATCATGCCACACTAAACTACGATATATCCTACTTACTCCGTCTCAAAATACTTTACTGTAGAAAACAAACGCTCACTGGAGATAATATGTATGGAGGACGTGTGCGCTTGCAAGTGTAAGAACTTCGGTCTGATGCTTCTTTGAAGAAGTCTGACACCGATTTTTTCTGTTATCTAGAAAAATAACAGGTCACAAAAGTCTATCACTATTCTCGCGTCACTATTGTGTTAGGTGCTCAGACGGTGGGTCAACTTATATATCAACATCCACCACTCCGTCACCGTGGGCATTTTTTTATTTTCAATCCTTTTTTATTCAATATTTTAATAATAATTGCTCCCAAATTTTTTTTTAATCTAGCCCTTTTGGTCGCACCACATGCATTGGCGCGGCAACATCTGCCACGTTAGACGGCGTTTCCGACGTAGAGAATCTTGTCACGGCACTCGCATTGGCATGACAATATTGTTTTGTCGGGCCACCGGGAGTGGCGTGACAAGACTGAACCTTAGAAAAATCATAACTTTTTGATACGACGTTAGATGAAGATGAACTTTATATGAAAATTATACACCTCGATAAGATCTACAACTCTCTAGTTTTGAGTTTTTTTCATTTAAAGATATTAAGATGCTCAAAAAATAATATAAAATTTCAGTAGCATATTAATCGCATGATGGTGCTTGTCACATTAGAAAAAAATAATATCTTTTGTGTATGGTGTCAAACGAGGATACTATTTTCATCAAAGTTGTAGCCCTCAACGAGATCTACAACTAGTTTCGAGGTTTTGTATTTGAGGTCATTAAGATGCTTAAAAATAATATAAAATTTCAGCGGCATAAAAATCACGTACTAGTGCTTGTTGCATTAGAAAAATAATATCATTTTTGTATGGTGTCAAATAAAGGTATTTATTATATCAAATTTCTAGCTCTCAATGGGATCCATAACTTTCATTTGAAAAGTATTTTTATGCGACATCAAATAAGAAATATATGATTTTTCTAAAAAGACAAGCTTTCATACATGATTAATACGTTTTGGGTATTTTAACTATCTCAAATGAAAGACCTCAAAACTAAAAAGTTATTGATATCATAGTTAGATACAACTTTAATATAAAAAGTATCGTATACAGAAAAAATATAATTTTAGTAAGGCGACAACCCCTATTGCATGATTAATATGATGCTAAAATATTTTATTATTTTTTAGAGTATGTTAACGACCTTAGATATAAAAACTTAAAACTATAAAGTTGTAAATTTCGTTGAGAGCTGCAACTTTGATATAATAAGTACCTTCATTTGACACCACATAAAAACGATATTATTTTTCTAATGCAACAAGAACTAATACGCGATTATTATGCTGCTAAAATTTTACATTATTTTTTCGAGCATCTGAACGACATCAAATGTAAAAACTCAAAACAATGAGATCTACAACTTTTATGTAAAGAGTATCTTCATTTGAGACCATACAGAAAAGATATTATTTTTCTAATACGACGAGCACTATTACGCAATTATTATGCTCATGAAATTTTATATTATTTTTTTGAGCGTCTGAACATCCTCAAATGAAAAACTCAAAACTAAAAAATTGTAGATCTCATCGAGATCTACAATTTTCATATAAAGTTCATCTTCATCTGACGTCGTATCGAAAGTTATGATTTTTCTAAGATTCAGGCTTGTCACGCCACTACCGGTGGAGCGACAAAACAATACTGTGACAAGGTGTGCACGTCGGAAACGCCATCTAACGTGACAGATGTTGCCGCGCCAGTGCATGTGGTGCGGCAACGTTATTTTGTCACGCCGACGGCATTGGCGCGACCAAAATGGTCAGATCCGCAAAGTTTTTTTTAGAGAGATTATTACTAAAGTATTGAATAAAAAAGGATTAAAAATATAAAAAAGTCCTCACAGTACCGGCCGGCAATAATACTACTAATAAAAAGTTGTACATCCCATCTCACCTGGTAAGAAGTGCCATTTGGAGGCTCTTCGAATTCGCGCTGTGAACTTCCGAGATGCGACGCCATCATCTCCTTGCGTTTGCCCAGTACGATAGGTGCGGATCTGCTCTGGTCCGGCATTGAATCCACCATTGTACCTGCTGAGCAGACAAAAAAGAAAACAGTAGTACTACTAGGTAGCCAATTAAAGCTGCTGATGGTGTGAAGCGACGCTGGGAACTTGGGAATTGGATCACGAGAAATCAGAGATGGTGCACTTGTATTTATATACAAGCTGACCGAAATTGCGGGGAGGGGGGGTGGGGGCACTAATTTCATTTTTTTTTGTACGACGGTAACAGGCCGAGAAATTGTGTGGCCCGAAATGAGCTAGAAAGCTCAAGGAAAGGCACTGGCCCCTTGGATGTCATCATGCCACACTAAACTACGATATATCCTACTTACTCCGTCTCAAAATACTAATCATTTTAACATTCAAATTTTGTCCTATGAAATATTTTACTGTAGAAAATAGACGCTCAGTGCAGATAATATGTATGGAGGATGTGTGTGCGCTTGCAAGTGTAAGAACTTCGGTCTGATGCTTCTTTGAAGAAGTCTGACGCCGATTTTTTCTGTTATCTAGAAAAATAACAGGTCACAAAAGTCTACCACTATTCTCGCGTCACTATTGTGTTAGGTGGTCAGATGGTGGGTCAACTTATATATCAACATCCACCACTCCGTCACCGTGGGCATTTTTTATTTTTAATCTTTTTTTATTCAATATTTTAATAATAATTGCTCCCAAAACTTTTTTGCGGATCTGGCCCTTTTGCCACGCCAATGCATGTGGTGCGGCAACGTTATTTTGTCGCGCCGACGGCACTGGCGTGACCAAAATGGCCAGATCCATAAAGTTTTTTTAGAGAGATTATTACTAAAGTATTGAATAAAAAAGGATAAAAATATAAAAAAGTCCTCACAGTACCGGCCGGCAATAATACGACTAATAAAAAGTTGTACATCCCTTCTCACCGACTAATATAAAGCTTGTACGGTTCTTTACCGTACGTAAACAATTGCAAATGGGACTTGACCCTGCTATTCAAGAAGAAGAAGGCTGAACCTGAGGCAAGGAAAAAGAGCAAGACACAAGAAGGCAAGGGAGACACTGGTGGGCCTGCAGGGAAAGAGGCAGAAACTGAGGGCAATGGTGAAAATGACAGTTGAACAGAAATGCAGTAGAGAGAAGCTAGGAAGCCTTAAGGGCAACTTTCTTTTGGCTTATAGCTTTTTTTGGCTCAGCTTGAGCACTCAGACAGAATGTAATTGTAATGGTGCCCCTATCTTGGTCTGTCAACAGTTTGGTGAGTTTAGTTATTACAAACGGCTGTTAATCCTATGGACCTGGTTGTTGATACATGTTAAGCATGGATCTGTGAACTTCTTCTAATGCATTTTTTCCCAATGAATCAGACCTTAACTAAAAACTGGAATGTGTTGACCTGGAATGTAAGGGGCATCAATTCTGCCTGAAAATGGGATCCAGTTAGAAACAAGATCTCTGATGCTTTTTGTGATGTTGTCTGTCTTCGAGAAACCAAGAAGGAAAATAAGGATGTATCTTTCATCAGGAAAATCTGCCCCCCAGCTCTAGATGCTTTTGAGTTCCTCCCATCAGTTAGGGCCTCTGGGGCAATTTTGATAGTTTGGAAAAGTTCAGTGTTTGATGGAGCTAAAATATTTGTCGGGTACCATAAAACGGGGTACCCCGAGCGTATATCGAAAGAACCATTTCAACCCCATAAAAAACAAAGCCAGAAGGTAAGCCGTTGGTTAACCACCGGCCCCGTCCGAGCCCACCGGCTCTCCGCCTCGCCTTTGGCCTCGCACGGGAGGTCTCGACGGCCTGACAAATCTCCGCCTCGCGCGAGGTCTCTCACGGGAGGCCTCGACAAGGAACCCGTTCTCCGTCTCGCCTGAGGCCCCGTGCGTACAGCCTCGGACGAGACAACGATTCTCCGTATCGCTCGAGGCTGGCTCGACAATAACCCGTCGCTCCCGTCTCGACCAGTCTCCCCGATAGAGCGTCACGTCCTATTAATGCGTCAACCACTCCCGCAATCTCAGCCGGACGACGGCTCAACACCGCAGAGTGGCCGACGAGACAAGGAGTCGCATCAAGGCCATACCGACTAGGACAGGGCACGGCTGAGATTACCGGCCACTATGTTCTGGTGTTGAGCCCACGATCAGCGCCTGCACTACACTGTGCCACGTAACCCTCGCCCCGAAGACAACGCGGCATGGGGAGTCTAGTCCGGGTCACCATAGCCTCGGAATCAGTGTACGAGACCAACTATTCCCTCCTAGCCTTGGCAATCTACATCAGGGTCTCGGCAACCTCGGGATTCACGTCTGCCGAGACCCCCACGACGGTTCGGCCTCAGCACCAACTGAGCCTCGGCTTCTCGCGCAGTCAACACACAGTGACCCGCACGCCGACCGCCACGCCCGCTTCGAGGTAACCCTGGAGCTCCCACGACGCACAGGATCGGATGTGACCGGCACGTCGCACCAGTACTTCAAGGACGGGACCACTCCGTCGCCCACGCCGCCACGGTAACAGGCTACAGGGCTCGGACACGCCGCCTCCGTTCGCACGACGTCGTGTAGCTAGTGCATGTATTACCCTTGTCCCCCCTTCAACTATAAAAGGGAAGGACCTGGGCCGTTTCTAGGGGACGCGGGCAATTAGACCTAGGCTCACGCAACGAACTCACGCACAAAAGCACGGACGAACATCCGAGCTCCCCCTCTGCCTGAGAGCAACGTCTCAAGCAGCCCGCACCGCTCCACGCCGAGACCTAGGACTAGCTCCCTCTCTCACCCAGCTTGTAACCCCCTACTACAAGCACTTCGGTGCAAGGAATACAAGATCGATCTCTCAGACTGGACGTAGGGCACCGATTGCCTGAACCAGTATAAACCTTGTGTCTCTTTGCATCACCATCCGGGACTGGGAACACGCAGTACAAATTTACTAGTTGGTTGAGGACCCCCGGTCTGAAACACCGAAAGTTGGCGCGCCAGGTAGGGGCCTCTACGTGTCAGCTTCGTCATCCCAACAAGTTCCGGATGGCAGACCCCGTACGACCACTACGTCTCGACACGGTGATCTGGTTTGGGAGCCTAGAGTTCATGTCTCTAGGATCTGAGTACGACATGGTGCTCCTCACACCCCGAGCCCCACCGACCGACGACGACGCCACGCACCGACAGCCTAGGTGCAGGCGACGCCCGGGCGGCCGCTCTCGTCGCGCTCGCCAAACGCGACACGGGCAGGACCACCATGACTCCGCCCAAGCTCAGGTTGGCGTGCCGCGCTCCACCGGCATCCTGCGCCCAGCTGTTGGCATAGGATCCCTGGTCGGGGACCTGTCTAGCCTAAATTTGGACAAGGGAAAAACGCCGGCGGCGTGCGGCGACGCCCCGACATCAAGCTCCGCTCCACCACGTCCTGAGGATCTAACTCCGGCGGAGCAGAGCCCGGCAATGGCACCATCCCCATACCCCTTCGGGTTGAAGAATGCCGCCGCCTCCTACGCTTACGCCTATGCTTCCGCTCACGTGGATCCCCTAGGACACCGTCAGCGCTTCGCCCTTGACTTCGACACCACCGCTTCGACCCACACCCACGCCGACTCCTCGGAGGAGGACGAGGCATGGGCCAGAGCGGATTTCTCCGAACTCCATGACCCTGAAACCATGCGCCGCTTCTTGGCCACGAGCGACTACTGCTTCAGCTACTCCGACTCCGACGACGAGGGTGCTTACGACCCCACTCGCGAGTGCTTCCACGTCGGGCTCGAGATGCCGAGGACTGGCGAGGAGGACGAGGGGGCAGGTAGCCGTTTCCCTCTTCGTCTGGGTGCAGGCACCGCCAGACCACCGTGCGTTGCCCTGCCAGCAGCATGGAACGAGAACCTCGCCCCCGCACGACCTCAACGCCCGGACCTGGAACAGCTCCGTGAGCTCTAGGCCAAGGTCGAGCAAGACCGACTCCTACAGCAGCTTCGAGATACTCTCGAGCAGGAGCATCGAGGTCACGGTGAGGGCGGAGGAGCCCGACAGAGGGCCCGCGACGTGCACCACTGCATCAATGAGGACGAAGGGAGTGAACAACCCCCAATCTTCAATCACGCTAGCTAGAACGTCGCGGCTGCGGCGATGCTAGTCCGCACGATGCCCGAGCCCTCCACCATGGAGGGGCGATGGGTCCGTGGCGAGCTCTGGGATCTCCTCGAGACCGCCGTGGTATAGCAAGCCGAGAGTTCCGCCTCTTGGCAGCGCAGGGGCGCCTCGGACCTTCCCATGGCACCGCCTCGGTAGAATAGGGAGGCCTCGATTTGTCTCGAGCCTGCACGGGCGCCAATAGCCCACAGGGTCCCCTTGCTGCTCAACCGCCTCGGCAACCAACGCAAGGTGTAGGGAGACCATGAGGTGGTCAGCAGGCGACGACGCCACGATAATGAGGGGCCCGCCCGGGGCTACCATCCGCACCGAGGTGGCCATTATGACAGTGAGGAGGACCGTAGTCCTTCTCCTGAACCGCCTGGCCCTTGAGTCTTCAGCAGAGCCATCCGCGCTGCTCATTTCCCGGCCCGGTTTCGGTAACTAGCCAACCTCACGAAGTATAGCGGCGAGACCAATCTCGAACTTTGGCTTGCCGATTACCGCCTGGCTTGTCAGCTAGGTGGCGCGAACGATGACCTGCTCATCATCCGCAACCTCCCCTTGCTCTTGTCAGACTCGGTGCGAGCCTGGCTCAAGCACCTTCCTCCCTCACAGATCCATGACTGGCGCAACTTGGTTAGGATCTTCGTCGGGAATTTCCAGGGCACATACATGCGCCCTGGAAACTCCTGGGACCTTAAGAGCTGTCGCCAAAAACCGGACGAGTCTCTTCGAGACTTCATCCGACGCTTCTCTAAACAGTGCACCGAGTTGCCCAGCGTCGGTGACTCAGAAATCATCCAGGCTTTCCTCTCCAGCACCACCTGCCGAGACTTGGTCCGAGAGTTAGGCCGGAACGTGCCACGCTTGGCTGCCGCGCTCCTCGATATCGCCATCAACTTCGCCTCGGGCGAAGAGGCTGTTGGGGCCATCTTCCTCGAGAACGACGCCAAGGGGAAGCGGAGGGACGAGGCCCGCGAGGCCTCGGCTCCCCACCTCCCCAAGAGAAAGAAAAAGGGTCACCAGGGGAAGCAGGCCGTCCTCGAGGCTGATCTGGTCGCGGCCACAGAACGCAAGAATCCCCGAGGCCCCAGGGGTCCCAAGCCTTTCGATGACATGCTTAAGAAACCTTGCCCTTACCACCAGGGCCTGGTAAAGCATGCCCTCGAGGATTGCTCCATGCTGCGGCGTTACTACGCCAAGCTCGGGCTCGCCGACGACGACGCCAAGCAGAAAGGCGTCGGCGACTGGGACGATGACAAGGATGATGGGTTCCCCGAGGTGCACAACGCCTTCATGATCTTTGGCGGACACTCGGCGTGCCTTACGGCACGCTAGCGAAAGAAGGAATGCCGAGAGGTCTTCTCGGTCAAGGTGGCCACTCCCCGATACCTCGACTAGTCTTGTGAGGTGATCACCTTTGATCGAGATGACCACCCCGACCATGTCCCGAATCCCGGGCAGTACCCGCTCGTTGTTGACCCGATCGTGGGCAACACTCGGCTCACCAAGGTGTTGATGGACGGAGGCAACGGCCTCAACATCCTCTACGCCAGCACCCTGGAGCTCCTAGAGATTGACCGGTCGAGGCTCTGGGGCGACGCCACGCCTTTCCATGGTATCGTGCCGGGGAAACGCATGCGGCCCCTCGAGCGCATCGACCTTCTCATTTGCTTCGGCACCCCCTCCAACTACCGCAAGGAGGTCCTCACCTTCGAGGTGGTCGGATTCAGGGGAACCTACCACGCCATCCTGGGGCGGCCGTGCTACGCCAAGTTCATGGCAGTCCCCAACTACACCTACCTCAAGCTCAAGATGCCGGGTCCCAACGGCGTCATCACAATTGAGTCCACGTACGAACATGCATACGACTACGACATCGAGTGCATCGAGTACGCCGAGGCTCAAGTGGAGGCCAAGACCCTCATCGCCAACCTCGTCTGACTCGACGGCGAGGCACCTGACTCCAAGCATCGCGCCGGGACGTTTGAGCCCGCGGAGGCCATCAAGCTCGTCCCAGTTGACCCCGCCTGCCCCGACGACCGGGCGCTGAGGATCAGCGCCACTCTCGACATCAAATAGGAAGCTGTGCTCGTCGACTTTCTCCGTGCGAATGCTGATATGTTCGCGTGGAGTCCCTCGAACATGCCGGGCATACCGAGGGAGGTCGCCGAGCACGCCTTGGACATCCGGGCTAGCTCCAGGCCGGTGAAGCAGCGCCTACGCCGATTCGACGAGGAAAAACACAGGACCATCGGCGAGGAGGTGCAGAAGCTCTTGGCGGCCGGATTCATCAAGGAAGTATCCCATCCGGAGTGGTTGGCTAACCCCGTGTTGGTCAGGAAGAAAAGTGGGAAGTGGAGGATGTGTGTAGACTACACCGGTTTGAATAAAGCTTGTCTGAAAGTCCCCTTCCCATTACCTTAAATCGATCAAATCGTTGACTCCACTGCAGGGTGTGAGACCCTGTCTTTCCTTGATGCATATTCCGGTTACCATCAAATCAAGATGAAAGCGTCCGACTAGCTCGCGACTTCTTTCATCACTCCGTTCGTCATGTACTGCTATGTGACTATGCCTTTCGGCCTCAGAAACGCAGGGGCCACATACCAGCGGTGCATGACCCAGGTCTTTGGCGACCACATTGGGTGAACCGTTGAGGCCTATGTAGACGGCATCGTGGTCAAGTCCAGAAGGGCCGAAGATCTCGTCGACGACCTAGAGATAGCCTTCAAATGCCTTAGAGAGAAGGGCATCAAGCTCAATCCCAAGAAGTGTGTGTTCGGAGTCCCCTGAGGCATGCTCTTGGGATTCATAGTCTCGGAACGTGGCATTGAAGCCAACCCAGAAAAGGTCTCGGCCGTAACCAGCATGGGACCAATCCGAGACCTCAAGGGAGTGCAGAGGGTCATGGGATGCCTTGCGGCCCTGAGCCGCTTCATCTCGCGCCTCGGCGAAAAAGGCTTGCCTCTGTACCACCTCTTGAGAAAATCCAAACGCTTTTCTTGGACCCCCGAGGCCGAAGAAGCCCTCGCCAAGCTCAAAGCACTCCTCACCAATCCTCCCATCCTGGTACCGCCGGCTAGAGACGAGGCCCTCTTACTCTACGTCGCCGCAATGACCCAAGTGGTCAGCGCTACCGTAGTAGTAGAAAGGCAGGAAGAGGGGCATGCTCTACCCATCCAACGACCTGTCTACTTCATCAGCGAAGTGCTCTCCGAGACCAAAACGTGATACCCCCCACATCCAGAAGTTGATCTACGCCGTAGTCTTGGCTCGGCGCAAGCTGCGTCACTACTTCGAGTCCCACCCATTGACCGTGGTATCATCTTTCCCCTTGGGAGAGATAATCCATAACCGGGAGGCCTCGGGTAGGATAGCCAAGTGGGCCATCGAGCTCATGGGTGAAGCCCTGACCTTTGTGCCTCAGAAAGCAATAAAGTCCTAGGTCTTGGCTGATTTTGTAGCAGAGTGGACCGACACACAGCTGCCACCAACTCAAATTTAGACGGAGTGCTGGACTGTGTACTTCGATGGGTCCCTGACGAAGACCGGGGCAGGCGTGGGTCTGCTCTTCATCTCGCCCCTCGGGGTACACATGCGCTACATGGTTCGGCTACATTTTGCCGCCTCCAACAACGCAGCCGAGTATGAGGCCCTCGTTAATGGCTTGCAGATCGCCATCGAACTTGGAGTACGGCGTCTCGACATCCGGGGCGACTCGCAGCTCGTCGCCGATCAAGTCATGAAGGAGTCAAACTACCTCGACCCCAAAATGGAGGCATACTGCAAGTTGGTATGTCGCCTAGAAGACAAGTTCGATGGTCTCGAGCTCAACCACATCGTGTGGAAATACAACGAGGCCGCGGACAAACTGGTAAAGATGGCCTCGGCACGGGCTCCGGTCCCCCCTAACGTCTTTGCTAGAGACCTCCACAAGCCTTCCATTGACTATGCCTCGGCAGCCGAAGAGGGCCCACCGGCCCGAACCCACCACGGGGCTCGACGCCCCTCTGCCGCCGAGACTCCTTCGGCCGAGCCCGAGGTCATGGAAGTCGACGTAGAGCCTCCCCAGACCAACCAGGACACGGACTGGCGAGTCCCGTTCCTTGATTGGCTCGCTTAGGGAGAGCTTCCTAGTGATAGGACCAAAGCCCGATGGCTTGCGCGACAAGCCAAAACTTACGTCCTCTGCAATGGCGAATTGTACAGGCGAAGTCCCTCCGGTGTCCTCCAATGATGCATCACCACCGAGGCAGGCCAAGCCCTACTTTGGGACTTACACGCAGGGGCCTACGGGCACCATGCGGCGCCTCAGACGCTCGTTGGAAACGCCTTCCACCAAGGGTTCTACTGGTCGACGGTGGTTGCCGATGCCACCAAGTTAGTACGCTCCTGCGAAGGATGCCAGTACTATGCTCGGCAGACGCACCTCCTGGTCCTGGCCCTCCAAACCATCCCCATTACATGGTCGTTTGCCATGTGGGGGCTCGACATGGTCAGGCCTCTGCAGAAGGCCCCCGGGGGCTACACCCATCTATTGGTAGCAATCGATAAGTTCTCCAAATGGATCGAGGCTCGTCCGATCAATCAAATCAAATCCGAGCAAGCAGTGCTATTCTTCACTGACCTTATCCATAGGTTCGGGGTCCCTAACACCATCATCACCGACAACGGGACATAGTTCACCGGCAAAAAATTCTTGACGTTCTGTGATGACCACCACATCCGTGTGGCCTAGTCGGCCGTAGGACACCCAAGGACCAACAGCCAAGTAGAACATGCCAACGACATGATCCTACAAGGCCTCAAGCCAAGAATTTACAACCGGTTGAAGAAGTTTGGCAAGAAATGGCTCGCCGAACTCCCATCGGTCATCTGGAGCCTAAGGAACACTCCAAGCTGAGCCATGGGGTTCACACCTTTCTTCCTGGTCTATGGAACCGAGACCATCCTCCCCACTGACTTGGAATATGGTTCCTCGAGGCTACAGGCCTACAACGTGCAAAGCAACCGCACCACCCGTGAGGACGCCCGAGATGTCGCTCTGCTGCACTCGGCCAAATACCAGCAAACCCTACAGCGCTATCAGGCCTGGCGCATTCGAAGTCGAGACTTAAAGGTAGGCGACCTGGTGTTGAGGCTGACACAGAGCAATAAGAGCCGCCACAAGCTGACCCCACCATGGGAAGGACCGTACATCGTCGCCCAAGTGCTGAAGCCCGGGACCTACAAGCTAGCCAACCGGAGGGGCGAAATCTTCACCAACGCTTGGAACATAGAACAACTACGTCACTTTTACCCTTAAATTTCTAAGCATTGTATATATTGTTTCTCAAAATACAATTGAGAAGCGTTCTTTAGTTGTTCTAATTTTTCGAGAAACCCCCCTGAGCCCATCGCGGGTCTTGGCAATACGATAACACTGTAAGGGAGACTCGGCTCTGCCTCTGCAGAACCGAGCCTCCCTCGGGGGCTAGATGGGGGATTCCCCCTAAGTCCCACGCACCATTTTTAGTCATTTTTCGAAAAAGTTCCTATGCCAAAACTCTCTAGCATGCTCTGACGAATCGGTTGTGAAAAGCCCAAGGACCGGAAGTCCGTCTCAGGGACAGAAGGCCGGTAGAGTCATGAGACGGCCCACGCCCCCGGGCTATGGCACTCCCTCACCACCTTTCACCCAAGGGACGGCTTAGGTTCCAAGGAGGTTTTTTGCAAAAGAAATCTGATCAGAGACAACAGAGGGCAGAGGCTCAGAAACACAAGAAAAATGACTAAGAAACACGAGTACTTTAAAAAGAGGCCTCGACAGCCACAAGCGTCATGATACAAAGTTAATCCCTACTCTATTTACATGGCCTCTTGGGCCCAGGTCAAGGCTCAGGGCCTCTAGCATCGACAGACGGCGGGGGAGGGACCACCTCCTCTTCGAACAACGTTGCCAGCACCGTGCCGGGGCCTTCCGCCGCCTCCATCAGCTTTGTGACCGCCGCGTCGGTCTCCTCGTCATCATCAGGCAGAACGTAGCCATCGCTGATGGCTTGGAGGTCAACGCTGATGTAGTGCGAGGCGATGACAGCCAGCGCGCGCTGGACGCCCGTATGCAGCGCTCCTCGGAGCCGCTCGCGCACTTTGACCGCTCAATGCAATCAGATGGCTCCTAAGGGAGCTGCTTGACTGAACCCCCTCGACCTCCAAGGCCTCGCAGGCGGTACGGGCGGCACCCTTCAGCGCGTCGTGCTCCCCGATCTCGGTCTCGAGCACCGCCTGCACCACGACGGAAGCCTCGGCTGCCCGGGTAACCTCCGCCTCTGACTCTGCACCACAGGAAATGCAATGGGGTTGAGCGCAAAGGAAAACAAGCCAAATAGGGACGGAAGCCTACGGGACTCACCCTTGGCCTTCTGCTCCCAGCGTCGGGCCTCGACCTGAGAGGCCTCGGCTTTCTCCTTCCAGCTCAGGGCCTCGGCCCGAGAAGTCTCGGCCTTCTCCTTCAGGCGCTGGGCCTCGACCCGAGTAGCCTCGGCCGCCCTGTAAGCCTCTCTCCCTAGCTCTGCATCACACCAGAGAATTAGGGGGTGAATACAAGAAAAGCAAATAAAACGAGGGGAATAGGACTCACCCTTGGCCTTTCCCCTCCAGACCACAGCCTCGGTCCGGGAGGCCTCAACCACCGTAAGGGCCTCATCCAAGGCGCCTTTCATCAGCTAGTGCGCACTCTGCTCCGCACCTAGCTGCCCAGCAAGAGCCTTGCCTGAGGCCGTGGCTTCTTCGGCTCGGGACCTGAAGGCATCCTGATCACTGGCCACACGGGTGAGCTCCTCCTCCAACTCCTTGACCTGCGCCACCAGAGGGGCGACCTGCTCCTGGGCCGTGGCCGCCTCGACCTTCGCATCGGCACAACGAAGGTGGAGGTCCTCCACCTCTACGCTCCGCGCCGATAGGAGCTCATTGGCGCCGGCAAGAAGGCCCTTCTACCACTGAAGCTGGTCCCAGACGTCCCTCTCCCACCGAAGAAAGACCGACTTCCCAAGGGACCGGGTCTCGAGCTCCTAGGGAAAATAGAACAGGGGTCAATCCCTACAAGAAAACTCGAAAAAAGACAACACCGCGTGAGAAAAGAAAGCACGAACCTGGGTGACTCTGTGTAGATCGTCGGCCACCACGGACAGCGCCGTCTGTAGTGATCGCTCCACCAACTGGCAGTACTACTTGAAGGTGTCCCAGTGCCCACCCTCGGCCGCGTCCTCGAGGGCGAACAGAGGCTCTGGCTTAGGGTCGTCCTGGCTTTGCCACAGGACACACGGGTGATCCCACCCATGGGGCTCGGGTCGTACCTGCGCGAGGGCCGAGCTTCCCTCGCTTGGGGTCGGAACCAGCTGTTCCACGGCACCAGCCACCTCGGCGTCGGCCATCTCCTGCGCCCGGGAAATATCGTCAAAGGAGATCAGGAGGACCTCCACCTCCTGGGCGCTCTCCCGCAATGGCGGCGGGCCTTGAACCAAGGGTGCCACCGAGGCCTCCGCCGCCTTCATCTCCACTTCCTGGGCCGACGGCCTCACTGCGATCACGTCGGCCTCGGTGGTCCCGGGGGCTCCGGCCTCCGCCATTGTGGCCTCGGTGGTCCCAGGGGCTCTGGCCTCCGCCATCATGGCCTCGGTGGTCCTGGGGGCTCCGGCCTTCGCCATCGTGGCCTCAGTGGTCGCGGGGGCTCCGGCGCCTGCCGCAGCGGCCTCGATGGTCCTGGGCGCCCTGGCCTCCATCGCCTCGGCCTCGGAGACCAAGGGGCCTCGACCTCAGTAGCCTCAGCAACCGAGGGCACTACGGCCCCATCTGACTCACTGGCCTCGCCCTCATGGGGCGTAGGCGCTCCCTCCCCCATCCGTGTCGGGGACGCCTCAGCAGCCCCTCCTTGGGTGGCCGGCTCCTTCGGGTCGGCCCTTGCCAACGCCGCACCACGTTGTAGGGCGGCTTGTGCCTCCGCCACCCAGTGGGCGGTGGAACCGGGGTTCACCTTGAGCGCCTTAAGGGGCACCAAAGTAGGCACCTCCGCAGGTCGCTTTCGACTAAGAACAGAACACTTGCAGGGTCAGCACGAAACCGAAGAACGAACGCAAAAATGCTGCGGCTCTGCTAAAAATACGCTTACCTCGAGCGAGGCTGCAACCGCTTTGGCACGACAACCCTCATCTGCAAAGGCACTGGCGGTGGCAGAGGCAAGACCTCTGTATCCACCGGTGCCGGCCGATCCTCGATGGACCCCGGCGCCCCCGCCACCAATGCGGGGGCAGTTGCGTCACCCCCGCCGCCACCTGCTCCACTGCTACCGTCGAGACCACCGGGCTGACGACACGTTTGCCCAGCGCCCACGCCTCGGGCGTGTCGGCCTCGGCCCTGAGGCGGGCAATTGCAGACCCCGGGACAGCTCCTCCTCCTCCCCCTAGGAGCGCTGGGCTGCTTGCCGACGCCCTGGACACCATCTCCTCTATGTCAGGGAGATGGTCTAGGGGACCCCACCCCATCTCACCCTCGTCATCTCCGTCCGAGGCATCCGTCGATTGCGACGGCGATGGGGACTCCTCCAACGGGAGGCCATCCTTCCTTTGCTGCCGGCGATGCTCATCTAGTTTCTCGTGCGCAAGGATCTGCTTCATGTGCTTCGCCACCTTGGCGTCCTTCCACTTTTTCTATGCCTCGGCGTGCACCTGGTTGATCGCCCGCCGCCTCGCGTCCTCGGGAACGGGCGGCGGGGAGGCTCGCACATCCCTCATCCCCTGCAGGAACGGCGAACACGCATAAGGGAACGAGAAATAATGAGAGGCGGAGAAGGCTCGGGGGCTACAGCGGTGCGTGACTTACCAGCGAGAGGAACCCCCGCGACGAACGCATCACGGGGGTGGTCAGACCACCGCTCCTCAGCTTCGCATCCACCGTCTCCCTCACCCGGCGAAGAATTTCCTCATCAAAGAGGGCGGAGGCAGACATCCGGATGCCCACGATCGGCTCATCCGGCCTCATCTCGAACAGGCGCCGCCGTCGAGCCATTAGTGGTAGCAACCTTCGGTGGTGGAAGGGGGCCATGACCACAGCCGTAGTAAGGCAGCGGTCCCGCAGCCTCTGCAGCCCCTCTAGGAGTGGCTGCAGCTTGGGTTGATCCTCCCTTGGGACGCCATACTTCCACCTCTCCGGGCAGCTCCCCACAATCCGCCCGGTGTAGGGGGGAAGTCCGCCGTCGTCATTGCGGAGATAGAACCAGCTCGTGTACCATCGATGATTGGTTGACGCGAGCTGGGCCGGGATGTAGAGGTGCTGGCGGTCCTGGCGCACTTGGAGAGTGCAGCCGCCGGCCCTCACCGCCTTCCTCGTGCCCGACATGCCCGTCGGCTTGGTGGTATGCCCCGCCTAGAAGAGATGGAGCCACAACTCCCAATGGGGAGCAATCCCAAAATACCCCTCACAGACAGCGACAAAGATGGCCACCTGCGTGATAGAATTGGGGTTGAAGTTGTGGAGCTCCACGCCATAGTAGTGCGGGAGCGCCCGCATGAACCGGTCCGCCGGGACGCCGAGGCCACGCTCGTGAAAGGACATGAAGCTCACGACGTAACCGTCGTGAGGCCTCAGCTCCGGCTCGCCCGACGGAGCGATCCACTCCGACCTGTTGGGGTCGGTCACCGGACGAAGGAGTCCGCCATCGACGAGCGACTGAAGCATCTCCACGGTGATGTCGGATGGATCCCAAGGGTCCGCCTCGATGACAACGATGTCGCCGGCCATGAGTGCGGTGGAGAGTTCGAATGCGGCGGTGAGTCTGTCTCTCTCTCTCTCTCTCTCTGGCTCGCCCTTCTCCCTTCTTCTTCCCGGTGTTCGCTGCTCTAGCGATGGCTCAATAAGGGCAGAGCTAATGTAGGCAAGGTAAGGTCGGGAGGGGCGAGGCTCGTTGCGTATTTATGCAGGGTGAAGGAGAAACGGACGGGCGACGAAATCGGGGAAGTTTCCCCCATATCCGATGCGGTTAATCCCGATCCGATTTTACCGCCCACGTGCCCACCTTTTCCTCGTTAATCGTGGGAACAGTTATGTCCCATCCACTGACACCACGTTGCGTCCAACCACAGCAGCGGCAGGCGTCGTTCCGCCTCCCCGGGAAAATCACCCCAGCCGTTGTCGAGCCGATGGGGGAGATATCCCCCCACCCTATTCCTTTCAAACGAAGGAACGAGGCGCCGAGCCCATTACGGTCCAGGGGTTCGAAGGCTGGGCCCCTAGGGGTCTCGACAGCCGCCCCAGGGCAAAAGAGTCAGGGACGACAGTGGGCGAGCCCATACGGGGCTGAGACCCAAGCAAGCGAAACGCTTGGGACGCCCAAAGTCGTGTCCGAGACCAGCAGGGAGGTCTCCGAATGGGATCCCACCGTAGGGAGGCACCGAGCCACCGGGGCCCAGTGAACGGCTCGGCACCCAATAGAGAAACCCTCTGGTACTCTTGGAGTGCGTCTTTGGACCACTAGCTGACCCCCAGTGTATAGGGCACGGGCCTCCACTCGGACTTACCCGATAACAGCTCACCGGAAGTGCCACCGCTCATGCCCACCGAGGGTAGCCTGGCACATTCCAACCCTCCTTCCGAGCGAAAAGGAAGCGTGAGGGTCGTACAAAAAGCCAGGGGAACCCCTGACGGCCCTCTTGCTCCGTGCAGAGGCTAAGGGGCCCTTCCTGCAACCTTGCGAGACCTAGCGACCCGGGCTCGCACTCAAGGGGGCTCGGCAAAACAACCCCTCCTTCTGAGCGAAAAGGAAGCGTGAGGGTCGTACAAAAAGCCAGGGGAGCTCCTGACGGCCCTCTTGCTCCGTGCAGAGGCTTGGGAGCTCTTCCTGCAGATATGCCGAGACCCCGTGACCCAGGCTCGCACCCAAGGGGGCCTCGGCAAACAAACCCTCATGCGCGAGGGGCGTACAAAAAGCCAAGGAAACTCCTGACGGCCCTCTTGCTCCGTGCAGAGGCTAGGGGGCTCTTCCTGCAACCTTGCCGAGACCCAGCTGCCCAGGCTCGCACCCGAATGGGCTCGGCAAACAACCCCTCCGTCCGAACGAAAAGGATGTGTGAGGGTCGAACAAAAAAGTTAGGGGGACCCCTGACCGCCCTCTCGCTCTGTGCGGAGGCTCGGGGGCTCCTCCTGCACCCAAGACAAAGACAAGCGACCTAAGCCCGCGCTAGAAGTTTCGTTAAAAACGCGATAAAGGGCATCGAGCCCGTTACGGTCCAGGGGTTCGAAGGCTAGGCCCCTAGGGTTTCGACAGCTGCCCCAGGGCAACAGAGTCAGGGACGACTATGGGCGAGCCCACGTATGGTCAAGGCCCAAGCAAACGATCGCTTGGGACGTCCTAAGTCATGTCCGAGACCGGCAGGGAGGTCTCCGAATGGGATCCCAACGTAGGGAGGCACCGAGCCACCGGGGCCCAGCGAACGGCCCCGGCACCCACTAGAGAAACCCTCTGGTACTCTTGGGGAGCGTCTCTGGACTGCTAGCTGACCCCTAGCGAATGGTGTATGGGCCTCCACTCGGACTACCCGATAATAGCTCACCGGAAGTGCCACCGCTCGTGCCCACCGAGGGCAGCCTGGCACGTTCCACCCCTCCTTCTGAGCGAAAAGGAAGCGCGAGGGTCATACAAAAAGTTAGGGGGAGCTCCTGATCGCCCTCTCGCTCCGTGCAGAGGCTTGGGGGCTCTTCCTACGACCTTGCCGAAACCCCGCGACCCGAACTCGCACTTGTGGGCTCGGCAAATACGATAAAATCTCTCGCTCAACGTGAGAAAAAGACCCTGGGGGAATGAATCCACTCCCCCAAGGCCTCGGGGGCTACACTCGGTGGGTGCGCTCGCGCGCACCCACCGAGGCCTCGAAGTACAAAACACCGTTCCGCCAGGAGCTACCGCAAGTCGAGCCTCGTCAAAACCTCAAGGAGAGCGCTCATGCTCTCCCTAAGGCTCGGGGGCTACTATCGAGTACCATAAAATGGGGTACCCCTAGCGTATATTGAAAGAACCATTTCAACCCCATAAAAACAAAGCCAGAAGATAAGCCATTGGTTAACCACCGGCCACGTCCGAGCCCACCGGTTCTTCGCCTCGCCTTTGGCCTCACACGGGAGGTCTCGATGGCCTAACAAATCTCCGCCTCGCGTGAGGCCTCTCATGGGAGGCCTCGACAAGGAACCCATTCTCCGTCTCGTCCGAGGCCCCGCGCGTACACCCTGGGACGAGACAGCGATTCTCCGTATCGCTCGAGGCTGGCTCGGCAATAACCCATCGCTCCCGTCTCGACCAGTCTCCCCGATAGAGCGTCACATCCTATTAATGCGTCAACCACTCCCGCAATCTCAGCCGGACGACATATCGACACCGCAGAGTGGCCGACGAGACAAGGAGTCGCATCAAGGCCATACCGACTAGGACAGGGCACGGCTGAGATTACCGGCCACTATGTTCCGGTGCTGTGCCCATGATCAGCGCCTGCACTACACTGTGCCACGTAACCCCCGCCCCGAAGACAACGCGGCATGGGGAGTCTAGTCCGGGTCACCATAGCCTCAGAATCAGCGTACGAGACCAACTGTTCCCTCCTAGCCTCGGAAATCTACATCAGGGTCTCGGCAACCTCAGGATTCACGTCTGTCGAGACCCCCACGACGGTTTGGCCTCGGCACCAACTGAGCCTCGGCTTCTCGCGCAGTCAAGACACAGTGACCCGCACGCCGACCGCCACGCCCGCTTCGAGGTAATCTTGGAGCTCCCAAGACGCACAGGATAGGATGTGACCGGCATGTCGCACCAGTACTTCAAGGACGGGACAACTCCGTCGCCCATGCCACCACGGTAACAGGCTACAGGGTTCGGACACGCCGCCTCCGTTCGCACGACGCCGTGTAACTAGTGCATGTATTACCCTTGTCCCCCCTTTAACTATAAAAGGGAAGGACCTAGGCCGTTTCTATGCGATGCGGGCAATTAGACCTAGGCTCACGCAACGAACTCACGCACAAAAGCACGGACGAACATCCGAGCTCCCCCTCTGCCTGAGAGCAACATCTCAAGCAGCCCGCACCGCTCCACGCCGAGACCTGGGACTAGCTCCCTCTCTCACCCAGCTTGTAACCCCCTACTACAAGCACTTCGGTGCAAGGAATACAAGATCGATCTCTCAGAATGGACGTAGGGCACCGATTGCCTGAACCAGTATAAACCTTGTGTCTCCTTGCATCACCATCCGGGACTGGGAACACGCAGTACAAATTTACTAGTTGGTTGAGGACCCCCCGGTCCGAAACACCGACAATATTCAACAATGATTTTGCTTTATCTGTTGAATTCTGCTCCAAACAGAACAATTCCAACTGGATCCTTACATGTGTTTATCGACCATGTACACCAGAAGGGAAAGGCTCATTTCTAAATTGGTTCAAAGAGATTCAAATGCCTGAGAACACAGACTGGATGGTTTTAGGAGATTTTAATCTCATTAGAAAACCTGAGGATAGAAATAAACCTGGTGGAGACCTGTCAGAAATGTTCAGGTTCAATTCTGCAATCAGTGCTCTCGGCATTAATGAAATTGTTCTACAAGGCAGAAAGTTTACCTGGTCAAACATGCAACCCTCTCATCTCCTAGAGAAGCTTGACTGGGTATTCACCCCAAATAGTTGGGCCATCTCCTACCCCAATACATCTGCTAAAACCCTTGATATGGTTCCTTCAGATCACTGCCCATGTCTGGTGGCTGTCTCCACACTAATCCCAAGAAGTAGAATTTTTTGATTTGAAAACTTCTTGTTGAAACATGCAGAATTCCAAAGAATCTTGACACAGAGCTGGAGTCAGCCAAATCATATCACTGATAAAGCTAAGAACATTACTGCTAAACTAAAGGTCCCCAGGAAAAGGTTAAAGGAGTGGCAGGCCTCAATGACAAAGCTGAAGACCTTGATCTCAAATGTCAGGCTAGTCATCCTCTTTCTAGAAGTGCTAGAAGATTACATAGATCTGAGCTTAGCAGAGTGGAACTTCAGAGAAATACTAGAAAATCATCTCCTGAACTTATTAGAAAAGCAGAATGTTTATTGGAAGCAAAGGGGCGACATCAAGTGGGTGCAACTGAGGGATGCTGGGAAACATTTCTTCCATGCCAATGCAACCTTGAGACATTGAAACAAGTTGATTAATGAACTGACATCAGCTGATGAGATAACTGTAACTAATCACAATGACAAAGATCAGATCCTGTGGAATGAATTCAGGCAGAGACTACACTACTGGATTCAGGTTCTTTGTCGAGTGCCTGAGGCACTCGGCAAAGGCCAGATTGCACTCGGCAAAGCCTTTGCCGAGTGCGGCACTCGGCAAAGAACACACGGCAAAAAATTGATCGGCAAAGACCTCTTTCCCAAGTGTCTTTTATCGGGCACTCGGCAAAGGCTTTGCCGAGTGCCCCGGGGACACTCGGCAAAGAAAAGCGACCGTCACGGCGCCGGTCCCGTTGACGGTGACTTTGTCGAGTGCCAACCCTACAGGCACTCGGCAAAGATTTTTTTTTAATTTCTTTGCCGAGTGCCAACCCTTCAGGCACTCGGCAAAGAGTTTTTATTTTTTTTTACAAAATTTCTTTGCCGAGTGCCAACCTTCAGGCACTCGGCAAATATTTTTTTTAAATATCTTTGCCGAGTGCCCTCTGTACGGCACTCGGCAAAGATTTTTATTTTTTTTAATTTCTTTGCCGAGTGCCATCTGTCCGGCACTCGGCAAAGTTTGAATTTTTTTTTAAAAAAAATTCTTTGCCGAGTGCCCTTTGTCCAGCACTCGGCAAAGTTTGAATTTTTTTTTAAATTTCTTTGCCGAGTGCCATGGTCACGGAACTCGACAAAGCTGGAAAAATGGGTTTCTGGACACCCATTTTTAAAGCTTTGCCGAGTGCTGTGACCATTGCACTCGGCAAAGGGATCCTTTGCCGAGTGCAACACTCGGCAAAGTGACCCAAAACTACAATTTTTATTTTTTTTACATTCTATCATGACAAATAAATTCATACAAACATCCATCACATATATATCTCATCCATCACATATATATCTCATCCATCACATATATATCTCATCCATCCGCACATATCACATCCATCACAATATATATCACATATATAATAATAAGTGCTCAAGTCCATCCAAATAAATTCACAAGTCCATCAAAGTCCACAAGTGCATCAGAAGTATATCACAAAGTGAACAACAAATGAAAAAATACAACGTGCACTCATCTCGGCCAAGGCGACTGTGGTGAAGGCCCAGCTCCATCATTTGGAGGTGCATGAGGTGGATTATTTGAGCCACTGTCAGATGGAGACTGCACAAAGGAGAAAAGATTGCATGTGAGACAAGATTATTTGGATAGCTAATCTAGGAAGGTAGAGGCCATACAAGCAAAGCACAAGCAAAAGTAAAAAACTTTCATACTCACAGGAGTAGCTGTAGCTGCAGGACGCGGAGGCGGAGGTGGAACCAACAGCCCAGGTGACAGAGAGAAGCCCACACGTTGCCCAAGTCCTTGTAGGAACTCTGTAATGTCCGTCAGCCTCTACGCCTGGGCCTACCGCTCGGCCTCCCGCTCGACCTCCAGCTGGGCCACCATCCTCTGGTGCCCGGCCTCCAGCTCCAGACGTTGCCTCATTTCTTGTTCTAGCCGGGCCTGCAATTTTTCACTCCAATGTTTAAGTAATGCAAAGCTAATTAAGGTGTGTAAAGATCAATGTGTGACGAGTAAAACAGGAATAACCTCGAGTGCGTCGACCCGGTGCTGTGCAGCGGTCGGCCGTGTGCGAATGGCCAGGCTCTCGCTCGTGCTCCGTGCTCGGATCTAGGAGAGAGAGGGAGCAGAGGCCGTATAGATGACACCGTCGCCAAGCCAGAACCGCCCATGCTTCTTGCCTTGCCCCGCTCTCATGACGACCTCTCCATCGAAGTCCTGGATGCTCGGATCGTGGTCTGGCCCATGGAGCGACCTCGCCACCTCAGTGTACTCATTGATGCGGGAGTGGACGCTCAGGTTCGTGTATGCCTCAGGCGGGTCCTCTAGGTTCAAGGAGACGTTGGACGTCGCCTTGCCCTTGTGGGCCATACACCATGCCTGGAAGTCCGAGCAAGCCTGACCACTATGTGACACCGACTGGGAGAAAGACATCACGATGATTAGAAATCAGGCAGAACTGAGCATCACAATAGATAAATGAATTCGCGTACCCATGCTTGTTTGTATCCGGCGAGGTTGCGGCTGCCTTGATGGTGTGCTGGACCTTGCATCTGCAAACGACGGTCCCGGGCATCCCTGTGCATCTTGAGGTAGTCCTCCGTGAACCGCCTGTCCACCATCATCGCCCAGCACTCGGGATACGCTTGGCACCACCAGGGAATCATCAACACGTCATCAAGTATTGGACATATAAGAAGATAAAATTAAACCAACTTAATCTCAAAACGAATCAATATTGATGTTCTTCATTTACCTCAAGGTACTGCTCCCGGGTCAGCTGCATCTCTCTTGTATCTTTCTTGGTTTTCCTCTCTCCAAGCTTTGACCCGTAGTAGGTTATGATGGTTTGGATGTGCACCTTGTGATGCATGTCGGAGATGAGTTTTTTACAAGCTTTGGTAGTCACCTGCTCCGCCCTGGCCTCAAATCCCTCCTCGCATCGTATGTCCATACCCCTTCGTCCCAAGCACGGACCAATTCATCAAACACGGGCTCCATGAACACACCCATATTACTCCCTGGGTGTACAGGAATTATCAAGGACAAGAATACATTATGTCATTGAAAGGAAGACACCGGGGGGGAGATTAAGGGGGATAACGAAGATAGACCAACATGTGTATGGGGCAGCCATCATTCCATAAGGATTGAACCCATCTGTTGCTAGCGCGACACGTACATTACGAGCCTCATCTGCTTTGTCACGATGTTTGTCATTAAAGTGAATCCAAGCTTCACCATTGGATGGATGTACCATCTTGTCAGGATTGTACCATTTGCCATTTTTGTGCAATGTCATCTGTTTTACGGATTCCTCGGTCATGTATAGCCATTGGATCCTCGGTAGGAACGGAAGGTACCGTAGGATTTTCACGGGGATCATAAGTTGCCTCTTCTGGCCATCATCAGAGTCTACCTCTAGGTACCTGGAGGATTTACACTTTGGACAGAACTTTGCATGCTCATGTTCTTTCCTAAATAGGACGCACCCCTTCGGATAAGCATGTATCTGCTCATACGGCATCTTAAGTGCTCGAAGGAGTTTCTGTGACTTGTACATGCTCTTTGGCAGAATGTGGCCCTCCGGAAGTAGGGTGCCAATCACGGCAAACATCTTATCAAAGCCAGATAGACTCAAGTTTAACTCGGACTTCAACCCCATTAAGCATCCAATGGCATCCAGTTGAGACACCGTTGACCGATCGTGAAGGGTTTTCTGTGCCGAGTCCATCATGTCGTAGAACGCCTGTGCGGCTGCCTCCATCTCCTCCTTCTCACGTCCCTCATCGAACTGTCCTTGGTGAAAGTCATCTAACATGTCTGATACCCTGGCATTAGCATCAAAAGCCTCCACCCGTGGTCTCACCACCTCCTCTCTCATACGATGGGCTTCACCATGGTGGACCCACCGGGTGTAGTCCAGCGTAAATCCATTCTTCACAAGATGTTTACCCATTTCCACCTTGTTTACCCTCCTCCTATTTCCACATTTGCTGCAGGGACACAAAACTAGGCAATGTCCTTTAGCAGCCTTGCCAAATGCACTGTTCAAGAAAGCATCGGTCTTGTTCATCCATACCATGGTGTAATCACTCTGACTTCTCTAGCCCGTGTACATCCATTGACGGTCCTCCATCTTCTAACATATGTATCAGCGAGTAATGTAACCATCAATTGCATCTACATGGTGTTTCTACTATCTAATAGGTGAGGATAGGTCCTAACCCCACCCGCGGATGCGTAGATGAGGTTAGTTTCCATGCTCTACTCCTATCCGAGACAGAATTTCGGCAGCACCTCCCCGCATTCTCCAGATACACATCCTGCCTAAGAAGAGTGCGTATCCGGAGAACAACATGGAGGTGATGCCAAAACTATGTCTCGGACCGGAGTAGACCATGAAAACTAACTCATCTACGCATCCGCGAGCTGTCCAAAAAACGTGGACAATCCAAAACAAATACGGTCATAGATATGCAAAGATCGGCATACCTCCAACCGTATCTCTTTCGAACGGGAGACGCCTAACTAGGTTACGTGATCTACGACCATCATACGAAAAGAGGGGTTATACCTAGGGTGGCGGCGGAGTCAGGCTAGCGGGGCCGTGGCGGGTCGGTGTAGTGGCGAGGCGGCGCGGTGCAGGCAGACCAGCACGGCGACGGGAACTCCGACTCGGCTCCGACGGGCTCTTCTCTACAAAAATGGAATAAAATACTGTCATTTAAAAAAAATTCGGCAAAACCTCCCCTGCATGGTGAGGTTTTCAAAACCTGCAAAAAACAGCGGCACGATGGCCGACAAGCACAGTAGTCTCGAGAGAAGCCATGTAATTTGGATATCAATCCATATAGAAGAATATAGCCAAGTAGTACCACTACTTCTACTACTACTTCCACTATTGCTACTACTACTTCCACTATTGCTACTACTACTACCACTAGTTCTACTACAACTACTACCACTAGTTCTACTACTACTACCACTAATTCTACTACTACTACTACCACTAGTGGTACTACTACTACCACTACTTCTAATACTACTACTACCACTAGCACTACTAGTACAACTAATACTACTACAACTATCACTACCAAGACACAAAAAGAGAGAAGGCATACCTGACGTGCGACGGGAGTAGGGTCGGGCGGCGTCGGGGTTAGGGTCGGCCACGGGCGTGGCCGGGGGCAGGGCGCGGGCGGCAAGGCGCGGGTAGCTCAGGCAGTCGGGTGGCAGGGCACGGGCGCGCGGGCACGCGGGCTTGCGGCGGCGGGGGCGGGTGGCGGCGCGCGGCGCGGAGGCGGTTTCGGTGTGGGCGTGGGCGCGGTGGCAGTCTGACTGGCCGGCCAGCCGAATCGCTTAAGTCCCCTTAACCGCCCTTTGTCGAGTGCCGGATCTGGGAGGCACTCGGCAAAGATTAAAATTCTTTTTAAAAAAAATTCTTTGCCGAGTGTCCCAGATCTGGCACTCGGCAAATTTTTTTTAAATGCTTTGCCGAGTGCCCCTGGCACGACACTCGGCAAAGATTTATTTTTTTAAAAAATGGCTTTTTTTTGAAAAAAAAAACTTTGCCGAGTGCCCCTGGCCCGGCACTCGGCAAATATTTGATTTTTTTTTAAATTTTTTTGCCGAGTGTCCCAGATATCACATGTAGAGATGTCCTGGTTTGTAAGCATCGTACATGATAACAAGCACGAAAACTTCTGAAAATTTTATCATAGCCTCCACATATGATATCACGACATCTCAACACATTTCATGATTTTCGGACTTCGTTTGCTTTTTATTGAATTTAAAAACACTTCGCACGCAAGTTCGCGGTCAAGTTTCGTGAACAAGATGTCCGAAATTTCGGGTCCGTTCCTGGATACGGCCTCACACTACACTCAGTAACATGACTATCATTTTTTGAATCATTAAATTCCAGTATTCGTACCACGTGCAGTTCAAAATTATATTTTTCAAAAAAATCCAAGTAAAAGAAATGAAGTAACTAAATATATCAAAAAGCCATAAAAAATCCTCAAATTCTAACTAGGAGTTGCTAGTGCCTTAAAAGGGCTGCACAAAAAATTTGGAGGCCAAAAAAAAACTTTGCCGAGTGCCGGGGCATGGCACTCGGCAAAGGGGGTCTTTGCCGAGTGCCACGGATAAGGTACTCGGCAAAGAAGGTTTTGAATTTTTTTTAAAATTTCCTCTTTGCCGAGTGCCTTAATAGGGTACTCGGCAAAGACATTTAAAAAAAAATTAAATCTTTGCCGAGTGCCAGGCGGAGACACTCGGCAAAGAAATAAAAAAAAATTCTTTACCGAGTGCCTAACAGCAGGCACTCGGCAAAGAAGGCCGCGGCCGAACACCGTTACGCGGGGCAGCCTTTGCCAAGTGTCGAGCTTTTGCCGAGAGTCTGACACTCGGCAAATAAGTCCTTTGCCGAGTGCCCTTCTTTGCCGAGTGCAATTCTTTGCCGAGTGCGGCACTCGGCAAAGAAGGTCTTTGCTGAGTGCCCGATTTTTGACACTCGGCAAAGAATTTTGCACTCGGCAAAGCCTCTGTTTCCAGTAGTGCTAGGTGTCACAGAATTTAGTGGTTTCACTATGCAACCAGAAAATCTAATCACTACAAGCTCACAGCTGCAACACCTTGAAGAACCTTTCACTTTAGAAGAGATTGATAGTGTCATCAGGGCTTTGCCCAACAACAAATCTCCAGGGCCAGACGGTTTTAACAACGAATTCATAAAGGCAGCTTGGCCAATCATCAAACAGGACTTCTATGATCTATGTCACAGTTTTTACAGTGATGATGTTTGCCTGGGGAGCATCAATTCCTCTTACATATCCCTGATTCCAAAGGTGGATAACCCCAAGTATGTTGGTGACTTTAGGCCTATTTCATTGTTGAATACTTCAGTAAAGCTGCTCACAAAGAACCTAGCCAATAGACTGCAATCTTCAGTCATCCCTCTAATTCACAGAAACCAATATGGCTTCATCAGAACCAGTACAATCCAAGACTGCCTGGTATGGGCATTTTAATATCTACATATCTGCCACCATTCTAAGAAAGAAATTGTCATTCTTAAGCTTGATTTTGAGAAGACCTTCGATAAAATTGAGCACCAAGCAAAGATTACCTTAATGGAGGCTCAGGGTTTTGGACAGAAGTGGATTTCTTGGATAAAAAACATCTTGAACTCTGCAACATCTCAAGTGCTCTTAAATGGAGTCCTTGGGAAAACAGTGCAGGAGGGGAGTAAGACAAGGGAATCCTCTATCACCCTTGCTATTTGTTCTAGCTGCTGACTATCTGCAAGTAATGATCAACAGAGCCAAACATATGGGATTACTGAAATTACCGATTCCCCTCCAGTCTTCCTCTGATTTTCCAGTAGTACTGTATGCAGATGATAATTTAATAATCTTAGAAGCTGAACCGAGACAGCTGTTCTTCCTCAAAACATTGCTCCATAATTTCTTTGAATCAACTGGGCTTAAAGTTAAGTACAGCAAGTCAATGATGTTCCCAATCAACATTTCAGATGAGAGGATTGACCATTTGGCTAGAACTTTTGGTTGTTCAAAGGGGAGTCTGCCTTTCACCTACCTAGGACTACCCTTAGGTTTAACAAAGCCCAGAGTATAGGATTTCTTGCCTCTGATTAATAAATGTGAAAGAAGGCTGGGTGGTATTTCTTCTATGCTCAATCAGGTTGGGAGGCTGCAAATCACTAATGCAATTTTCTCAGCCTTAACAACCTTCTACATGTGTACTCTTGAGCTCCCCAAGACAGTTATAAAACAGATTGACAAATTTAGAAAACATTGCTTGTGGAGGGGCTCAAATATCAATGGCAGGACTCAACCCAAAGCTGCTTGGGAGATGGTATGTGTGCCAAAAGGAGGATTGGGAGTCATCAATATTGAGATACAGAATCAAGCTCTGCTAATGAAAAATCTTGACATGTTCTTTAACAGAAGGGACATTCCATGGGTGAATTTGATTTGGGAAAAGCATTACAAAAATGGAAAGCTACCAAGCCATGTAAAAAAAGGATCATTTTGGTGGAGAGATGTATTAAAGCTGCTGTCAGATTTTAAGGGTCTTGCAGTCATCCAAATCAGAAATGGGCAAACCTGCTTCTTCTGGAAGGACAAATGGTTAAATATACCTCTTGAACAGAATTTTCATGAGATCCATTCTTTTGCTAAAAACAAGCTAATCACTGTTAATAGAGCATTCAGTCAAGACACAATCATAGGAATGTTCAACTTACCACTCTCCCAAACATCTTTCACACAGATGCAGAACCTTCAACAAATAATGGAAGCAACAACTTTGGAGAACAGTGATGACATCTGGTCATATAATGGGGGATCTAACAGATTTTCTACCTCAAGAACTTACAGAAAACTGATTGGACATCAGCCAACCGATCCAGCCTTCAAATGGATCTGGAAAAGCTACTGCCAACCTAAACACAAGGTGTTCTGCTGGCTACTACTTAAAGATTGGTTGAGTACGAGAAATATCCTCAGGATAAAACACATGGAGCTAGATTTCATATGATTGTGAGCTCTGTGCTTTGGGTGTTGAAGAAAGTACTGATCACGTTTTCTTACAATGCCCCTTTGCACTGCAATGTTGGTGACTCATCAATTTGACAACCTCCTTACACAGTGGCACTCTTGAAAACTTCAATTGCCTCAAGAATTAGATTGACTCCCTGTTCTTCATGGTGGCAATCATCTTAATGCGCTGGACAATTTGGCTAGCCACGAATGAGATAGTCTTTAATGAAAATCAAATGAGCATACAAGACTGCAGAAGAATCTTTCTTAAAGAAGCAAGAATGGTGGCTGTGAGAGTTAAATCAAGTCTTTCAACTCAGTTTGAACAATGGATACAATCGTTAGAAATGATCTAAGCCCAGGATTTTGTCTCATTTTCTTTCTCTTTTTTTGTTTCTTGAACTCTGCTTGTAAACTCTCTGTTCTTTTATTGCTTTTAATAAATGTTCTGTAGGGGCTGCGACCCCTCCAGTTTCCTCAAAAAAAAAAAAACTTGCTTCCGTAGTGAGGGCATTGTATGCATTGCCTTTGCCTTGGGTAAACATCTTTGGCTAGAGTTCGTCAACTTCATGAGATAACAATATTGTCAACCACTCCATTGACTTTACTCTGTATTATTAGTTACTCAATTGGTGAGGTTACATTTTTCAACCATTCCGTTCTGTTTTTAAGTGGAGCTTAATGTCGTCACCGGTTGGATAATTATACAACTATAAAATGGTTTACATCTTTCTCAAAGGGTTGTTTGGCCTTGCACAGGAATGACGGCAGCTGCAGCAGCAAACCTCCATCTTGGCTTACACACGAAGCTAGGTGTCTTGTCTGATTGTTGCTTCATATAGTCCACTTTTTCTGTCGGCTACAGGCGGTATATTTCTCCTTTTGTAACCATGTTCTTTCAGCCACCAACCGTGGCACTAAGAATTTTTCATAGAAGGAAAGGGCAAGCATGCCTCCTTCGTGTTAAATATTCAATCTGTCCTAAAATATAAGGCTTTTCTATTTTGTCCTAGGTCCAACTTGTTTAAGCTTTGACTAAGTTTATAGAAAGCATAACATCTACAAGTCAACACCCAGAGTGCTTACGCCACTCACCCGATCCGTGATATCAACACAGGAGTGAATTGGCGCAGCTGAGGCTGACACGGTAGACCCCATCTTTGCCGGGCCTATGGCCGCACTCACATTGAAACAGCAATAGCAGCAGCCACAAGTAGAGCTACAAAGAGCACAGCAAAAAAGGGATAGACTAGTTGAAGCCACTCCAACAAACTAGAGTGCCGTCGTCACGGTTCATTAGATTGCAGAGGCAAAAGGCAGCAACTAATACTCCTACAAGCTAGCAGAGGTCCAAAGCCTTCATCCAAGTTAGGAAGATCCGTCCACCCCACATCCCACAGCCAAATCCTCATACCAACCCACAAAACCACACCAGCCAGTAGGCAAACCCATCCAACGCTCGAACCTTCGGAACATTCACTACTGGAAACGAGAAATTCCCTGACGGTTTCGAATTTTTTTGACGATTATTGCATAAACCGTCAGGGTAAATAGCATTACCTTGACGGTTTCTTAAAACACACAGGAAAATGGATATTATCTTGACAGTTTCTGGAAAACTCACAGGGAAATTAAATAAGACTCTCATCTCATGTGGGCACTTCCCCCTCCTCTAACAATGGTTGGCCCAAAAAATATATAAATGTGATTGAGGTGGAGATGAGTGTGCTCACTAGGAGAACCATCAGCAAGACATCGAGGTACATGGAAGTGACAGTGAGCGCCACAGTTCTCACCGTTGCCACCATCATCAGATACAGGCTTAGGACGATGGTGGAGAACAAGAAGAACCCCGTGGTCTTGGCTGCTTCGTATTTGCTTAAGCCCGAAGGGAAGTGCCCGCTAATGGTAGTGATCATGGTGATGATGCTATCCAAGTTGAGGATAAGGGCCGACAAGTCGAACATTAAGTCAAGGTCTTGACTGATTGTTGTGTTGTCGTCCCTGCTTTGTTGCCACACTCCATGCCATATTTTGCGTTGGAGGGTGGCCGCAATCATTATTATTAGCAATACCAAGAGAATAAGGTATCCATAGTCCTTGTCGAATGAGATGAATATGCCAAATGTCATCAGCATCAGATGGAACGTTGATATATATACCAAAGCCCTTCCCCACCTTGGTTTCATCCTCCACGAAGCCAAGTCAGCAATGATGGCCACGAAGAAGGCAGCTGAGGTGGCGATCTTGACGACAGTGTCTCCAGTGGAGTATGGTTTTGGAGAAACAAGGAACCCGCTGTATGTGGAAATGGCAAACCCAATAGCCTGCTGTGAGTATTTGGAGCAACGCTCCTGCTGTTCCACTATCTGATCGGCTGGTGTGCAGTGGATGACAATGGCCTGCTTATATTCCACAGAAAAGAAAGGATCAGCTATATATGCATGTCGTATGTGGTCAGTATTTTTAATCTCAACATTAACAAACTTTGTAGTTCTGCAGCCCTGTAGGGGCTTCGGGAACTATGAAAATGCTTATGCTTTCAGAATGGTTGCTACTAGTCGGCCATGCCAACAGCCAACTTCGTTATAAATTAATAGAATGCTGATGAGCTTGTGAGAAATTGGCTAATTCTGTGCACTATGGACAAGAAACAGCTAGCAGAGCAAAGGTGTTCACGTCAAGGACAGAATAGCAAACATTTCTGAAAGGATTGCTAGATAGAGGAGTGTGAGTAACAAATGTTGTTGTTCTTTGACAAACATTTATTCGACTAGGAGTTGGAAACATTACCAGAAGAGATAAAGAAGATGGCGAAGAAAGATAGTAGGTTTGACGATGCTGTCAAATCTGGCAAATCGATCGACCAGGAGATACTGTTTACCGGAAGAGAAGATGGAGAACATGGGAGAATGTTTCTGCTATGCTATATTTAGGAGCTGTTTGGATACCGTGTGTAATTATAATAATCAGATTTATATAATCAAATTTTGATCCAAATAGGATTTGATTATAGGATGGATTATTATAATCAAAACCCATGATTACCATAATCCCATAATCCAAGTGAAACAAGGTTTTAGGGGATAATGGATCCCGAAAGTCTAAATTGGCACCCAATTAAATGTCCAACTTGCCAAACTAGCGAAAAAGATAGAAATTTCTCACTTTAACCAAATATAACCGATTACCATAATCTAGGGACCCAAACACTCTGATTATTGTTGTCCATAATCCTAATTATAATAATCCTATGCATAACCTAGATTATAATAATCCAATTGAGATCGAAACATGCCCTTAGTTTGTTTCGGTGGTGATATGATAGACTAGGTGTATACGTTGAGTGAGTTTGTGCGGTGTTCTAACTTTGAACTTGTTATTGGGCTGGAAGTGTCTAAGTGCTGAACTTGTTATTGGGCTCGAAGTGTCTGGAGTTATTAACTACTGAGATGGCCTTATAACGCCATAAACGGTTGTGTTCATGCACGTGTCTTTTTCTTTGCTCCTAATACTTGGGATGAAATTCCGAAAGCCAAAGAGAGGGAGAGGGATTTTTTTAAAATAATATTTTTAATGATTAATTACAAATCTGGTTGTTGTTTAAAATGAATTGTAAATTTAGTATCCTGTCGGCTTCTGGAGAGCCGACATGACTCCTATCGGCATTTGAAGGACCGATAGGAGCCTGCGGACTGGGCCTATTTTTAGCAATAGACCTATCGGCCATCCAGAGGCCGACTGGATGATGTCGGCCTGCAGATGGCCGACATGATTTTTTTAGCCTTTTTTAAAAAAAAAATATTCACAAATAGATTCCTAGTGGTTGATTTTCGTTTATGGACCCTGACCTCGACGCCATGGCCAATGACGCCGAGGTCTTGGTGAGGCGTCGGACATGGCGGTGACCTAGCGCCGACGTGGACAAGGCCTCGGCACTGAACTCGGCGCCATAGATCTTGGCATTTAAAATGAAACAAGTATAATTATTCCGAGGAATATGCAGCATTGCCATTGTGGTTCAGCTTGTTAGAACGCGCGTAACTTAGCTCAAAGACCTGGGTTCAAACTCATGCGCTGAATCTTTTTTTGCTACATTTTTATAAACAATAGAACAAGAAAAATTATTTGGAGCTAAGTCGCGGGCGTCCTCCCCATACCGTTTGGTCCGAGTCTGACGCTCACGCTCTGATGGCGGCATATGTCATGGTGCTCATGCCGCACCGGAAGGCTACGAAAATCGCCGCTTTCTAGCGTGCCGGTGGCATCATATTCGTAGAGGAAGAGTGGACGTTTATATGGCGTATATGGCCTGGGCACTGGCACGATGATGGCGATGCAAGTTCTCTCGAGTATTAGACCGAGGAACCATGCACCTGAACCTGGTGCTGGTGGAGAAACCGTGTTTTCTGACGGTGGAGGACGGACCATTTCCCGTGGCACAGGCACACAACGTGTTTGGGGCGAGTGAGGTCCCAAGACAAGAACGGTGCTGAGAAAATCAGCGATGGATCGGAGCACAGGTGGGTGGTAAAAAAGTTAAGAGCCCGTTTGGCCGGGCTCCGGCTCCTCTGACTCCTCCCCTGTTCATCTCCTGTAGCGACACTGTTCACAGAAGCCGTTTTTCTCCCTCCTCCTTTCCTCTCCCACTGACAGCGTCAGAGCCGAAGAAGCTCGTTTTTTTCTCCTCCGACTCCAGCTCCTACACGCTACAGTTGCGCTACAGTGTGGGAGCCAGAGCCAGCGGGAGCCCCGCCAAACACGCCCTAAGTTGCAAACTCCCCCCCCTGTTTAGGGAACCAATGGACCTCGGTGTTGGCTCCACACTAGTCCACTGTCTAAACAAATGGAATGTTCTCTGCAGGCAGCAGTGGAACGACACATTAGCCTCAGCTCCTTTTTTGCACATAGCGTATATGGAGGGGGAGACTGAGCACTTGAGCTACTACAAGCAGTATTTTTGTATTATTTTTTTTAAAGAAAGAAAGAAAAGATGTCCTCGGCACTCGCACGCAGTCGCATTACAATCACATGCCGCGCGACGGCGCGAACCAGGTGCCGGTGCTCCCTTCCTTCGTTCACCCCCCAAGTCCACCACGCTGCGGGGCCTCGCGTCGTCGAGAACGATCGGTCGAGGAGCGCCCGGCACTTGGCGCTTGGATGGACCCCTCACCCCTGTGCCGTGCCGACGACCGACCAACGCCCTAACCTAAACGAGTAGGAGTACGTCCAAGGCTCTAGGCACGCGTCACCCTCGCGTGCCGGGGCCGAAGCGGACAGCCCAACCGCCGAGCGCGTACACGTGTGGCAGCTGGGTGGGTGAGTTCATCGTGTACAGAACAGTACATACGTGTGCATGCATGTGTGGGCGACGCGGGGCGGGCTTGGCGGTCTCCTCCTGGCCCGGAGTGACCTGCCGACGGCTGACGCCTCTCCTTGACGCGGACGTCCCAACTGGAGAGGCCTAGTATTCTCTCTCCTCCTTCCTGCTCCTGCCTCCCTACTCCCTAGCGGGCACGGCCATGGTACTTCGGTTCGGTCAATCGACGTTGCTCGAAATAATTTTTCTGGTTCCATTGCTTATAAAAATATAGCAAAAAAAGATTTAATGTTGGAGTTCGAAACCAGGCCTTTGAGCTAAGTCGACCACGTCATAACCAGCTAAACCGCAATGACGTTGTTGCAGGTTCCTCGGAACAATTATACTTGTTTCATTTTAAACGTCAAGATCTATAGGGTAACAGCTCAGCACCAAGATCTACGGCGTCGATGCCTTGTCCACGTCGGCGTCAGGCCACTGCCACGTCCGACGCCTCGCCAAGACCTCGGCGCCATTGGCCATGGCGCCGAGACGTGTTTCCTCGGCGCCAAAAGCCATGGCGCCGAGGTCAGAGTCCATAAACGAAAATCAAACTACCAAGAGGTCTATTTGTGAATATTTTTCAAAAAAAAAGGCTGAAAAATAAAAAATTCGGACCGTGAGTCGAGTATGATTTGATTGGCACACTGGAGCAGTCGAACCATAGCGAATCTTTCTTCGCTTCGGAGGTTGCAGACGGTTCGAACGACATCAAATGAAGTAATATGTAGAACAAGATGTAGTACTCATTGCAAATACAGTATGTATGTAAAACATAACATAATCAAATGCATGGAGAACAAGATCCCACCTTGCAAACCTCACGAAACATCCGTTGGATGCGCTTGACGTGGTTAACAAGAACTCGACAGCTATTACTGTAGCTTTGGAGCAGTAGTTGGACGGCCTTGTGAAGCAGCCGAACCGTGATCGTCAGGTTCACAAACTTGTGGAGGTCAAAGTTGAGTACCGAGATTGCCATCTTTCTGCACTTGGCCAACACAAAGGAGAGGGTTCTGCTGGTCATCACGGCCTCCAGAACTAAGAATGAAGCAGAGTATATTTCCTCCATCAAGTCTCCTTGGGGGAGTTTGGGGGCCTGTTTGGTTTGTTTGCTAGATTTCCTCTCCTTGGTGCGCCCTGCAGAGAAGAATAAAAAATAATGAGCTACTTTAATTTTGATTTGACGCACAAATGAAAAAACAAGTAGTAGCAGTGAAGAAGAACGTGTGCTTGGGTTAGAGCCCGGACCTGATGGATTGGATCTCCTCTTGCGGATGCAGCAACAGCAAACCACAACCAAACTATAGCTGTGTTGTGATCCTAGCTAGTGGAACGAGCTCACGAACGAATCAGAAAATGAATTGAAGGCTTGTGCAGTGGTGGTTCTCTTCTTTATTTAGTGGAGAACTGGGCCACATAGAGATATGCCCCTCGCAGAGCTGGCTAGTTCATGGTACATCTGGCCAAATAAAGAGGATGCCAATCGCCCAAGAGGAGTTGCTCTAGATAGTCGGTGAGTCCCTCATAAGAAAAATAAAAATAAAGAGGTTGCCGTGTTTGTTGGTACGGTACGGTGGCCTAGATCACCGAGACGAGTCGTTGGGGAATGACCGCTCAAGGAATTGCAGTGGAAGGTTCATTCGTCATAATCCGATCTCTGGCTACGCGTCAAGGATAACGGTACCAGGGCTGGCTTGCCACGATTTCTACGGCACTCGGGAGTGAACGCACGACGTCTGATGGGCGTGCTAAATCCAACAGCGACGACCGACCATATATCGTAGTACAAGTTAGCGAGTTGTCGCATTCAGAAATCGCATTATGTTCCCTCTGCCATCGTCCGGTGTGTCAAGTCGATCACGTCCTCAGCACTTCCTTGACTTTTTTCCAGCTGGACTTGTTTCGAACTACAGGTTCGCACTACTGTACACGGCATGCACGAAAGTCCCATCCAAACCTTTTTGTTTTTCTTCTCTCTCTATATGTATAGATAGACAAGCAGTCAGACCCCCTACGGGGTTCATGCGTGTTCAACTTTTCTAAATTTGAACTAATCATGACTGCCAATAAAAAACATACATAAGGATTTACTACTCGTATTGTTTTCCGTAAAAAAGGAAACCCAGTAACACATAAAGCTTATCACATCCTTTGGAGTCGAAAAATTATTCTCACTAGTCGGGTAAGTCTTGCGAGTACATTGTGTACTCATGGTTTATTTATCCTTTTGCAGGTGTGGCTTGAAGGGTAGCTGTTGTGTGGAGGATTTTTCTGGTGGGCACATACGGATCCTTGTATTCTACCGTTAGATGTTTATTGTAATTTCGCTGTTTAAATTCCACACTCTGAACTTGGTACTGTAATAATGTATTTCTAATAACTCTGGTTGTATGAAATGGACTAAGTATTATAAACTCGTTCTCATTATTGGATCCTGGAGGAAACGTGGATTATTCGAGTTCTCCCTTGGGGTGTGCTCTACGGAATCCGTCCGATGTAGCTTGCTTTCGGGGTGCTTAGTGTCTGGTCGAAGACGAGCGCCTCCAAAGGTGTGTTATTTCGAGCGGTTCTGCCACAGCTGTCGCGCTGGGGAGGCAGTCGCGTCTAGGTGGAAGGAGTCATGCCGTCAAGGAAGGGAGTAGCGCCGCGGGGGACGGAGTCATGCATTGCCGGGGGAGGGAGTCGAGTCGCGCCCTCAAGGAAGGTAGTAGCGTCGCCGGGGAGGGAGTCGCCTGCTGCCGGAGGAGGGAATTGCAGCGCTAGGGGAGTCGGGCGCTGACAGGGAAGTCGCACGTGCCGCCAGGGGTCGCGCGCCACCGTGGGGAGCTGGTCGTGCCGTCGGGAGAGTCGCGGTCGTGCGGGCAGGAAGGGGCGAGGAGAAGGCACGCACAGAAACCGTCTTTGCACTTTGGCTAGAACCGAGGGCTAGAAGAGGATTCAGGTGTCCACCTAAATTTGAAAGCTCTAGTGTGTTTTTTTATGGGCACCCATAGTTAGATACGAAAGCCCAAGTAGAATTTTGCTGGAGTTGCTCTAGATAGTCGGTGAGTCCCTCATAAAAAAAAATAAAGAGGTTGCCGTGTTTGTTGGTACGGTGCGGTGGCCTAGATCACCGAGACGAGTCGTTGGAATGAGCGCTCAAGGAATTGCAGTGGAAGGTTCATTCGTCGTAATCCGATCTCTGGCTACGCGTCAAGGTCTATGGTACCAGGGCTGGCTTGCCACGATTTCTACGGCACTCGGGAGTGAATGCACGACGTCTGATGGGCGTGCTAAATCCAACAGCGACGACCGACCATATATCGTCGTACAAGCTAGCGAGTTGTCGCATTATGTTCCCTCTGCTATCGTCCGGTGTGTCAAGTCGATCACGTCCTCAGCACTTCCTTGACTTTTTCCAGCTGGACTTGTTTCGCACTACTGTACACGGCATGCACGAAAGTCCCATCCATACGTTTTTTTTCTTCTTCTCTCTCTGTATGCATAGATAGACAAGCAAGTCAGACCCCCTACGGGGTTCATGCGTGTTAACTTTTTCTAAATTTGACTATGTTTATAGAAAATTTTAACATTATTTGTATCTCTAAATAAGTTTGTTATTAAAATATATTTAATGATTTATCTAATGATAGTGATTATGCACTAAAAATTTAATATTTTTCTTATATATATTAAAAATATTTGACTTTTTAGAGAGTGAGGATGACACTTTTTTGTTACATGGAGAGAGTAGTTACTAAGAAAAACTATACGTCATGTTCGCTTGGCTTATAAGTCGTACTTTTTCGGCCAACGAACAGTATTTTTCTCTCACAACAAATCAACCAACAGTACTTTCAGGCATGGCTTATCAGCAAAGCGAACATGACATATATTTGTAGTAATAATACAGTAACAGAGAGAGAAAACTGTCTTAATTTGTTACTACTACTGTGGATATATCGGATACATACCCCCTAAGCTAATTAAGCTAGCTAGCTACTGTTAATAAGACACCCACCCACACGGCCACACCCCCATCATCATCAGCTACGAACAGATCATTATTTATCCACACACGTGTCTAGTCTAGCTAGCGGTATGGCCGATATGATTATGATTGTTTCGTTGGCTTGGGGCGAGAGGGCATGCAGAAACGCTAGCTATGCACCGCGTGAAGTCTGCACCCATGCCACCCACCGCCCACGACGACACGACAGAGACGTGACAACAAATACCCAAGAGGAGAGCACGGACGTTATTAGTGTAGGATCGAGTAGGGTGTCGGTTGGTCGGTCGGTGAGGGCCTGCGATATGATCGAGCCGCGTGAACAGGGAGGGTGTCACGTCGCCTTCACCGCTTAATTTCTACTCGCTCCGTCAAAAAAATTAGGTATAGCCGGTTAACCACTACGCCAGATTTGCATATCATTATCGGCCTCGTCACTGCCGGATTTATGAGAACCGATAGTGATGTACCTTCATTACCGGTTATGAGCTTGAAAATGAAAAAATGATTGGTGTTGGGCTAAAACCGACAGTGAAGGACCACATCACTGCTCGGTTTGTGGCTTGAACCGACAGTGTTTTGGCGGCCACTCATCATTGCCGGTTTAAGACAAGAGCCGACAGTGATTGGGCACTATCCTTGTCGGTTCTAGCCAAGAACCGACGGTGATAAGCCTAAAACACAAAAAGGCTGCAGCCGTCCTCTCCTTTCTCTCTCTTCCATCCCGAGAACAGAGGCACGTGTTTGGACCCTTCCCTCCATTGTTGCAACTACTCTTCACTATGAAGCTAGTGCTTGGATTTTGAAGAATGACTTGATCTTTTTGCTTTAAAGTTAGTAACAAACATCCACTCCTTTGATTTTGTTGCTTAATTAGCTTCGTTTTGATGGCTACATTGCTTGATTCTCATTCTAGCTCTTTCTCCATTCTAGAGAGCACTTTTCCAATTGAACATTTATGTAAGGCTCAAATTGTGGTGAATCCATCATCCAAAAGGTTAGTGTCTATGAACACATTTAAATTCCTAGCTAATTATTCCATGGTGGTCAAGATCATCATTGTTAGTATGTGATGCTATAATTAGTTCTTAGAAGTAAAGTAGAATAGTTGTTCTTCAATATTGTGCAATAATTGTTTTTTACTACGATTTTCAATTTACAGGGCCGGGGCTACCAATTTCAATTTTTCAATAATTAGTGTACAATAATGTTTTCCAAAAATGATACTTTTGAATTACAATTGTTGTTTATGAAGCTCGATTTCTTATTAATTCTTTATAATTACTGTCTCAGTATTTTTTTGTGCAGAGATGGATCGAGAGTGGATGCATCTGTCCCGAACGGACAAGCGGTACATGCATGGCGTCAGCTAGTTTATCACTGATGCCAAAGCCCATGCTGGGAATGAGAACCCTGTCTTCTGCTCATGCAAAGATTGCAAGAATCATAGGAACTTTCGTCAAATTGAGTCTATATGATCGCACTTGATTACCAGGGGTTCATGCCAAACTATACGATATGGACTATGCATGGCGAGGTTGGTGTGAATGTTCTGCAGGAAAACGATGATGATGTGGACATGCCTGACGTAGCCATCCACGATGCTGACGAGGAACCCGGTGTCAACACGGAACCTATGGCCACAGTTAATAATATGTTTAGGAACACGCTAGCTGACGACACCGAGAATAACGATGGCATTTCTTAGCTGCTACGTAATGTAGAGACCGGATGTCTTAGTGAAAGATAGCTGAGAAAGCTAGAGAAAATGAGACAAGATGGCAAAACACCATTGTATAGGAATTGTCCAATGAGCAAACTAGAAGCCGACATCATGCTGTTAGAGTTCAAATCGATAAACGGATTGAGCGATAAAGGCTTTGATCAGTTGTTAGGTATAATAAGGAAAATGCTCCCAAAAAAAAACAAGTTGCCAGAAAAGACATACTTGGCCAATCAAATGATCTACCCCATCGGCCTCGAGGTTGAAAAAATCCACGCGTGTTCCAATGATTGCATATTGTACCGTGGAGAAAAATATAAAGACTTGGACAAGTGCCCCAAGTGTGAAGCTCCACGGTACAAGGAAGGGCCGTCAGATGAGGGTACCAGGACCAGAGGAGGTCCCATAAAGGTCGTTTGGTATTTCCCTATAGCTCTCCAGGTGCTTAGGCTGTTTGCATGTGCAAAGTCAGCCAAGCTGTTGCGCTGGCATGGTGAAGAGCGTAAGAAAGATACAATGATGAGCACCCCGCCGATGGGCATGACTGGAGGACTGTCAATACTATGTTCTATAAGGATATCAGTGGAGAGATAAGGCACCTTTGGTTTGCTTTGAGCACAGATGGGATGAATCCTTTCGACTAGGTTAGAAGCAATCATAGCACCTAGCCAGTGACGCTTTGTATATACAACCTTCCACCTTGGGTCTATATGATGCGGTCGTACATCCAGATGCCACTACTGATCTAAGGGCCAAGACAGCGTGGGAATGACATCGATGTGTTTCTGGAACAAGTGATCGATGAACTAGTGGATATGTTTGAAAAGGGTGTGCCGGATGTTTGGGACGAGTACAAAAAGGAACATGTCACGATTACAGGAGTACTTATTGCTACAATCACCAACCTGCCTGGTCGAGGTTCATTGTCCGGAGAGAAGACAAAAGACTATACTAGATGTGTCAAGTGCTTGGACGACACCGATGCGGTAAATCTACCAAATAACTCAAAGATAGTTTATATGGGACACCGTAGGTTCCTACCTAAGGATCACCCTTACCGCAGGAACAGAAAAGATTTCAACGGTACTATTGAGAAACGCTTAGCTCCATAATATCGAGACGGGCCTGCGATACTTCGAGAACTCAACAAACTGAAGGTTGTCCTTGGGAAGGTGGACAATGCAGTAGCAGCGCCTGATGGGAGCGTTTGGAAGAAAAAATCGGTTTTATGGAAACTACCTTACTAGCCATTTCTGAGTGTACGCCACTGTCTTGATCACATGCACATCACTAAAAACGTGTGCGCTAACACTCTTAACACCTTGATGGACACCGGGGGGACATCAATGGATTCACTTGCCACACGCCTAGATATGCAACACTTGGGAATCAGGAAGGAGCTGCATCCCGTGGAGCTAGAGAATGGCCAGTTTGAACTTCTGGTTGCGTCATGGACACTAAAGAAGGAACGCCCTTGGCCTAATGTACCAGCATCAGATGTTTCCTTTTGAAAGATTGATGAAAGTTTTCAGGAGGTATGTTAGGAACAGATTCAGGCCAGAAGGGGGCATGGTTGAAGGATGGTCAACGGAGGAGGCCATTGAGTTCTGCACATATTATCTGGACATCAAAAGGGTCGAAGTTCAAGAATCTCGTCATGAGGGAAGACTACATGGCAAAGGAACGATCGGGGAGAAATCTGTTATATTAGACGACCCTGTTTCTTTCAGATAGGCACAGTTCGCTGTTCTCCAGCAAGCCGAGGGTGTGATGCCATACATTAACGAAAGCATAGGCAATCGCCGCAAACTCAGATCCGAAAGCGGTCACGAGCTTGGCTGGATAAAAACATATAAGAGGAATTTGTCACCGGGTTGCGATGTCGCTCGCTTGGAATAAAGTTGGGTAATCAACTGGATGCCTTAGCCAAGGGACCTTCGAGTACATATCTTAAGTACCAAGGGTATGAGATCAATGGATTCACATTTTACATAAAAAAGTAAGATGGAAAGAGCACATACCAAAATTGTGGTGTTCGTTTTGATGCTCACGACGAAAACACCAATGTGCAGGCGACATACTATGGTTTCATAGAGGAGATATGGAAGCTAGCCTATGGTCTGTTGAAGGCAGCTCTTTTTTGCTGCCAGTGGGTCCGGCTTGAGGAAATCAACATTGACAGCGAAGGGTTCACTACCGTTGATCTCAGTAAGACCGCATACAGAGATGACCCCTTCGTCCTTGCAAGAGATGTTATGCAAGTCTTCTATGCAAGGGACAACAAGAGAAAAGGAAGGCTAAAAATAGTCCTAGAAGGGAAAAGGAAGATTGTCGGTGTCGATGGTGTGACGGACGAAGAAGACTACAGGGGCTATCAGGAAATGCCTCCATTCGGGGCGAACGTACCCCTACCTATCCTTCAAGAGGGTGACGAACTTGCTTACGTACGAATTGATCACAATGAGACCCTTATTGTTGATGCACCTAAAGATAGTTAGATTATTGTTAACTATGTAATCATTATGCAGACGTTGTATCAGTAATTTGCATATAATATTTAATTTATATTTTGTGCGCATCTCTACAATTTAATTATTAACTATGTAATCAAATATTAAGATGATGTTCACAAACACTATTATTTGATAATTATAGACCATTAATTAATTATCATAGAATTAAATAATCAAGACATAAATTTTTGTGTTATTTTAGAATATAAACTAACTGTATTATTTCTATTAATAAATAAATAAAGAAAAGCAAACTAAGCGAACTCCCTATCCTAGCTCAGCGGTTAAGGTCGCGCACTCTGTACTCTGAGACCCGTGCTCGAATCCCAGGCGGGCCAAACTTTTTTTGATTTTCTATTTATTATTTAGTAGTGCATTACTATGGGATAAAAGAAAAAAATAAAACCATTCTAACCGAACTCCCTATCCTAACTCAATGTTAAAGGTCACAAGACTCTCGACCCGCGATCCACTGCTCGAATCTCAGGCGGGCCAAACTTTTTTATATTTTTTTATAAAAAGGCTACGATGGTAGGCTCCAAACCAATAGTGTTTTTTTATATTTTTTTACTAAAAGATTGCGGCAGGGCCCTTCACTGTCGGTTTTGGTTTTAACCGGCAGTGATAGCTTCTATCACAGTTGGTTGCTCAAACTAATACAGAAGGCCTAAAATGGTGCACACATGAGGTATTAGAAGAATGCTACTGAAGATAGAGCAACGCCGAAGATTACAGATGCCACGAGGTTCACAGAGCCATCCGTCATGTCTTAAAAGCCGAAATGAATCCGATGTGCTCGGATCACCAAGAAAAATGCCATGTACAACGCAGAGGCATGGATTCATCGATGCCACCATATCATCTCCAACCGGTATAGCTCGTAGACCACCTCGGTGCTGTTGTTTGAACCCTAGTTGGTGCAAGAAGAATGCTACTGAGGTGGTTAAATTATAATGTGTTGATATA
Source organism: Miscanthus lutarioriparius (assembly GCA_904845875.1). Lineage (NCBI taxonomy): Eukaryota > Viridiplantae > Streptophyta > Magnoliopsida > Poales > Poaceae > Miscanthus > Miscanthus lutarioriparius. The sequence goes on from CAJGYO010000003.1 coordinate 115,695,273, forward strand.
CATTGATGGTAACATTGACCTGTACGCAAATAGGTTTTTATTATCGTATATGGAATTTTAGTGTAAGGTCTTTGTTATCGTATATGTAACTTATTTCTATTTTTTTGTAATTTTTGATGTATTTCATTACTATCTAAATAAATATATCGTTCTTGTTAAAACTTTTCCACTGTAGTATCTAAATAAATATATCCTTTACATATATGCACCTTCACTGTTGGTTCAATTTAGAAACCGGCAGTGATAGCCACCTTCACTGTCGGTTCTATTTAAAAATCGGCAGTGCTGTCCATGCCCCTCTATATAAAACAAACGGCCGGCCACATACATCGATCCCACCCACCTACGAACTCTCTCAGTCTCATTTCTCACATTTCACTCTCACTTCTCAGGACATCCACTCTCTCTACGTGATTTGGTCATGGCTCCTGTATATTTCAATGGTATTGATATGTTGTCTTCTCTAATATTCTATCTATATTCATTTGATCTATATTTATATTCATGTTTCTTTGCATTCTACATTTATATATATTCTTATTCCTTGCATTCGATCTATATTTAATTATGTTGCCACATTTTACTTGGAAGAATTTTTTTGTGCATATATTTTATTATGTTCATATTTTTTTTTTGCATTTTATCGATTAGGTGGTACGAACAACGGACCTCCCCCACCACAAGAACCAGGTTTCCACCCTGGCTATGAGCCATTCGCTCCTAATGTGGCCATTCCACGGTCCCCGTTCGAGCTATTGCATGAAATATTTTCCAACATCTTTTGTTTTTTGATGCTAACAAATAAGTGTAATTAGTTTAATATCATTGTTGCATGCATATATGTCGCAGACTATATCCCCAACAGATTGGCTGCGAACGGCACTTAGCTGGTTCTTTGTCTCGGACATCGTCGAGAACATGGCATCTAATGCAAGTGGTCGGCTATGGACGTGTGAACTCAGTTTTTTCATCCCTGTGAGGGGTTCAAATCATCGAAACCATATCCACGGGACGGGAATACAGAGCCCGGACGTGATAAGCGCCCAATTAAGTGCCGTGTGCATCTGTTTAGAGGCACTTCGACGTATTTGCTATGATGTGCCTGATTTCTTGCACTTCAAGGCACTTGCTTTGAATGCTGGTGATATCCCCGTCCCGCAAGCAAGCGAATGGTTTGCGAGCTACAACCATGCGGATATGGTAAAATTGTCACTTATACCTGAGTCGTGGTTATTTGTTGTTTATTATTGTAATAACATTCTCTAATTTTTTTCTTTTTCTCCGCATGCAGATTGCACTATAGGACCTTACCTATGCTGCATGTGGCTTGTGGACCGTTCTAGACCAAGCTACAGAGCAACTCGGGTACGATTAGGACTTCTGCAATGGAAACCTCGGCTAGCTCACTATAGAAGGACGCTAGTACTGTATAAGGATTACTAATAGGGGCAGTGGTCGTTCAGTAGGTTACATCTTTGGTCGACCATTCTTTCGGTATTGTGAGGCACGAGAGAGTGCACTCATACGGGCATTGGACTTCATCGATGCAAGTAGATACATAATTCGTGACATCAATTACCATATATGGCTACAGAGGCATGTTAGTGTGCGTGGCCCGCTCGATCCCGGCAGTTATTCTGATAGTCATTAATATTTATTTAGCTAGGTTTTCAAGGTCGTAGTTTAATTGGATTCTAATTTTAATATGTACGGCTTTATGTGTTTAATTATTGTCATGCATGTAATTCGTGTAACATTTGTTGGACAACTAGAAATATACATTCCGGTGTCGTATTGGTCTCAAAATTATTCTCCGGCTTGCACGTGCCACGTGTGAAGGAAACACCAAGTTTGGAATTTTTCGGAGATGGTTTGCTACTTTCTGATGTTTAATTAAATTTCCGCGCGACGACACCTATTAATTATAGGTTGAACTGAGTCTACCCACGAAAAGATCCAGAATGGTGCCAAACTTTTACACAGGCTCTAATGTGCCCTAGGGATAAGAATTTTGTGGAGGTGGATGAAAAAATCTATTGGGTCCAAGATGAAATTCACCCTCTTTTGTCTTATTTGGCACAGAGAAAAATATAATAAATAAAAAAATTATCAGAAAAACCTAAGATCCTCTGTGGGGTATACATGCTTCACAGAGGTACATGTGCTCTTTCATTGAATCATGACTATACACATAGGTTATCAAGGTTCCTGTGGTTCATAGGCATTCCAGTGTCGTATTGGTCTCAAACTTTTTCTTAGGCTTGCACGTGCCACGTGTGAAGGAAACACCAAGTTTGGGATTTTCCGAAGATGGTTTGCTACTTTCTGAAGTTTAGTTGAATTTCCGCATGACGAGACCGTTTAATTATTGGCTGAACGGAGTCTACCCACGAAAAAATCCGGAATGGTACCAAACTTTTACACAAGCTCTAATGTGCCGTAGGGATAACGATTTTGTGGAGGTGGATGACAAAATCTATTGGGTCCAAGATGAAATTCACCCTCTTTTGTCTCATTGGGCATAGAGAAAAATATAATAAATAAAAAAATTGATCAGAAAAATCTAAGATCCTATGTGGGGTCTTAATTTGGGTGTACAAGCTTGCCAAAAAAATTTCAAGCCATTTTGACATAGGCGGAGTATACATTCTTCACAGAGGTACATGTGCCCTTTCATCGAACCATGACTATACACATATGTTATCAAGGTTTCAATGGTTCATATGCATTCCTGTGTTGTATTAGTCTCAAATGTTTTCTTAGGCTTGCACGTGCCATGTGTGAAGGAAATACCAAGTTTGGGATTTTCCAGAGATGGTTTGCTACTTTCTGAGGTGTAATTGAATTTCCACGCGACGAGACTATTTAATTATAGGTTGAACTGAGTCTACACACGAAAAGATCCAGAATAGTGCTAAACTTTTACACAGGCTCTAATGTGCCCTAGGATAAGAATTTTGTGGAGGTGGATAAAAAAATCTATTGGGTCCAAGATGAAATTCACCCTCTTTTGTCTCATTCAGCACACAGAAAAATATAATAAATAAAAAAATGATTAGAAAAAACTAAGATCCTGTGTGGGATCTTAATTTGGGTGTACAAGCTTGCCAAAAAAATTTCAAGCCATTTCAACATAGGAATACATATGCTTTTATTTATTCAGTATATAAAAGTATTTTTTTAATATATATAAACAACACTGTCGGTTTCAAAAAACCGACAGTGATGAGAAGAAACCGACAGTGATACTGGTTATCACTGTTGGTTTATTTTAAAAAACCGGCAGTGATATATAAAAAATTTAAAAAAAATTGTGCCAGCCCTCGGGTTTGAGCTCAGGTCTCGGGCTACAGAGTTCAGAGACTTAACCGCTGCGCTAGTATAGGATGTGTGCCAAGGTTTATTTATTTTATCTTTTTGACCTTTAGACCGCTTAATAAATTATAAAATTAAACCAAAAAAATTGGGTCGCCCGGGATTCGAACACGGGTATCGGGGGCTAAGTTGCGGGGTCTTAACAGTTGAGCCAGTAGGAGGTATTCGAAAGAAGTGGAAAAGATAACTTACTTATGCTGTAACCACTACATGGCAATCACTGTCGGTTTAAAGAATGGCTCGGCAGTGATATACCCCCAGCACTGTCGGTTTAGACTTACAACCGGCAGTGATGTACCCCATTACTGTCAGTTTATAATTACAACCGACAGTGATGAGCTCGGGTATAAAAGCCCGGTGCGGGTTGAAATTATCCAAATTCATTTCAACCCCGCGCCAACTGTTCCCAGGCCCACGCTCCTCTTCTTCAACGCCGACGCCCGTCCACCGCCCCACGCCGGAGCACCCGTCCACCTCCCCCCGCGCCATCGTTCCCAGTCCCGTGCTCCTCTTCTTCGACGCTGACGCCCGTGCACCACCCCACGTCAGAGCACCCATCCACCGCCCCCACGCCGCCGTTCTTAGCCCTGCGCTCCTCTTCTTCGACGCCGACGCCCGTGCACCGTCCCACGCTAGAGCACTCCCCACGCCGTCCACCGCCCCACGCCGGAGCACCGCCGAGGCCTTCAGGAGCGCGCGGATAGCTGATTTCCCACCCCCACGGTGAGTGCGTGGCTCACTACCCGCTAAGTGTTTGATGAAATGAAATGCCCCACGGTTGTTGTCTTCCCAATAGCAGCCGATTCCTATTCGATTGAGTTACATGTTGTTACTCCTTGGTTTAGCTATCCTTATATATACATGCTGTTACATAAACCAGTTAGTTTTTCCCTGAAGAGATTATGCTACCTACTGATTTGTTGAGGACCTAGTAATCATGGCCCTAAACTGTTTAAGAATCATTAGTGTTATTTGCATGTTGTCACAACAAGTTATTCCCTTGAGTAACAGCTAAGTGACCTTTTGCGCTGTGTGCAGTCTAAGTATTTAAACATTTATCATCAACACTTCTTGACATAGTTAGATTGAATATGTGACAATGATATGAGCATATCTGTCTCGAATAGTAGTTGCATAATGTTATGATATCTCTGTACATTGTAATTATCGCAAGCAATCTAAACTAGCAGTCAAAGGTACATGTTAATGACTGTGGACGTCTTATTTGTGACAGTAGGAAGTGTTCTGTTTGTGTAAGAGTTAGATAAGAATTTCTGCTCTTGCTTAAGCAATGATGGATTCTTGTCAAATGTGTACAGGTATAATCGCTATAGGTAGAGTGTCAATTGATTTTGATGTAATGTATAGCATGCTTAAAAAAAGGCATCTATAGATGTTTGTTCCAGAAAAAAAGTTAAAAACAACTTTTTAAATTGGCTCGGCAGCAGCAGCAAGTATGATTACTAAACCACATTGATCTCCGAATAATAAACAGTCCAATTGTTGAGGTAATTTTTTATCATGTCAAGGATAAAGAACATTAAATAGATTTAGTTTGGCCATATAACTTGAATAATAACTCTTGTTCAGTGAGTTACCATTACCACTTACCACATGCCTAATTTACTTAAATGTATAGACAACCATGGTATGGTATGTAGTGCATGTTGGTCGCATGCCTGGGATTTATCGAATCTGGGAAGATTGCTATGCTCAAGTCAATCGCTACCCTGGTAATTTGCACAAAAAATACAACACAGAAGCTGAAGCTTTGAGGGCCTACTATAGTCATCCGACCTACCTTGCAAACCATGGGCAACTGGCCTACTATGGTCCAATGAATGCAAACCATGGCCATCCGCTGGCACTGGAGATCGAAGAGAAGCCACCCGCCGGAGATGTGAAGATTAGGAGAATTGCTCCTTGGTCTTGGAAAGATGTCATGCTTTTATTTATGGCTATGGTCATCGCTTTTCTTATTTGGAAGTTGATGTAGGCTTAGTTTCATATAAGAGTAGGTGGACTTTGTTGTATGTGGTCAATCAAACAATGAATTTGTTCTAGGTGAACATATGCTATTATTTGACTTTGTTGTATGTGGACTTATTATTAGACTTTGCATTAAACATATTATATATATATATGAACATATGCTATTAGTAGTTGTCCGTGGCCAAAACTAACCACGATCGTGTCATAGCCATGACTCATCATCGCATGTTACCCCGTCGCCGAAGAACAGATCGGCAACAAGAAACGACTGATATCGCTGGGACGGGAGAGCCGCATGATCCGACAAATGGTGACGGTGTCAATGAGGTCAGTGAGAACGAGCAGCCATGGACCCCGTCCGGCCTGCTCGATCTGGGTCAAAATGACCAAGATGGCTAGGTAACTTTGGTATCATGTGACTATGTAGCCACACACGCTAATCAATTGAGAGAGTCATAGCTTACTTGGTGTCTCTAGCAAGAGCCTCCACCGGCCGAGGAGCCAGAGGGTTCGGGTAGCAGGAAGGCCAGATCCAAGCGAGACGTGTCAAAGATTCCTGTTGGTAGGAATGCACACTAGCACATTACTGAGTTCGATGAATTTGGGGATCCACTCTCACCGCCTATAGCTTTGACCAAATACAAGACTATCCTCGGGTTACTTGTTAGGGACTTCATCCCGATTAAGTACAGGAAGTGGATTGGGAAAGATGATGACCGGTGGAGGGTTCCCAAAAGCGAGAAGGATTACATATGGGATGTCAAGATCCCAGAGTATTTCACTTTCCCAGCCGAGTATGACAGGGAGTTAGTCAAGAAAAAAGCAAAAGAAATCATGGGGACATGCTTCAAGAATTTCAAGGGGACATTGTACAAGAATTTTATCCTCCAAAATAACGAGCCAGATTTCGATGGTGGACAGTTTAGCAAGCAGAAGGACTTCTGGTAGGATTTCAAGGAATACAGGTTATCCGAGGAGTACTTAGAACTGAGCAGGAAGAATAAGGAGAATTCGCAGAAAGCGACGAATCCTCATCATCTCGGCTCTCGTGGCTATGCCAAAAAGATGCTAGAATTTGAAGCAGAACTTCAAAAGATGGATCGCCTTGCTGAGGAAGGCGTTCAGGTTGAGACCGCCGATTGGGAGCCCAGATCGATATTATACTCTATGGGGAGAAATGTACAGCATGCCGAGGACGAGAGCTTTAGCTCCTCAAATCAACCCATGAGCGAACTCATCCAGAGGATCTCCCAGGTAACTGAGGAGGTGAGGCAAGGGACTTGCACTTCTAATAGGGAGAAAGACGTGCTCACCCAAGCACTCGGAACCAAGGAGCACCCTGGTCGCACTAGAGAAACTGGTGTTGTTCCTTGGAAACTAGCATTGCCCCAAGAATCTAACACTTACCGGAGCCGCTCGAGGGATAGAGCGGAACATGAGGCAAAGTATTTGAGGAGACTAAAAGAGATGGAAGACAGAATGGAAGCACGGATTGAGACGAGCATTAAAGCGCGAGTCGAGCAATTTTTGCTGTCCAAGGCGTCAGTAGTACCACAAAACCCTACTCCTAGTGCCTTTTGCCCACAGTTTAGGGGTCGCAGCAGCTGCGGATCGACCCCGCTCAACGAAGAAGAGGCGAATGTGCCTCATCCGGTGGATGACATCACTAAACTCATCAATGTCAGGTTGTAGATCCGTCTGGAATGGACAAAGGACAAGGTGGCGCTCGGCCAGGCCTGGCCTGCGGGAGACGGGACAATTAATGGCCGCCCAATTCCACCAGGGTATGCTCGCGTCACCATTGACAGAATACTTGATAAGAAGTATAACAAGATACCCATTGAGTACCCCATAGCGGAAGACAGACCAAAACTTAGTCAAAACAAGGGCTCTCAAGTGCCCTGGCGCAAGCGCTTCATTAAGCTTGACCATCAATTGTCCTCTGATGATGAGGACAACTATGAGTCTTCGCCCACCCACGATGATCACTCACCATCTCCCAACAGAGATCACTTCCCTCCTCATCCGGAGCCATCACCCCCGAGAAGACAGAGGTCTCCTTCTAGATAAGAGACTCCTCCTCCATCTTCATCAGTGCTGGGAAAACAGAATTATCTCGTCATCCTCCCCCTCCACCTTAGCCCAAAACAAGATCAAGGACATCCTCGCAGTCGCAGAAAAGGGCCTTGGATTCGGTCACTAATGCTCCCAAAGTGGACCAACAGAAAAGAAAAAGGCCATTCAGTGGCAGCGTTACCACCTTGATGAAAGAAAAATTTACAGCACACATCTCGAAGGAAGATTGTGTTAGTTTCTTCAATCTCTGTGCCTTACTGCCTTTGTTTTTGTTGAAGTCCGAATTCGAAAGACAAACACAGAATAAATACGCTACAATAAGAGATGAAGAAATACACAATAAAGATTTAAGAAATATACAGAAGTACGTCGAAGACAACCCAGGATTAACCATGAAAGAGGCCGCGACCATCTATTAAGATATACAAGGGACGGCAACACCGGCAATGAAGTATGAAAGGGGCAATCTTTTGGTTCCCGATCATGAGTATAAAAATCTAACAACATATATGCTCCAGTTACATGAATATTACATGGCTCAAGTAACAGAGACGGACGACTTTGGTTTTGAGGTTATTATCCTTTCGCCACATGTTTTCCATTATCCTAAAGAAGAGAAGTTTGATGTCGAGTGGGAGTGCTTGTTCCAGCTATACCACAAACGCTCTCTCGATGTTCAAATGTTGACGCTGTGGACTATGTAAGTACCCTACACGCACGATATTACAATTAACTACTCTCTCGAGACACAAATTGTTAACTTTTGAGCACTTCCTATGATTTTATGTAGGTGTATAGCAAAATTTTGCATTCTAAAAAGCAAATGGGATTACATAGGCCTCTTGAACCCCATGCGAGTCAATGAGAGGGCATGTCTAGGCCTCTATGGATATGACGTGGAAGACCTGAAACATAGATTGATTGTTGTTTTCGATGAATTCATGATGAAGAAGAAAACCCACATACTTCTAGCCTACAACTGCGAGTATGTGTTCTCGGCTTTTAATTTTATGCTTCTTTTTGAGTTAAGTTTATTCGATAATTAGGATTCTATGATTGCAGCAACCATTTCGTCTTCATTTGTGTTAATATTGCCAAAAATCTGCTTCGAGGTGTGGGACTCAAAGAAAAAACCATTTCATCATCTGGATGCACTGGTGGCAGTGCTGAATTAGTAAGCGATCCTAATAACTATTATTTTCTAATCACATATACCGCTTTCTAATATTTCTCCTTTTAATGTTGCTCAGTGTCCGAAGAAGACATCGGTGGGACGTCGGTCCCATTCAAGGTTGTCGAAATGGAGGGGAAGTACCTATCACAGCCGGCAGGAAACAATGAATGCGGGTTTTATGTAATGTGGGCAATGCTTCGCTACATCGACGGGAAATCAGAAGAAGCCGATAAGTTGGTGTGTATAATCCCCATTTCATTTATGTCTGTTAATAATTCAACAAAATGATTTACTGTTCCTCTTTGGATATCATCTTTTTTGAACAACAGCGCAAGAAATATAACTACGAAAAGGTGTTAGACATGGAGATCATCGCACTGCAATCGGAGCTGGCAAAATTCATCTTAGCCGAGGTATTGGAAAAAGATGGAGTATTTTCTATTGCACAATCTATGAAGTACAAGGACCAGTATGGCCTAGAGCGGCTCGCCAGATTATTGTAAGAAGTCTGAGAGGCATGTGTGAAGTCCAAGAACATTTCTTTTTTTAGTTTAAGGGATCAAGACGTGGATAAGAACATTTGAATTGTAATCGTAACATTTGTAATGTTTAATATTGATGGACCTGTCGTCTACGTAGCGTATATAAAGCGAAACCCGATTCCACGAAAAAATATAAATTAAACTAAATTATAAAATAATAAAATACGAATGGGCCATCACCGCCGGTTAGCAACAAACCAGCAGTGTTGTCGTAACCATCACTGCCGGTTAGAAACAAACCGACAGTGTTGGCTTGCTCAACACTGTCGGCTTGAACCATGAACCGACACTGATAGTTACGACAACACTACCGGTTTGATCCATGTACCGACACTGATATTTACTACAACACTGCCGGTTTGATCCATGAACCGACAGTGTAGGCTTGCTCAACACTGCTGGCTTGAGCCAAGAACCGACACTCTTGAAGCAACCGTCACTGTCGGTTGGCACTACAAACCGGCAGTGTTGTTCAACTGGACACTGCCGGGTGGAGCCAGGAACCGACACTATTTCCTGTAGATCAGTGTCGGTTTTTAAGGACTGGCAGTGATGTCAACCCCCTATCACTGTCGGTATGTCACTGTCGGTTCAAAATCTGGCAGTGAAGTGGGTTTTTGAACCAGCATTGATGTCCAGATCTGGGGTAGTGAACCTTTCTCAATTTTAACTAGGTTCGTAGAAAATATTAGCTCAATAAGTTTATTATAAGAGTATATTCAAAAATTTATCTTTTCTTGACTTTTCAAAAATTTATATAGTTATACTAGTTATCGTTGGTGTTGGACCTGTGTGCAACCGTGGGGTCTCCCGCATGGGTCGACCCAATACTAGAGGAGCTCGCCGCCTGCTTTGTCGCGAAACATCCGCACGAGCACCTACGCCTGGGTAGTGGTGGGCCCAAGATTTTGAGGGTGGGTATTTAAAATGTAAAGGGGTATACATATATTTTTTGACAACCAAAGGCTCATATTTGGCATGTATAACGCTGCAATGCTATAATTGCATAATATATAGCAAATATATAGCACAGAATTGAGCACGAGCACAATTTGAGAAAGAGAGATAAGCAAATAGAGAAAGATATGTTGGGAAGCCAATTTGCCGAATCCTGAGAAGGGGAATCGAACGCAGATAGAGAAAGAGATATACGCAGGCCGTATTGGCCGTATTGGGTTGTATTGGGCTGTTGGGCCATCTGGCGGGGAACTGAGGGAGGGAGTAGCAACGTTTTTTTGGCTGAATTCTTCACGGATTAGTCTTATTTTTTAGTACATATACGTATATAACTACATACACTATATGTATACAATCTTTTGCTAGAAAATTTGGGTATTCAACTGAATACCCTTGCATATAGCTGGGCCCGCCCTTGCGCCTGGGTGCTCGCCTCCTCCGGCAGCTGACTCCTAGGAAGCGGACGCATCGTTGGTGGACTCTCGTTCTCCGACGAAGGCTGTCCTATGGACAACGGACTCGTCGCCTGTGCAGGAGCAGCCACACGTCACGCCACCTCGGGAGTACGATGTCTTGGATGCTGAGGCGCTCCCAGACGGCGCCATCACCCTAGACACGGACGCGGCCACCACTCCCCGACCAGCTGAAGGTGGGAGCTCCGCCATCAAGAGGCTAAAACGATTCATCTGACAAGATCCTATGTAAGGTGTTGGTGTGATCGCCGCTGCTCCCTCGGTCGGCTTTGGAGGCACAACCAAAGCTACCGACCCGCAGCAGGAGGACCGTCGTCCAGGCGCTCTCACGTGTCCCGGCTTCTAAGCGGGGAGAGGTGCTTGGTGATGAAGCGGATGGGGATGCTCGACGGACAGATGACCACGATAGCTAAGAATGCTTACGATAGTATCTTCGTCGACCAGCTCAACTCCTTGCATGCTGAGGCAATGCGATAGCTCTTCCCTGACTCACAAAGAGAACGGACGAGACACCGCGCAACCAAGCGTGTCTGATCGCCGATGCTGACTAGGTAGCATGATTAGCGAGTAATAGCCATGATCTCCTTCTGCTCAGAAGGGTAAAACCCATTGTATAATACTAACCCTCCTAGTGTGCCATGTGCGAGGCACGTCGTTATAACTTTCACTATTTCTCGATCTTAATACAATGATACACAAATCTTTTACATATTTGAGAAAAAATAATACTAATTATGTACTATAAATATTAATATTTTCTAACGATACTACTACCAGTGATAAAGGCCAAAGCGGATCGATGGATTCTTGCGGGTGCCAACGGCTTATGATGCTTAGCGACCGAGGGGTGGCACACCCTCAAGGACGTTGTCGATATCGTGTCACCAAAATGTAGCTTTCAAGGTGTCGGCCAGGGAACAGGCTTATTGTAAAAAAACTTCATTCTTCTTAATATAATGATAAGCAACACTCTTGCATATTCAAGAAAAAATATTTTCTTATATATAATTGATCAAAGTTAAAAAAAATGATTTCTTGAGAAGTGAGAATGACGCTTACTTTAGAACGGAGGAAGTATCTATACTTAATATTAAAGAAATTAGTAATATACTAGTATGTGGTACATTCTACTTTAAATTCTAATTGGTTTATTGTACATATTTTGATTTCTTGAGAAGTGAGAATGACTCACACTCATGACCTAAGATGATACGAGTTAGAATACAACGAGTACATAGTTTGTGCTCCCACAGTCCCACCCATTCCCATGCTCTCGTACTCCCATTTCGAAAAGAACCATCCAAATGCTCCCACAAAAAAGTAACAAAAATATATGAATAGATATATGATGAAAAGCTCTATGTTCATGTCTGGTCCATAACCCACAACCGTTCAAATCGCTGATTTCACTTTTTCTTATCTCCTTGCATAGATTTTTGTTGCATCATAAATTTTACATGAACATAGAACTTTTCATCATATATCTACTCTGTTTTTGTTGGAATTTTTTTGGGCATATTTGGATGGTTCTTTTTGAAATGGGAGCATGTACAACCACGATTCGAAATCTGGTTCAAAAATATATTAGAACAAATGACACAAAATATAAATTCCCATTGCAACATTCACGAAACATGCCTGCTAGTTGATATAGAAAAAGAAAGTCTTTTTTCCTTGCCAAACTGTTGTATGATCCTCCATGTTTTCTCTTTGAACTTATATAAATTCGGTTGCAACGTCCACGAACATGCTTGCTAGTTAATATAGAAAAAGAAAGTCCTTTTTTCCTTACCGAACTATTGTATGCTCCATGTTTTCTTGCGTTGCAGTGTGTACTTGCGTTGCTTGTGTGTGTCAAAAGACTAGCTCTCCTCGCGACTGCTAAAAGGCAAATAAAGGAGACACCTCTGCTGTCTCCTCACGGTCACGGCCTCCTGAACAAGGGGTGAACCTACTGTAACATTTCTGCAATGACAGGCAGCGACGTACTCCGTATCTTCAGTACAGTCCTCTCCACCTGCTAAACATCACATCGGACTGGACATGGTGGAGACAAATAAAAGTAGCGGTGACGAATATATATATATATATATATATATATATATATATATATATATATATATATATATATACTACCCTGTAGCTGGCTATAAAAATAACTTATTCTGTAGCCATTTTGAGTTACGATAATTACTATGTTAATTTATGAGATTATAATAACTCCTTGTTAAGTGGTTTACTGTAACGTTACGGTAAATATCTCCATGTATTATAGTAACCCAACTATCGTAAATATGCTACTCTGTAGCCAGCTACACAATATCTAATTCTGTAGCCGGGTCATCCGACGCACCCGAGGCGCGACAACGCAGCGGACGTGCGCGGGGTTCCTGGTCCTCCCGGGCTCCTGGCTCCTGCGGCTCCCAATCCGCATGGCTCGCCCAGTTACGGGAGCTGCGCATCACACTGATGATTCCGTTAAATCAGGCCCAGTAATAGATCAGCGACATGCATGCATCCTTGATTAGCGACGGACTTTTTTTCTACTTACCAAAATAAGCCTCCGTCCACTCATAACACCCGGTTTCAAGGACAAAGCCGAATGCACACCATATGTGAGCCCTAGAAAACAAATCTCACATATAGCTATAAATGAAGGGCAGTATCAAATCGTAATGCTTAATATATAGCGAACTTAGCAAAAGAGATAACCTTAGTAAGCAATCAACGGATAGACAACTCTGATCCCCGGGTGCAGACTTCACTCCACCGGATCCAAACTGACTGGTTGATCACAAGCCTAACTTCTTAAGTCTCTGACAAACTGTTATCCGGCCTGAGGTGTGGGGAAAATTGCAAGAGTGAGTCCATGTCGAACTCAGCAAATATAGCAACAAGGTAGTGTATTCCATAACCACATGATCAAGTATAATTGAATAATAAATATCTTAAACAATTGACATAAATGATCATCTTAACAAGTAAAAGTCATCATCCCTTATGTAAGGGTTCCAAGGCCGCTCGTATCCATGAGCACGGCTAGTATACCAGTTTATTAAACTCCGCGCAGAGGTGTACACTTTCACTGTGAGTCATGATTTGCCCTTTCGCCCGAGGTGATCAGCCTCTTAACCCACTACCAAGGAAGGTCGGCAGGGTTCACTATGAAGCCTTTCAAAGGTTTTGTCTAACCGGGAAGGGCCGCAGGGTCATCGGATATAGGAACCCCCCTTCCAAAAAAATAAAAGGCCGCTTCCATAGCTAGGCTCAACAGGACAGAGGCTGTCCTATACCCAACTCGCAGCATCCTCTAAGCCGGCTAGAAAAAGACCTCATACTGAGCTAAAGCCAGAGCCATATAGCCCTCACAGCTGTACTGTAAGTCCCGGATGATCACTTACAAGACAAGTCCTTATGTTGTTAAAAAGTCATCTTGTTTATGTTTATAGCATATTCATTAATCAAGTTTCAAGATCATGGTCACAGAAAGAAAACCCAAGCTATACTTGCCTTTAACACCGATCCTTCGGTAAGCTCTAATCTTCAACGTTTTCTTCTTCTTCTTCTTGATCTCCAACTTCTTATAAATCTCCAACGCAAAACTCACCGACTGGACAAGACCGAAAAGCACCACACAAGCATCCGAACAAGCATGCATAGCAAACATACTAGATTAGAACAATACACCAATCAATGAAAAGATTCGAAATCTAATCTACGCATTGCTACGATCACACACACGCGAAAGGCACACTAATCGAAGCTACGGTAAAACAGAAACATCTATCGAAGGATTTACGTTGGAAAGAAAACTATATGCTTTATCTATTTTAATGATCATAAAACATGTATAACATATCTCAGGGGAATATCTAAAATTGAGTTAAGTCATTTTATACTTGAGTTATTAGATTTAGAAAACTAAGATAAATTAATCATATCTTAATTATAAATATTTTGATATCTTTTATGCAAATTAAATTGAAATATAATAACAAATGAGAGTATATATATTCAAAGTATATATATGTCGCATTTAAACTTGGCAAATTACAATTTAAAGACATACATGTTTATGTCACTAATTAATCATATTTTATTAATCAACATATATAGAACATGTGAGAGCAACTAATAGAACAATTATATTATGTCTCATAATTGATCTAAGCAAGTCATAATTAAAAAGACATTAATGTTGGCATAAGTCATATTTTATAATTATAAAAGATTATACATATGCTTTAAGTCATTTAAACATTTAACACGAAAAGATAAAGAACATATAATAACTAACCAAAAGCACTTATGTTTCAAGATTAAACTAAATCACTTATAAATCAAGAGAGATTAAGGGTGACATTAATTAGATTTACAGTAATTTATAAAAGACCGAAGTATATGCCTATGTTACTTTTAATTAGAAACTCAATTGCATAAGCACAAATCAAATTATTATTTACTTATAAAATTTCAAAGATGTGAAACATGATAAATTTTCCTACTAATGTGTACCTCATGATCAGCACAGTCATAAAAGAACAAGAACGAAATTAAACTGATTGTTTTTAATTGGGAAACTATTAACTAATTATTAATGAAATTAGTATTAGGTTAATAAATTCATAATTAACTGACATGATAAACTTTACTACTACTGCGTAGAGCACAAAATTACGAAACTAACGCAACTAGAATCGCTCGAAACGGAATTAAAACAGTTAAACGGCGGAGATTAACAATAGGATGGCGAAATCGTAAATAATTACATCTTCTACCTTGGCTGTAGCTGATCGTGGCCAGCCAAATTGACTTCGACTGATCTTGGAGAAGGTGGACAGCAGACATGTCACACTTCCTACGGCAACGACGGCTTTGCCTATGTTCTTGGAAAGGCTCCGAGTGGCAGCGGCTTCCACAGCCATAAAAGGGCATCGGCATAGTTTAGTACAGATGTGTATTTAAACTATGAACTGAGGATTCACAGGGTCATGCATGATATATACATAGCTGATCGAATAAACAAGAGGCGAAGGAACTTTGCAGAATTACCATAGCTTGTTTAGCTTGGCTTCCTTCATGCATGTCCAGCTGCTACACGATATCCAGAAAACATGCATCATGATCTTGCAAACCGGTCAGCAGGTAGCTAGGGCTTGGCTGACGGGGGCAGCAGCATCCAGACGTAAAGGCCGAAGGCCTCTGCTTTTAAAGCGGTACATGCGATGCTGTATTCTGTAGATGATCAATGCGCTCTTGAAAGGTACCGGCGAGCAGAAGGTACGCACAGATGCAATGCATATATCTGCACTTGGTAAATGAAAAGAGAACTTACGTATTTTAGTGAATATGCATGATTAACTGTCTGTATGTAGATGAGGCATATAGATGTATATATACACATGCAAAAGCAGCATGCAGCAGCGGTATGTATTCAATGGCACCGTGTAATTAGCAGAGAAGAAAGGAAACACGAAGATGCAGATGCTCACCAATGAACGGGCAGAGTTAAAGATCCTGCATGGCGGCATGGCTGACAATTCTGGTGGTGGCATCGACGACGACGACTACGGCGAAAGAAATAGCAGAAAAATATAATTTACTACATGAAGGATTTTTCAAACTAGGGGCTCCCGTTACGATAGTTTTGGTGTGTTTTGCTCAAGGGGTTGGTAGATATATATAGGAAGAAAAACTCCCCACATCTACATCAACTAGCAATATGGTACTAATTGATGTTGCACCCTTCACCTTTACTAATAGGCCTAATTAATTATTAAAGCCCATTAGTAAATAAAGATATGGGCCTTTGGGCATGAGGAAATCTGAGATATTTTATTATTTTCGGAATTAATTAATTTCATGGATAAAATAATTCTAGAAAAGCCCAGAATTGAATTTTAAGCCACGAAAAATACTCCGAAGGCTCCGAAAATTCAGGGAAATTTCTCAGAGATAATTTAGAACAAGACGAACCCAAATAAAGTATTTGGAGCTCATGAAAAGATATTTTGGAGCATTTAAAAATTAGATTATGCTCACAAACAAGTGAGAACAAGTTCCGGAAAAAAACCAAAGAAATTCCCGAGGTATCCATGGAGATAGGTTGATGAATAGTGAGCAGGAAGGAGTGATTTGGATTTAATGGAAAAGATTTTAGGATACTTCTCAAGCAAATATTAAGTCAGAAAACAAGGAATTTGATCGGTGAGAAAGACTAAGAATTGCTGGAGAAAGAAGATCGACTTACTAAACGCATTTTAAAAATCTTTTCTCACAACATGAAATAAATCAACAACCAAGCATCACATCAAGCAATAGCTCGTCAAATTGATTTGGAAAAGCTTGAAAATTCATATTTTTCCTGTAACTAAATTTACGCAAGTTCAAACTAAGATTGGTAAATTTTATCCCAATATCAAAACATTTATTTTAATTAGTGTTTTCTATGCACAACCCAAAATTAGAAATTTTGGGGTGTGACACCACAGTAAATGGCCACGTGCATGCATCATTGGTGTTCACGTGGACCTATATGCATATACGTTATGGAACAGCCACACCTTCAGAAATTACGAGAATAGTTTAATGTTTACGAGAATACATACGTATCCATAGAATCTTGAATGAGTTCTCGTATTTGTTTCAAAGATTACGAGAACAACACAACTTCTGAAATTACGAGAATTTTATATTGTATATCCCAAGCAGCAGTTTATATTACCAGAAAAATATTGCCTACAATTAGGATGTAAAATTGCCACAATTTGGCGTCTTGATGTTCCAACTCACTAGTTGGTAAAATGACGAGAATAATTTACAATGAAGTAATTACGATAATTTTAGTGCCTAGAGACCTTATTTAGGATAGGGAGTTACCACAATTAGATGCCAAAGATTTTCTAAAGGATCTAGTTACTGTAAAGAGGTCAAATTGCAATAAACCAGAAATACAATATTTATGATATTTTTGTTGGACAATTACCACAACTTCCTATCAAGATGCTATAAGAAAGCACTTACATTTCTCAACAAAAAAAAGAAACTACTTACAACATTTTAGAATATTGGAAATGATAGTTAGGCTGTGGTGTTACGTAAAATTGGCATGAAAGTGATTACATATTTCTCAAAAAACTTGTAAAAAATAGAAACAGTACATCGATCCATTTTTTCCAGCATGAATGATGTCCACTCATTTGGAACAACTCTGGGACGATCAAGATCATGCCATGTGAGCCTCAGGTCCAGCTGGAAGCTTCTTAGTCAGCATTCAGCGTTCTGTGGTGAATGAACATTAGAGCGAATAACACATCAGTGATTTACATTATAAGCTAACCAAGATACATGATAAATCATTAACAAGAACAAATGAATTTACTGTAACCTTGGCCTAAGTAACCACCAGAATTAATTCCGGTAGTTCAGTTCTGGTTTCTAAATCAAATTGATTTCAATCTGCAAGGGTGAAAAGTAGAAAACATCACTGTGAGAATGGAGGTCTCACCGGCAAAATAAGAAAGAAAGCTTGTTATTTCAAACTGCAGGAGCAAGAAAAATTGATAGTTGAACCATCTACATGCAGGCTCGTCAATTGGTGGACACAGTTACCGTAACACAGACTTGGTTACTAGAAAGATCGATATGTTATTTACGATAATTTTGTACCATAACAGTAACTAAGTTACAATATATTAGTAAAAAAATACAGTAATTCCACAATGCTTTACGTCAAATTTTGAATACCATATGAATGAAATTATCATAACTTCAGTATAAGTTACATAATATTTATGAGAATTGTGCTTACGGCAATACTAACAATATTTACAAGAATTTCACTAATAATATTTACGAGAATTCTATATTATGAATTTTCCTTCGACATAATTTACACTGGTATTTACGAGAAATGGGTACTATGAATATACGTATTTACAAGAATTTTGGACTATGGTTGATGATAAAAATTAATAAGGATGATCGAAATTACCATATTGAAGGTAGGGAGCTACAAGAATTTAAGGTCATGGTATTCTGATGCTACTCAAATGAGGAGTCCAATAAGCTGTTAAGTAATTACACTAATTTGAATTAGTAATTTAGTTAGGGAGTAACCAAAATTTTCCATCAGATGAATCACTATAATCTATTCTGATTAGACTACCTTTGTAAATCAAAGAACAGTGAGATACAAGAATTTTTGAATGAACTACTCTATATTCCTTTTGTACGAGTCATTACCAGTTCAGGCATAGGACCAATTTACTAGTAAGCTGTTCTATATCAAAAAGAGGAAAAGGCAACAATTACCTGCCATTGCATGAAGACTATCAAGCACTGGTCCATCTCACTGCCTATCCACAAAATGTTTTCTTAAAAGATATATACAAGGACACCTGACAGACACCTCTTTAGTTCTATTTGTGATCGATGCTCAAGCGACCAACAGATCTACTAGAATAATAAAACAAAAATTACAATCTGCCCATAGGGTGAGGAGTAGAAAGAAAATACACAATGACAGAGTGATTAGTTACCAAGAAAATCATATAATGTAAACAACTACAGGATACTAATAATGTCTGAAGAATGGACAAACATGTGATTGCTTGAAATGTCTGAGCAGTAAATCGTGATAATTAGCATAAGGCAGCAATGCTTATTATCATAAGATTAATGTATACTGATTTAGTGCATACAATAGTTACGATGTTTTGTAGTAGAAACAAAGGAATTTACTAAACAAGGGATCTGACATTCAAGAATTTGGTTTAAAAAACAGCAAACCTGACACAACCTAAAATGGATAGGATTTACAAACCTACGCAGTCTGGCTAATGTGGCCAATATATCTGCAACAATAAACAATATTCCAATCTACGGGAGTCACCAATAGCTACCAAAATCCAGATGGCTAATCAGACAAATGGAATTAAATAAATGACTGACGAACAATTAATCAAGAAAGGACCCTACAGGAGTCACGAACCTGAGGGTTGATGGACTGAAGTGGCTATGTGCAGATGCTCATGTGATGATCCTGTCCCGTCTGTGCGGATGGCGGTACTGGAAACCCATAATCCATGAATCCAGCTTGGCAGTAAACCATATTCTTCGATCTGCACCAAGAGCACCTCATGCACATCAACATTGCCGTCTTCCTCAGAAAGGCCAGATAGGCAATCAACATACCGCTCGCGTGGGGTAGGTTGCGCTGGTGTCGGGTCCCCCGTCCACGCGAGGCAAGGCACCGCTGCTCGAGGACGCATCGCCGCCGGGGGGCCAATCCGCGTGGTGCGGGACGCGCCGACGCCGAGGGGGGTGGAGGAGGCACAACAGCCATGCGCTGCCGCCTGCGGAGAAGAAGGGGCACCACCGGCAGCCACCATCTGCCGATCCGCATCAGATGCCACCGTCGGGCACACACCGCATCAGCCGTCGAGTGGAAGGCCGCCGCCACCACCATGGGAGGCCGGATCTGCTAGGGGAAGAGGCGGTCGCCGCCGATCTGGATCTCAGAAGAGATGGGGCCGGTGATGTAGGGGTCATTGCCGCCGGTGTGGTCAGGGTTGCGGAGGGCCTGTCCAAGACCGGCGTCACCTTCATGGGGGAGCGGCGCCAGATTTCTGGTTTATGTAGTTCTTCTCAGAAGGGACAAGCGACGGAGGATTTGGGGTAGGTCCACCGCTCAGCTGGCTCGGGAATGTCCATATGTGAAGCCAAGTCGGGAGGGGTGAGGCACGCTGAATCGCTGATGGCTTGACGAGCCGAGCCGGGTGGGTGGGGAGGAGTGCGGGTGGGGGTGGAGCATGCTCCACGCCGGGCGGAACTGCTGCGTGGTTCGGTCGGTACGTTTAATCAGACTCGGCTACAAAATAAATTATTTCGTAGCCAGCCACAGAGTATAACACACACATATAGGGAGAGTATACTCTGTAGCCGGTGCAGACACAGTGCGCCGGTTGTGCCTCCCTAGCATTCACCTGCGGTCCTAGCTTTCTGCCTTTATGAGCTATTTAATTAGTCAACGTCCGGCATACCGCTAATGAATTACGGCCAATATGGAAGCTTGCGTGCTTCCTAGTTACGGCAATTCAGCACTAGAATATGCACTTTTCTGATTTACGAGAATACGTCAACAGCTGAAATATATATTCAAATTCAAAATAATTATGATAATCTGAATATATTGTTACCGAAATACAGGAGTACGTAGTTACGTTGTTACCGGAATACAGGAAAAAGTTGCTTTAGCAATGAGATTAATTTACCATACCAAAAATAATTACGATAATCTGAATATATTGTTACCATAGTTAGCGTTGGGACTTGGGAGTTACCATGATTCGATATCATGATGATATGTGGGACCAGTTACCATAACAAACAAACAAATTTACCATAAATTATATATACGCACATTGAGTCAGAGATGTCATTTGTTATATTGTCGTGTCTACTATGCACGCTAATCCCAAAAAACAATATAGTGCACAAAAGCATTCCGTGATGTATCAAAACTTTTACAACGGGCTCAAATCAAATGTACATCAAATATGATAGCTAGGAATATTTATTTTGACACCAAACTGAGGCCTTTGTGCCTCAAGTTCCGGAAGCTTCTTGATTGTGTTTTCTAGAGGTACTACATGTACAGAAGAGCAGCTGAGACAATCTGGACTGATCGAGGCACATTTTCCTGCATGGTGCATGCATCCTCACTAGAGTTGATCTTCTTCTCCATTGCAATTGACAAGGAGATCCCATCTCCTGAAAAATCATCATGAAAGGAACATCTGTAAATGATATCAGAAATTTAAAAAGATTTCTTGTTAAACATCTGTAAGCATAACTATTATTAGCTAACTGCCACTAAGAAGATATTTTTTTGTTTTCTGTCATTTGGGGGGAGAGAATAACTATAACTCATTATAATTATATTAACTGGTCACTGCAGTAGGAAATATTTTTGATAACTGTGCAGCACGAAATTTCCTATGAGAGTGGACTATACATCGTTCAAAAATTTGACAGCTAAACAAACAAGCAGAGACCTCACCAAAAAAACGTGACTGCAGGATTCCCAGCGAGACTGCATCAGACGACGACTGATGGGATAAAAATTAGAATCAGGTTATCGCTGGGGACAGGGACTTCACAATATGGGGATCCAGATCCTCGATTGCGTGTTTCCATTGCTCACCTATGGGGCGCAGCTCGAGGGAGGACCAAGGGGGCGCCGTGATAAGTACTCGAGCCGTCGCACTTCATCCAACAGTGCGCGTGTGCAGCCACATGAGTCGCCACATGATGATGGAACTTCCCAAACAGGCATGCTGAATCGCATGAAAGAGTATTAGGATGGATCGAGGGCGCATCTGGCCATCGCCGACGGGAGCAGTGGGTGAGTATTAGGATGAAAACCATAATATGGATAAAATCAAACAAACCAACACAGCCTAGTGTAAAAAGCAATATTGACATGAGTACAACATGAACTCCTAGATCCTCACAGGTAACCAGACCAACAACATTTTATCATTTGGAGTTACCATAAGTTAATCAAGATTACTAAAAGATTTATATATAAGATTCACTTAAAGGAAAAATTACGATAATCCAAGAATTACTACAATGTCATGTAACTAGTTACTACAGTATCAAAACCGGTTTACCATAAGACAGTTACAATATTTTGAATGTTCCAAGACAGTGATTAGGATGGGAAGTACCACAATTTGACATCAAGCAATTTCGAATAACTAGTTACTATAGTGTCGGCACTTATTTACCATGTTATAGTTACAACACTTATTTACCAGAAGAATAGATCAGCGATCTAACAAAGAGAAACACATATATAAAGACATAATTTATACAGAAAAAATACAATAAGACAGTCCTGCTTTTCATTTGGTATATTGAAAGGTTGAAGGAATACAGGTTCGAAATAGAGCATGACTGAGAAAGAAAAGCAACATTCCAATAATCATGTCAGCAACTTTCATGTGAACATCAAAGTAAGGATCCACCATGGGTCATGGATTGCAGACACCCTGTACCAAACATTGCAATATGCATTGCCGAATCTGATCCTGACCAGGCATATTGACCACAGCGAGACCAAAAATATTGCGAGGGTCAATGACACTCCTAATCAAGTAGCTGAAATAAATGTGGGTCTCAACATTTAGGTAAATCATGGTTCGCCTTTTGCATCTTTTGATTTCAACAAGCTTTGCAAGAATTTCGGCATATGAATATATGTATTTACTATAGCAGCGAGCCATCGATCTTTCACTCAACAATTTGGTTAATCAGAGAAAGTTCCCTTAAGGAAACATTGTTTTTGGAAGATTGATCTATGTAATTTACGAGAATGAATTTTGATAGTAATTTGGTTAACCAAACACAGTTACCATAAAATGAAATTGGTTACTATATGATTGGTCTATATGATTTACGAGAATTATGTACAATGATATTGAAGTATCATAACATGACTGCTTCAAATGTCTGAGCAGTGTGCTTATTATCATAAGATTAAGGTATATTGATTTAGTGGATACAATAATTACGATATTTTGTAGTATATACACATAGGAATTTACTAAACAAGGGATCTCACATTCAAGAATTTGGTTTAAAAAATAGCACAGCTAACACAACCTAAAATCGATAGGATCTACAAACCTACGCACTCTGGCTAATGTGGCCAATAGATCTGCAACAACAAACAATATTTCAACCTACGGGAGTCACAAACAGCTACAAAAATCCAGATGACTAATTAGACAAATGGAATCAACTAAATGACTGATGAACAATTAATCAAGAAAGGAACCTACGGGAGTCACAGCCACCACCGGGAGGGAGAAGGGGCGCTGCAGCCAATGGCCGCCGCCGCCGGGTGCCGTGGAAGGCGCCGCTGCCGGGGAGCCAAGGGAGGTGCCGCTGTTGGGGGAGTGAGGCACCGTCGCCGGAGGGTCGACGGGGAAGCCAACACACACCACCGTCCGCTGCCTCCCCGATGGATCCGCGGGATCCGTCGGCAAGGGAGCAGAGGAAGGCCGCCGGGTGGGAGGGAGAGGGCGCCTATGGTGAATGAAACAAGCGGGAGAGGAGAGGCGGCGGGGGGGGGACGAGGCGCTGGGAGGCGGCATCGGTGGCAGGCACCAGTAGGGGCGGTGAATGAGGATTCTTTAACGAGGATCAATGCGCTGGGGACACAAAATATGGTCGGACCGGCCCGGCCCAGCACGGCCTAGCGCGACACAGCGTCCCAGCTACAAAATAAGTTATTTTGTAGCTAGTTATAGAAACACACACACACACATCTCACATACAAGGGTACTCCCTGCGTCCTAAAATAATTGATACAAGGGTACTCCCTGTGTCCTAAAATAATTGTTGTTCTCACTTTCTAAGAAATAATTTTGATTAATTTTATATAAAAAATATTAATATTTATGGTACACAATTAATATCTTTAGATAGATTGTTGAATCTATTTTGATCATAAATTTATTTGGAGATAAAAATATTATACATGTTTTATATAAATCAAGTCAAACTTACTGCACGGAACAAAAAAAATGATACTTATTTTGGGATTGAGGAGGGAGTAGTCCTTAGTCCTTACCTTTATTCTCCATAAATTGCTGCAGCCACATGCAAGTAGAACCAACTATTATACGCCGATGAGAGCAGCAGCATTTGGTGCGGCTCCGCTGCCGGAGCCAAAGTCGGAGCCGGGCGGGAGCCGCACCAAACAGGACCTATGTGTTGCAGGCTGTACTTAAGCTTACACGGCTACAAAAACAATATTTAAAGGTAACCCATTTTTTCGTAGCTGCTGGTGGATCAAAAGCCATCCTAAAATGTGTTTAAAAAACCGTCCTAAAACTGGTTCTAGAGACAGAATTCGGTAGTATTCTTTCTTTTTTTTTTGGTTTGTGGGGTTTGGGGGGGGAAGAATTCGGTAGTATTCGATGGAGTAAATAACTAGTGCTCTGTAGTATCTTGCATACGACACAAAGTAATTAAGCGACAATTTTCTTATTTGCAATCAAATATAAGCACTAGTATTATATTGTATCGGATGGCAAGTCGTGTACAAGGGAAATTTTCATACAGTTGGCAGCAGCAAAAGGTAGTTTTAGTTCTCAAGCTGTAGGCATGTGCATGTTACAAATAATGGAGTACTACCATATATTGCTACAAATGATCCAACCAAATTGACTGCATCTGATTTTAGTGCCTCGGGCACATGCTGTATGCTAGCATCTCTATACTCTTTGACGTCTCCGATGACTTCGAGTGCATAACTGTCTCCCGTCGCAATCGCATCATGAGGGGCGAAGATAGCTGTCAGCACCAGCGGTGGCTTGCCACCACCTCTTCTGCTCTTGCTTCTGCCCACCACATCAAATGAGCAGCTGCACGACGATCTGCTGGGCTCTAGTGCTGGCACATAGTAGTACCGAAAAACCCAAAGAATAACTTGCTCTGGGAATATGTCTGATAACTCTGACGACATGTTGTTAGCACAAAGTCCGTGCCTACTTACTCTGCAACATGCCGGGTCAGGGCGACAAAGTTGTGTGAGCTCGATATGCCGCTCTTGAAAGCCCACCCATGGTGGCCCATACGAATGGGCAACGTCTTGTAAATTAGATAGCATGGTGAGTTCTCCCATTGCACATTGAGCCGCAAGTTTGAATTCAGATGTCAATAATTGTAAGCCTTTGATATATAGCAACCCCAACTATGTCCGTGCTTTTTGATAGTCGTAGGAACAACACCAGACTGAAATACGTGCTAACCTCATAACGCTATCTCAGCACAGCCTCCACACCACACTCATCAGAATACGTGGGCCAGATGTAGAAATGTCGTAACAGGTTTCCTTGCTTCAAATAATACCGGAGAGTTTTCCCTTCAAGAATGTTAGATAATTTACTGCTACCTTATGTAAACACAGCAAGGGGAAGGCGGCGCCGAAAAGGCCCCCTGCTGTGATACTGTAGCCGCTGCAGGTGCAGGCACCGAACGGCTCACCTGCAGCACTGTAGCCGCATGCAGAGGCCGGCGCAGAGTCAGCTCTGCTGTGTTATCTAGTTACTGTTGCAACATGTGCACTGTACTAGGACTAGTTGAATAGAGTTGTATAAATAGACTACTATGACAACTCAGTAAAGAGAGTTCAGATTTGCCATCTCTGAGACAGGGCTTCGGCCAACGCTGGTGTCTTGTACTGTGTGTGTATGCTCTGTTCTCCCTTCTTCTTCAAGCTCTAGCCATAGTGCGTGGGGACGAACAATGCTTGTTCGTGGTCGGCACGGCTAGTGGGTGCTTGGCAACACTAGTGGGTGCTCGGCAAGACTGGTGACTAGTTTACTCACCTAAGTCGGTGATCCTGTGGGCCAACAAGTGGTATCAGAGTCGTACAAGCACCGTCGCCAGACTAAACGCTGGCGATGACGGGCGGTTCGGAGATGGGCGATAGCAGTGGCACTGCTGTGGCTGCCCAGCCACGACCGGAGGTCGTTGTTCGCACGGTGCGAGAGGTCAGCGGCACCAGTTGGCCGACGCTGACTCGCACCAACTATGGAGAGTGGTCGGTGACCATGAAGGTCAAGCTCAGAGTTCGACGGCTCTGGAATGCTATTGACAAGGGCACCAAAAATAAAGATGACATGTCAGCGTTGGAGGCTATCCTCGTTGCTGTACCGGCGGAGTACAGGGAGCCGTTGGGGGCGAAGAGCTCGGCTAAGGAGGCATGGGAGGATATTGCGGCGATGTGCGTCGGTTCCGACCGCGCAAAGAAGGCGACGGCCCAGCTTCTGAAGCAGGAGTATGCTAACCTCAAGTTCAAGGATGGTGAAACGGTGGAAGACTTCTCCCTCCGCCTGCAGACGCTCATCATCAAGCTGAAGAGCCACGGCGTCACCATCGACGAAGAAGAGACGGTCTCCAAGTACCTCCACTCTGTGCCAGCAAAGTACATCCATATCGCTCTCTCCATAGAGAGGATGCTGGACTTATCCACCCTCACCATTGAGGATGTGACAGGCCGTCTGTGGGCAGTGGACGAGCACCTGGAGCAGACGACAGCAACAAAGGACAGCGGAAAACTCCTGCTGACGGAAGAGGAGTGGGCTGCTCGGAGGAACTCTGGGAAGGCAGCCTCCTCTAGCCGCAGTGGCGATGGCAAGCGCCGCGGCAAGGCTTCTTCGGAGAAGAAGAAGTAGGTCGACCCCAACGCCTGTCGGCGTTGTGGGAAGATGGGCCATTGGGCACGGGAGTGTCCAAATCGCAAGCAGGAGAAGAAGGCTGAGGCTCATCTGGCGCAAGCTGATGATGAGGATATGAGGCCACTACCCTGATGGCGACGTTATGTGCACTGCACGACGTCGAGGCCGAGGAGAGGGAAGAGGCGACGACGGTGTAAGGACATGGGAAGGCCCTGAAGACTGTCAACCTCGACGAACCACACACCCAAGTTCACCTAGGACGTGTGGGCGCCGACCAGGAGCAGCGGTGGTATCTGGACTCTGGTGCCAACAACTACATGACGGGCTCCAGGGCATCCTTCTCCGAGCTGGACGACGATGTTACCGGTACGGTGAAGTTTGGTGACGGCTCAAGGGTGGTTATCCAAGGGCGTGACACCATCATCTTTAGGTGCTAGAACGGGGAGCACCACGTGCTAACAGATATATATTACATCCCGCAGTTGCGTTCCAGCATCATCAGCATTGGTCAGCTGGATGAGCGCTGTAGCGAGGTAGTAATCAAGGACGGAGTCCTTAGGATCAGGTACTAGGAGCAGCGACTTCTCGCCAAGGTGAAGAGGTCCCTGAACCGATTGTACCTGCTTGACCTGAAGGTAGAGCAGTCGGTGTGCCTGGCGGCAAGGCACTCCGAGGAACCATGGATGTGGCATGCCTGGTTCGGACATCTTAGCTTTGACGCGCTTGGTCGGCTAGAAAAGATGGTCCGAGGGCTACCCCACATCAAGCACGGAGGCGAGCTGTGTGACAGCTGCCTGGCCGGGAAGCAGAGGAGGCTACCATTCCCAAAGGTGGCCAAGTATCGCGCGAAGGACGCTCTTGAGCTCGTCCATGGCGACCTCTACGGGCCGACCGATCCTGCTACAAACGGTGGTCGGCGGTACTTCCTCCTGCTCATGGATGATTGCAGTCGCTACATGTGGCTGCAACTCCTAACGAGCAAGGACAAAGCGGCGGTGGCGATCAAGAAGTTCAAGATGCGCGCGGAGGTCGAGAGCGGCAAGAAGCTCCACGTGCTGAGGACTGATCGCGGCGGCAAATTCACTTCGGTGGATTTCGCTGCGTACTGCACGGATCAGGGTGTGGGACGACACCACACCGCGCCGTACTCGCCACAACAGAATGGTGTGGTGGAGAGGCAGAACCAGATGGTGGTCGGCATGGCCCGATCCATGATGAAGGCCAAAGGCATGCCGACAAGGTTCTGGGGTGAGGCGGTGACCACGGCGGTGTTCATCCTCAACCGCTCTCCGACCAAGGACCTAACGGGCAAGACATCATTCGAAGCTTGGTATGGGCGCAAGCTGAGCGTGTCCTTCCTCCGGACATTCGGCTACATCGGCCACGTCAGAAAGACGAAGCCGGACCTCACCAAGCTAGAGGACAGGAGCATACCGATGGTGTTCCTGGGCTACGTGGAGGGTACCAAGGCGTACCGGCTCTATGACCCACGCGGAGACAAGGTGCTTGTCTCGTGCGATGTTGTGTTTGACGAGAAGGCGGCTTAGGACTAGAGCAGTCTAAGCATGGGGGAAGCTGGCAACTTGACCAACACCTTCGTCGTCGAGCACCTGGTCATCCATGGTGGTGGAGACGCTAGGAAAGAGGTGCCGAGCACTCCGGTAGGGGCGCCGAGCACTCTAGCGGTAGAGCCAAGCACTCCTAGGGCAGTGCCGAGCACTTCGGGAGGGATGCCGAGCACTCCAGGAGGAGTGCCGACCACTCCTGGAGGGATGCCGAGCACGCCAGGAGTGGTGGCGAGAGGTTCTGCAGTGGTGGCGACCACTACAGGACAGGTACCGAGCACTCCCGTGGCGGAGCCAAGACATCTTGCAGTGGTGCCGACCACTCCAAGACTGAGGCTGAGCACTCCTACAGTATGGCCGAACACTACAGGAGTAATGACGAGCTATCCAAAAGTAGTGCCAAGCACTACAACCAGGGTGCCGAGCACTCAAGGTGCTATGCGGAGCACTCCGACGGATCAGGGAACTCCATCGATGCCGATCGAGTTCGCCTCACCTCCAAGTGACATCACTGAGTTCATGGACGCCTACCACGAAGGTGAGGAGGTGCAGTTCCGCAGGCTGGACGACATCGTCGGTGGCACAGGGCCCTCAGGCCTGGCTGGTCGGCTGCTCAATGATGCTGAGCTGCTACTCGTCAGTGCTGAGGAACCACCCATATTCGCGCTGGCCGAGCGAGATGGAAACTGGCGACGGGCGATGCTGGAGGAGATGAAGGCGATCAAGGAAAACGAGACTTGGCAGCTCGTCGATCCACCTCCAGGATGCCGTCCGATCAGCCTGAAGTGGGTGTACAAGGTCAAACGGGACGATGGGTCAAAATCACAACAAGCGGGTGTCAAGCGCCAAAAATGGCCCCAAACAAAAAGACCCACCCCTCCCCAAACCCCAGCGCCGCCTGCCCAACTTCCTTCCGGATCTCGCATAGTGCTACCATCGTTCCCCGCTAGGCCACCACCCATCCCACGCTGTGTGCCCATCAATGCAGATCTGGTGAGGAAGGTATGAATGCAGGCGACGGCGGCGGCAAGACGGGCCTGGGAGGCAGCGGCGACGGTGCTAGCCCGGGAGGTAGCGTCGATGGTGCGAGCCCAGAAGGGCTTATGGGCGCCAACTCTAGGGAGGACGAGGCCGCCGTAGCGGCCGTCATCCACGAGCCTGCGTTCAGCGTCGTGGGCTCGGGATGCCGCACGTGCTGCCAGCTCCGAGGAGGACGAGGCCGCAACGGCGGCCGCCGACAACGACTGTGCACTCGCTGCGTCGCGCAGCCACTGCGAGGCGAGGAGCCGAGGACTAGAGCGAGCACCTCGACTGCCTCTGCAGCATCCTTGGTTGCGACCCCGAGAACCAAGGTGCAGTGATAGCCGGCCGCGCACCATCCTCGCCTATGACCCCAAGGTGCGATTATGTCCGCCACGGTTCCCGTTCCATTCATGCTGTTGTAGACGAGTCCCCATGGGAAAGCTTCCCTTTCCAGTGATTCCAACGCTCAGACCCTGCTCCGTCCCCTTTGCTTGAGACAAACAGATTGGGGTGATCACTTCTTCTCTGGCCAGCAGCAGTTCCATTGTGAAATTTGGTCTGAGTTTCCGAAGATAAGGCATATGAACATCTATACTTTAGAAAATTTAGGTTTTTTTAGCCTGTAGAGGTGTTTGGTTGTCCTCAGAGCAAAGGAGGTTTTGAAATAGCATATGGACTTATCCTGACTTTGTAAATGACATCACTCAATGCGACTAGTACTGGTCTGTGTTGGGCAAGCAAGTGCAAAGGATCAGAGATATGCTGGCTGCTTGATACCCACCACGCCAGCAACTCTAGATCTGTAACATTTCAAAATAAATTATTGCCATGTAGACTGCTGGATTCTTAGTTGCATCAGATGCTGCTAGAATAGCACTTTTGATTAGGTTGTTCAAGGTAATGCAAAGGATATACAAAATGGTTTCGTGTGCAGTTCTCAAGGAAAAGCCTCTTTTCTTTTGCTTAATTCCTTGTTCTGCCTTATCTAAGATATGTTCGGTTTATCAATTTAATTGTTCGTTGTGTTCTGTTTTCACAGATGCTAGCCATAGCCTATTTTCAGTGGCCAGCAGTCTGGAGGACCGACAGGAGCCTGCCGACTAAGCCTATTTGTAGCAGTAGGCCTATCGGCCTTCTAGAGGCCGACTAGTCCAATCGACCAGCAGATCTGTTCTCGGTGCCGGAGTGGCGGAGCTTGCCGACAGCCTTCAATCTATTCACTGGTGCGTGTACTGGTCTCTCTCCAGCCGTGAAGATGGATCATAATTAACACAGGCCTATTAGCTTGCTAGCCCTTGCAGCGGTGCCTACCCTAGCTAGGTACGAGTAGTCTGTGCACTGCATCAGTTGGGAGCCGCTAGCTCTGTTATTAGAGATGGAAAATAGAAATAGATATCCGAATTATCAGATATTCGTATCCGCTATAACTTGTAATATGGATATTTGTATCCGTTTTTAATATGGATACTAAATGGATATAACTGAATTCGTTTTTTAGTGTTTTTCTCTATCCGATTCCTGATCCGTATTCGACAATATCTGACGATATCCGTATCCCCAAAGAAAACAAGGTATCTGTTGACACCGTTTTTTGCACGTGTCAAAATGATCAGAGTGGGCTAATCGGCAGGAGGAAAGTTACTGTATACGCTGACAGCCGATGAAAATCAGCTTGTAAAGATGGTTGCCGATGAATGGTGGTGATCGATGGAAAGGTTGATTTAGACTCGGGCGTTGCCGATAAGGTTGGAGATGTTAGTGTCGATGCCGATGAAGGAAGGCTTGAAAACTACTGCCGATGAAACAGGAAGTATGCCGATGGAAAGGAGGTCGGTAAGAATTCCATCGTAATTGAGGCGGACAGGGAAATAGATAGGAGTTGATTTCCTTTGTTAGAGTATGATTCATGTAAGAGTCACGTGTTTCCTTAGATATGGACTTGGTGTCCTAGTTGTATTTGGTTATGTTTCTTTAGATCAGGGTATAAATATAGATTGAGGGGCAATGTAATATATATCAATCAATATCAAAACCAATTTTTACTCCTATTTGCATCTACTTACTTTTCGGCGACTTCGTCAATTTGCATATTTTTTCCTTTTTACGAGTTCTCATTGATTCGGCGAGTTGCATCGTTTCAGTGCAACCTTCGGCGATTCTCGAGTTCCGCGTGAGTACCTCTTGGCCGTGACTTCCGGGCGTATCGCTGTTGTCAGGACCAAAGTGCTCGTATCTTCATCCTTGTCGATTAACAGGTCAAATCGACTGGCACGCTTTGGATATCGATTCGGGTATTAGCCCTTTATGTTTGCAGATCCACTTTTGCATCAACACATCTTTTGGCACGCCCGGTGGGACAAATCAATCCGATCAATATGTTGAATCCTGAGATCGATTCAGGGAACATTATCGCGGTATCAGAAGAAGATCTTAAGGAAGAGCAGAGGCAGGCCATGGAAAAGGCTATAGAAGAATACATGCAGCTTTGTCTGAGATCGTTTAGCCTGAACAAGAGTGGACAAGTCATCCAGAAGCAAGATTTGTCGTTGCCTCGGCAGGTTACCTTTGACTCCAATCCTGGTAAACTTCAAGAGATGGTTAATTCTGCAGTAAATCATGCTTTGATTAATCATTCCAATGTGCTGTCCAATCTGTTCATAATCTTCGTGGTTCGAACTCTCAAAGAAGGACAAGCGTCCACCGCATTACGTTGGGCCCGCCTATCACCAACCGTGAGCCGGCATCATCAATACTCCATCGGCTCCTCGGCCGTTAGGGTACGTGGTTACTTCTCCTCCGATGTCGGCGGGCTTACCTAATATTCAATCTACACCGATACGATCGGATCCGGTACTATCGGAGGACGAGTTCAGCTTAATACGAGATCTATCGGCATCGCCTATGTCGAGCCCTCGTGTCTCGTAATAGCCAGATTCACCGCTAATTGGTGGGGATATGGTATGCCTCCGAGTCATCTGCTTTCAATCTCGGGTTACCTCAAGTGTTTGATGTAGTAGGAAAAGCTCCTATACCATCGATTTGTTTCACCGATGGCTCAAGTGCCTCAATATGCCACAACAACTACCGTGCAACCAACTCCGGGAGGTTTCCGATGCCTTTGGTTCAAACACCCAATTCAAGTCCATCGGCAAGCTTATTGTCGATGCGTGAAAAAAGCCCCTGCTATGAGTCAAACTGGGTTCGATTCATGCCTCAAGCTTGGTTATAATTATCCAACAATGTCACAGAATTACCAGCCATCGGTAAGTTTTGTACCGATGAGTTCTAATAATGGTTGGTCGTGACGATTTACTGCTCAACATACAGATTCAAAGAAAATCAAGCAGTTGCGAGGATTCAACAAGGTCATATGCAAGTCGGGTTTCGAGAATCAAGCATCGGCAGACTTAGCCGATGAATCCTTTCCAATGAGTTAATGGACCACAAGTAACGGCAAATATGCCAATTGTTTGGAGATCGTGGGCCACAAAGATATGTGGAGGATATCAGCAGGTACCTCCTGTAGAAATTCAGCCAGATTAAATCGCCAGGAGGTGATGCTTTTTGGGCCGATAAGATAGCGAAAATTATGAAGGATTAGTTTGGGATAAAGCCCAAGGTCAATACTTATTCTTATCGGACTCCATACCCTCCTCGCATATGATTTAATTCCTCTCCCAAATCGGTACAAGGTACCAGATTTCACTAAATTCTCTAGGCAAGATGATACATCAACAATGGAACACGCTCAATCGCTTCATTATTCAATGTGGAGAGGCAGCTAGCGGAGATGAATTAAGAGTTCGATTATTTTCATCATCTTTATGCGGATCGGCATTTACATGGTTCATTTCATTACCAACAAATTCTATTATTACTTAGGCTGATCTAGAAAAACAATTTCATAAGTATTTCTTTCTTTGGAATCCATGAAAAGAAGCTTACCGATTTAGTAAAATTGAGACAACAGAATGATGAATCGGTAGAAAGCTTTGTGCAAAGGCTATGAGATGTAAAAATAAGTGCTACAAATGGTGGTCTTTGGATGATCGGCACTTGCCGATCTGGCTTTCAAGGGTTATTGCCACATCTTAAAGATGATATGCTTCTCGGAGTTTGAAAGCCTCACTCATCTTGTGCAAAGGATCTCTGATCAAGATACTAGGGTTTTGAACCTAAAAAGAATTGGAGTAAAAAAGTATCATTTGTTGAAGAAGTAGGAGATTCGATTACGATGAAGAACCAGCTTATCGGCTTTCTTTGAGTGGGTTAAGAATAAAAAGCCGATATCTTGTCCCTTTGGTCGAAAAGAGCTAGAAAAGTTTACCTTTGATATCACCAAGGCCGACAAGATATTTGATCTTCGCTTCAAGAGGGCCAAATTAAGTTGTCACCTAATCATGTGATCCCATCGGCGAAAGAGTTGAAGAAGATCTTGTACTACAAATGGCACAATGCAACTTCACACAAAGACAAATGAGTGCAAGGTGTTCAGCAACTTGATTACAATCGGCTATTGAATCTGGGAGAATTAAGTTTAGTACTTCCAAGGCCCGAAGCGATGAAAATTGATCAACACCCTTTTCCAAAGAAATATGTTGGAGGCCAAAGGAAGACCAAGGTATTGACGTCGAGGGTCACTTTGAGAAAACGCATCGATGGATCCCCAACATCGGATAACTACCGATGATGCAAAAAATAAGGGTTTCTTTGGGAGAAAGCGATGGTTCCAAAACCCTCCTCGACCGGCATTGTGATTACCCATCGAAGGCGCAGGGGGGGGTTGGCGTCGGTAAAGGACCAATATCGACAACAACAAGAAGAGAGACGTCGGGAAGAATGGTATCGACATAAAGATCATTGGAGGTGCCCGTTTTCATCTATTGCTGGGAAGAAGGTATTAAATTGCCAACTGTTGAAAATTGCCCTGAGTGCAATGGTTATTATGGGGTCAATCGGTCAGAAAGGAGGTTTCAACCTGGCAATCAGGGTTTATTTATCAATGAGCTGATCAGAGGTAGAGCATCAGTGCATGATCGGCTGGGGAGCAGACTTAGTGTACATGAGAGGCTTGGTAAACGCGGTGGATATTTTCTAAGGAATCAAGAGGAGCTTGAGGAGATGGCAAACGCAAGAGTTCCCGATGAAGAAATATTCTACAGGGACCCTAATATACGCCATGTAGAATCAACTGGGACCTGTTATCAGCCGGTTTGGAAAACCAAGTTTCCTCGATGGTGCCCGGAGGGTCTGACCAAGACACAGAAAAGGAGGATGCAACGTGAGCATCAGGAGGATTTATACCAAGAGGAAAATTCCTCCAATGAGAGGTCTGGTCATTAGCAGTGGCAGGTAAAACACAAAAATAAGGGTCCATCGGCAGATGTTAATATGGTATTCATGTTGCCGATGGAGTTTTTGGCACTATCTGATAATGAGGAAGAAGTTGTTCTCTCTGATCAAGTAGCTCAGTTGAAACTAGATCCAATGATGGCTGTTTTTAAGAAACCTACCGATGACGAGAGACAGCATCTTAAGGCTTTGTTTGTGAAAGGCAGAGTTGATGGGCAGCCTGTATCTAAGATACTTATCGACGGAGGGGCTGCGATTAATATTATGCCTTATGTGATGTATCAGAAACTTGGTAAGGGAGATCAAGACTTGACCAAAACCGATATGATGCTGAAGGATTTTGAAGGCAATGTGTCACCGGCTAAAGGTGCAGTATGCGTTGAATTGACCATCGGCAGCAAAACATTGCCGACGACGTTCTTTGTTATTAATGGCAAGGGTGCATATAATCTGCTTCTAGGGAGGGATTGGATTCATGCTAATTGTTGTGTTCCTTCTACAATGCATCAATGCCTCGTACAGTGGATTGGGGATAAGATTGAGGTTGTCCCTGGTGATTCTTCTTATATCATCGCATCGGCAGAATCAGATACTTATGAGCGAACTAAATGCATATTAGGAGAAGTTTGGGAAAAAGAGTTCCTTAGAGTTGCTGATTATGAAATTCCACCGATCCAAGCAGTCGGTTCTGAAGAAGAGTTTTAATGGATAGGTTTGCCGATGATGGAAAATTAGGTCAAGGGTTCACATCGGCAGATGATTTAGTAGAAGTAGATATTGGTGATGGCGGTAGGCCAAGACCTACTTTTATTAGTGCTAAGTTAGATTCTAAGTGTAAGCAGCAAATAACTGATTTGTTAAAAGAGTATAAAGATTGTTTTGCTTGGGATTATCTTTGAGATGCTCGGATTAGACCGATCGATAGTTGAACATCGGTTACCTATCAAATCTGGATTTCGGCCACATCAGCAGCCAGCGCGCCGATGCAACCCTAATATACTTCCTGACATTAAGGCCGAAATAACTAAATTAATTGAGGCAAAGTTTATTCGGCAGTGTCGATATGCAGAGTGGATCTCTAATGTGGTTCCTGTTTATAAGAAAAATGGAAAACTTCGTGTTTGTATTGATTTCAAGAATCTCAACAAAGCCACACCGATGGATGGCTATCCAATGCCGATTGCTGATTTGTTGATTGATGCTGCAGCCGGACATCAAATTATCAGCTTCATGGATGGTAATGCAGGTTACAATCAAATATTCATGGCTAAAGAAGATATTCCCAAGACTGCTTTCAGATGTCCAGGTCGTGTAGGGTTGTTTGAGTGGATAGTCATGACGTTTGGTTTGAAAAATGCCGGCGCTACTTATCAAAGAGCTATGAACTTTATTTTTCATGAATACATCGGCACATTAGTGGAGATCTACATTGATGATGTAGTGATTAAGTCTGGAGATATCACAAAACATCTAGCCGATCTACGAAAGATACTGGAGTGCACAAGGAAGCATGGATTGAAGATGAATCCTAATAAATGTGCATTTGGTGTATCGGTAGGTCAATTCTTGGGTTTTATGGCGCATCAGCGGGGCATCGAAATCAGTAGGAAGTCTATTAATGCAATTAACAAGGTGGTTGCTCCTGCCAATAAAACTGAATTGCAATCTTTGATCGGTAAGATTAATTTCATTAGAAGATTCATATCTAATCATCGGGTAAGATCAAGGCTTTCAACCCATTACTTAAATTGAAAGCCGATCGAGAATTTGTATGGGGAGTCGAGCGGCGATTAGCCCTAGATGAAATTAAGAAATATTTAACAAATCCTCCGATTACTAGTTCCACCTCAACACGTTGTATTTGTCAACCGATGATACCGTTATCGGTTCACTCTTATTCAAGAATTTGAAGGAAAAGAACGTGTTATTT
This sequence comes from Miscanthus lutarioriparius, assembly GCA_904845875.1. Classification (NCBI taxonomy): domain Eukaryota; kingdom Viridiplantae; phylum Streptophyta; class Magnoliopsida; order Poales; family Poaceae; genus Miscanthus; species Miscanthus lutarioriparius. Next base: position 115,731,991 of record CAJGYO010000003.1, read on the forward strand.
ATTATTTGAGTAGAAGATTAGCGGATCTTTGAGACAAGGTATTCGCCATCAAAAATTATGTACGTGTTTATACTTTTCTTGTGTCAAATTAAGACATTATTTGTTATCTCTTAGAATGTACGGTCATATGCAAAGACGACGTAGTCAAGTATATCTTGTCGATGCCGATATTAAGTGGTAGAATCGGCAAGTGTATTTTAGCATTATCGAATTTGAACTACGTTCTTAATCAACTAAGGCGTTAAGGGGCAAGTTATGGCTGATTTTGTTACTCAAAGATTGTAATACATGGACTCTCTCGGAGGTTGCTCCTTGGACACTTTTCTTCGATGGGTCCACATGTGGTGAAGGAGCGGTATCGGCATTGTGTTGATTTCACCTCAAGGAAGGAAGTATGAGTTTTCATTGCCGATTGTTGCTACATCGACAAACAATCGTCAATACCAAGCCTTGATAAAAGGGTTAGAATTCTTTGAAGGAGATACGTGCGATCTTTGTTGAAATCTTTGGTGATTCTATGCTAGTTATAAATCAATTGGCTGGGATTTATGAATGTCGAAGTGAAGTTTTAATTTCAGATTATGAAAGATGTTTGCAATTGTTGAAAGGGTTTAGAGATTTTCGTCTTGAACATATTTCTCGATTGCATAATGAGGAGGCTAATCGACTAGCTCAAAGATGCTTGAGTGTCGACCTATTCAGAAGTGCTAACATCGGCAATGATCGATCCGATGACTAGAGAAAGGAGATTGTCGATTATTTAAAGGATCCATATAAAAAGGTTGAAAGACGTATAAGGTTCCAAGCTACCAAGTATGTGCTCCTCGATGATGAATTATATTATCGAACTATAGATGGAGTTTTACTCAGATGTGTTAGCAGTGATGAATCGAAAAGTTTGATGGGTGAAATTCATGAAGGAGTGTGTGGAGCGCATCAATCGGCTTTCAAGATGAAGTGGATGATCAAAAGGAATGGATACTATTGGCCGACTATTCTTGAAGATTGTTTTAAATATTTTAAAGGATGTCAGGGGTGTCAAAAGTTTGGTAATATTCAAAGAGCGCCTGCATCGGCTATGAACCCTATAATTAAACCTTGGCCGTTCCGAGGATGGGCTATCGATCTCATCGATCAGATTTATCCGCCATCGAGCAAAGGACATAAATTTATTCTGGTTGCTACCGATTATTTCACAAAATGGGTTGAGGCAATTCCTTTAAAAAAGGTGACATCGGCTAATATGATCGATTTTGTGAAAGAGCATATTGTTTACCGATTTGGTATTCCTCAAACTCTCACTACCGATCAGGGTACTATGTTTACATCGGGAGAATTTGATGAATTTGCTGTAGGTATGGGAATTAAAGTTTTAAATTCTTCTCCATATTATGCTCAAGCTAATGGTCAGGCTGAGGCTTCTAACAAAGGGATCATCAAACTCATTAAGCGCAAAATTAAAGAAAATCCTAAGAGGTGGCATACAGTATTAAATGAAGCCTTGTGGTCATATCGGATGTCATGTCATGGTACAACCAAAGTAACGCCTTATTAGTTAGTATATGGACATGACGCAGTATTGCCTTGGGAAATTAAAACTGGCTCTAGGCGAATACGTTCTCAAAATCAGCTGACAGCCGATGATTATGATACTCTTATGAAGGATGAGTTGGAAGATGTGGCGGGTCATCGGTTAAGGGCTTTAGTTAGCATCGAAGAAAATAAGAAAAGAGTAGCCAGATGGTATGACAAGAAGGTGAAGGTAAAGGAGTTTGCCGATGGAGATCTGGTCTGGAAATTGATTTTACCAATTAGGACTAAAAGTTCAAAGTTTGGAAAGTGGTCTCCTAATTGGGAAGGTCCATATCGGATAAATCGATGCATTCACAACGCATATATTCTAGAAACCCTCAAGGGGTTGTGTTTCCCGAGCATTAAATGGAAAATATTTAAAGAAATATTACCCTAGTATCCGGATGGATGCATAAAAGTATAAGTGCCGATAACAGATCCTATCGGCTAGAATTATACAAGGATGTCAATGTCTCATAAAGTGCCAATGCAATAGACAAGATTTACAAGTTTAACAAGGATTGGATAGCCAATATCGCACGCAGCGAATCACTGGTCGGCTTCCTTCATTTCTTTGATGTCTTCATCGGCGCACCTCCACAGTGCTTGAGTTTTTTCTTCATGGCCAAGGCTTTGCGAGCACGGATGTCTCTTTCTTCTTTCAAGGGCCTTGATGGCATCGGGTAGTGGCTTTCTTCTTGTTGGGCATGAGTTAAGGCTGCCTCGACTTCTTTCAATTCAGCCAATAGAGCCATCGTCTTTGCCCGATAAATCTAAGATTTTCGCTTAAGTTCAGCGCCTGAAAAATCGCAAGTTGCCGATGCCCTTGTGCTTCTCATCGGCAATCTGTTTGTGTGTAGCATCTCTTCTTTGAGTTGAGCTGAGCTGCTCTATCGGCAATGCGTTGAGCAGCCCGTTGATATTGCGCTTAGCGGCTTTCTAAATGGGCTCTTTGGGAAGAGTGCTTCTTCAACATCGGCGGGGACCAGCCACGGATTGTTTTGAAAATTGCCTTTGCGGGGTCCGAGTCATCTACCAGTTGGGCGGTATCCTGGTGTAACAAGTCCAGGAGAGCTTCCAACTTGGACTTAATTTCTACCGATATTGTTCCCAGTGCAAGGGAAGAACTTGTTTCCTCTCCATCATCGTCAGAAACGTCAATGGCAAAGGAAAATAGGCTGTTTGGGGAGTCTTGTTCCTGAGGAAAAGAAAAAGAGGTCAGTTAAGGATAAGTATGAATATTATAAATCGACTAGGTCAATCGGCTTACCTGTTTCAAGGCAATTTCCTGTACTTGGCTGGAGGAAGCAGCCTAGAGTACGCCGTGTGGAGGATCGGCTGAGCTTGCCGATGGGATATCCTTTGTGGCCTCATCGGTGGTTGGCCCTTGGGGTATGATGACCGATGATATGTCCTGTACAGGAGGATTAACTGCTTGCTCAGTTGCATCGACTGATTCTGGCCGGCTTGCAGACGTTGGGGTAGATGTGGGGATCGGCATGGACTTCTGTCGTTTTGGCTGTGCCTTGGCATCTGTTAAGGCTTTGCGCTTTGCTTGGGCCTCAGCAACGGTTGTCTAGGGGGCATCGGCACTTATTGGTTGTGGAGCTTGAACATCTGGTACGCTTGCCGATGTACCCATTTGTTGCTGCAAAACAAGTGTAAGGTATGATATTTAACAGATAAAATGTAAAATCAAAGGAATACCTCTGAAGGTTTGTCAGAGGTAGTGGTGCTTGATGTCGGAGGAATTGCCGATGACGATCCAGCAGCGGCTCTTACACCCTGATGATTAATGTTAATACAGTTTGTGATCGGCATGAGTAGAAATAAACAGGGTTGTTACCTTGAATGCCTTGATCAGGGTTGTAGCAAAGACCAATGGAGTGGCCCTAAGCAGAGCCAATTTGGACTTGGAAGTGATGGTCTTGGCACGGGTCTTCTGGTGAGTCAAAGCAGCTAAGGTGGGGGCGTTGTAGCCGATCGGTGATATCGGGGAAACAGGCCGAAGATCGAAGGGTTTCCCACTTTTGCTCATAGATGGTGCTGGGTTGTTAACCTGTCACGAGAAAGTTAGTTACCGATATATGAAAGGAAAAAGCAGAAGGGAGTTAAAAAAACTTATCACGTCGCCGGGAATGGCGTATTCGTGGTCGATCATGTGTCGATATGTGTGAGCGAGATGTTGCAAACGCGTTGTTCCTCCACTCTCGCCACCATTGCTTATATGATTCGGTGATGAAAGATGTTGGCGTCCAGATGGATATATCGACATCTGTAGTATCGGCATCGGGGGAGAGTCGCACTACCCTGCTCCAATCTGTTCCGCAGGTGATTGTTTCTCCAGGTTTGATCACATCGGCAAAACAAAGTTTGATTGGCGCTTGCCCAAAAGCTAATTGACGGGATACTGCCGATGGATTGTAAAATTCATACGTGATATTGGTGTTTTTCCTCTACCGAATGTGTTTCTATGGATTGCCACAGGAGTAATGATGGACATCATAAGTTCATTATCTTGATCCAGTGTCATCGGCAAAGTTGAAAAGAAGGGGAATCTGTTTTCTTCGTCAATATAAGGTACCCAGCCCTATGATCACGAGAAAGACCATTGTAGAAGCTTTGGAAGAATCACGATCCGGTCTTCATTGGCCTCTGTTCGGGGAGGACAATTATGGCTTCACCAAAATTGAGGGGTGAGCGTGTTGCCGATTCCTCATCCCCAAGCACGTGGTCTTCAAAGAATTTCTCGTGGGAATTGTTGGGCGAGAGAAGTCCCATTGCGACGTTTGTGCATATGGGCATTCACCACATGTTGATAAACCACCACGGGCCTCCTAAGTTGTCGATGGGTTCGCCAAGCAAAAGTTTCTGAGACACTTGATGAAGAAGATGATAAGTGGAGCTCAGAAGGTATCGGCCAAGAGGGAACCTTGCACCATTGGCCAAGAGTTCAGCCGCGGGGAGGAAGGCGTTGGTTGGTCCTACTGATCGACCACAGAAGATAAATTTTTTTAACCACATATTCAAGAATGTGGCATGTTCCGTCTGGTTAACTGTCCCGGTCCTCTGGCATTCTTGAATATATCCCGTCCAATCGCCGATGTTGCGGGTATTCACCCTATATTCAGATTTTCGCCATAGATGGAGCCTTCATCGACAGATTGAAATGTCCAAGCCAGTGAGCATGTAGACATCGGCAAGTGTGGGAGTAGCTGGGCCATGTCCAAACATAAAAGTGTTTGTTGTGTCTGACTAGAAGCAAGCAGCTGCAATCATCATTGACTCGTTCTTTTGCATATCGGCAATGGATAGCCTAATGCATTGGTCTAGCTTCCGTTTTGCCCAGTGTACTTGCATCGACCTGTTGACCCTCAAGTACCAATCTTTCAACCCTTTGGTGGTTTTGGGCCAAGATCGGAATGTATCTTTCCATAAATTCAGAGAGAAATTTTGGGCTCTAAAAGGGATTCTCATTAACCTCTTGCATTAATCGGATCGCTTGGATCTAGGTTGCCCATTGGTCCTAGGCATTGGAAATGCGGTGATCGGTTGGAATAACTAATTTGTTGCGAAGTTCCTAAGTTTAGAGGATCCGAAGAACAAAGAAAAAGAGAAAAATTACCAACTGTATGAACTCGCAAAGACCAGAGGAATCGAGGTAAAAAGTAATGGAAGTGGAACGAACCGTAGGGACGTCGAAGTTGATTGCCATTATCTTGAGGTAGATGGGGGCACGAGCCGGAGACTCGAGGTTGACGCTGGAGAAAAGTTCTTGTTGGTTGAGGTCGCATGCTTGTTCGTCGGAGTCGCCATGCGGAAAGAGAGAATGCCAAAGGTTGGAGTCGAGGGTAGAAGACGAGCGTTAGGAGAAATCTATTTATAAGCCGCTTGGAGTAGGGGTATTCGGACTTATCTCTATGCCGCCATGCATGTGGGTCGAGGTGGTTCAGATGGATATGGTAACTGTTCGCACGATAATCAAGGGATTGTACAGATGATTTGATGGCAAGTAATCATGACTTGGAAGAGATCTCGGTACAGGATATTTTAATTCTGAAAATGGCGGCATTATTATGTTAGGATCTTGCCGATGGATTATTGTTTCGGTATCTTAACCATAATCAGGACAAGAGTGGTTGGAAATTGTGCGATATTTACTGAGGTCCGTGAATCAGGACTAGATTTGATTAGATTTGATAACAAATCAAGTTTTGGCTTGGAGGATGAGTTACACAATTAATTGCGAAGGCAAACGTTATCTGGAGTAAATTTCGAGCATTAATGGTTTTATACTCGAAATTGGGGGCATGTGTTGACACCGTTTTTTGCATGTGTCAAAATGATCGAGTGGGCTAATCGGCGGGAGGAAAGTTATCAGATATCTGCCGATGACCGGCCGAAAATCAGCTTGTAAAGATGGTTGCCGATGAATGGTGGTGATCGATGGAAAGGTTGATTTAGACTCGGGCGTTGCCGATAAGGTTGGAGATGTTAGTGTCAATGCCGATGAAGGAAGGCTTGAAAACTACTGCCGATGAAACAGGAAGTATCTTGATGGAAAGGAGGTCGGTAAGAATTCCATCGTAATTGAGGCGGACGGGGGAAATAGATAGGAGTTGATTTCCTTTGTTAGAGTATGATTCATGTAAGAGTCACGTGTTTCCTTAGATATGGACTTGGTGTCCTAGTCGTATTTGGTTATGTCTCTTTAGATCGTGGTATAAATATAGATTGAGGGCAATGTAATATATATCAATCAATATCAAAACCAATTTTACTCCTATTTGCATCTACTTACTTTTCTAAACTTCGTCAATTTGCATATTTTTTCCTTTTACGAGTTCTCATTGATTCGGCGAGTTGCATCGTTTCAGTGTAACCTTCGGCGATTCTCGAGTTCCGCGTGAGTACCTCTTGGCCGTGACTTCCGGGCGTATCGCTGTTGTCAGGACCAAAGTGCTCGTATCTTCATCCTTGTCGATTAACAGGTCAAATCGACTGGCACGCTTTGGATATCGATTCGGATATTAGCCCTTTGTGTTTGCAGATCCACTTTTGCATCAACAGTATCATAAACATACTTAAAAGTTTTCTCTCCACAACGAGGGACCAGGGGTGCCTCGTCTCCTCGATATCGTCCAGCTCGGCCTCAGAGTAGCCGGGTGCGAAGCCCTGGCTCTCATCGTCGCCAGATCGATGTTCTCATAGTGAGATCGTGCGATCGCGAACAAGCGATGAACTCCGAGGTGGAGTGCGTTTCTCGCCATCCCGCGCGCCTGGTCCGTAATCCGGGTGGCGCGAACCGCGAAGGAGCTTGTCTCCTACTCCGGGCAGTTCCAGCGCACACCAGCTAGACGGCGACGCGGAGGTTGTCATGCTCGTCGCTCTCCTTTTGGAGGACGTCCTTCGTCTCGCCAAGCTCCTTCTCCAGGCCACGGCTCCTCACCACCTCCATCCCGAGCTCGTCATCAAGACCTACCCAAGTGACATACCGACCATGTTAAAAGGCCTATCATGGATTTCAGGAAGAAAAATAACAAGGGACGCTAGAGACTTACCATCCACGTCCGCCCGGAGCTTGCGCACCTCATCCTGCTGCCGGGTCACCTCGGCCCTCTGACGCCGGATCTCTTCCGAATTAAATATTTATTGATAACTATATTATTTTTGCGAGCTATCCCTGTCTTTGTTATAGACACAAATACTTTAATCTCTACTTGTGTATTAATTTTATAATTAATTTTATAATTAATACACAAGTAGAGATTAAAAAAAGTTAAGTTGCAAACTCCCCCCTTGTTTAGGGAACCAATGGACTTCGGTGTTGGCTCCACGCTAGTCCAATTTGCAATAGAGCACGATTGTTGTTTTTTTATACTAGCACAATAAGGTCGCATGAAAAATGTGAAAAGAAATACTAAATTTATAGGGAGGTGGATTTAAACTATAAAAACAAAGCAAGCCTTACCACTAAGCTATAGACTCATGGTTAAATGTTTAACATCATATGCATTGAACGTTGGCTGAACCATGGTCACTTAAAATTTGAAGTAATATGCATCTCAAATTTAGACAAAACCTTACATTTACCAAAGTTAAAAAATATGAGGTTTCAATAATTTTGAAAGTAGTTTAAATGAATTTCTTTGTGTCAATTGGAACAAATTCTAAGCGGAATTGTGTGTACTCCTACTGAAAAAATTACTTAAAAATGTATTTAAATTGTATGTATGCAATAATTATATGTGAAAAATGATCCATGCGTATGAAAAATGCCAGCCCGCCTAAAACTCATGTGAGGCAGTAACATTCATAAAAAAGGCAATGACTGAAATATGCAGGCACCAAAACAATGGGTCAAAATCACAAGCGGGTGTCAAGCGCCAAAAATGGCCCCAAACAAAAACACCGACCCCTCCCTTAACCCTAGCGCCCCCCGCCTGACATCCTTCCGGATCTCGCACAGTGCTACCGTCGTTCCCTGCTAGGCCGCCACCCATCGCACGCTGCGCGCCCATCAACGCAGATCTGGTGAGGAAGGTATGAGTCGAGGCGACGGCGGCGGCGAGACTGGCCTGGGAGGCAGTGGCGACGGTGCTGGCCCAGGTGGCAGCGTCGACGGTGCGGGCCCGGAAGGGCTTTTGGTCGCCAGCGCCATGGAGGACGAGGCCGCGGCGGCGGCCGTCATCCACGACCCTGCGCTCAGCGTTTCGGGCTCGGGAGGCCGCACGTGCTGCCATCTCCGAGGAGGACGAGGCCGCAACGGCGGCCGCCGACAACGACTGTGCACTCGCTGCGTCGCGCAGCCACTGCGAGGCGAGGAGCCGAGGACCAGAGCGAGCACCTCGACTGTCTCTGCCACATCCTTGGCTGCGACCCCAAGGACCAAGGTGCGGTGATGGCCGGCCCCGCACCATCCTCTCCTACGACCCCAAGGTGCGATTATTTCCGCCACGGTTCCCGTTCCGTTCATGCTGTTGTAGGCGAGTCCCCATGGGAAAGCTTCCCTTTCCAGTGATTCCAACGCTCAGACCCTGCTCCGTCCCCTTTGCTTCAGACAAATAGATTGGGGTGATCACTTCTTCTCCGGCTAGCAGCAGTTCCGTTGTGAAATTTGGTCTGAGTTTCCGAAGATAAGGCATATGAACATCTAAACTTTAGAAAATTTAGGTTTTTTTAGCCTGTAGAGGTGTTTGGTTGTCCTCAGAGCAAAGGAGGTTTTGAAATAGCATATGGACTTATCCTGACTTTGTAAATGATATCACTCAATGCGACTAGTACTGGTCTGTGTTGGGCAAGCAAGTGCAATGGATCAGAGAGATGCTGGCTGCTTGATACCCACCACGCCAGCAACTCTAGATCTGTAACATTTCAAAATAAATTATTTTCATGTAGACTGCTGGATTCTTAGTTGCATCAGATGCTGCTAGTATAGCACTTTTGATTAGGTTGTTCAAGGTAATGCAAAGGATATACAAAATGGTTTCGTGTGCAGTTCTCAAGGAAAAGCCTCTTTTCTTTTGCTTAATTCCTTGTTCTGCCTTATCTAAGATATGTTCAGTTTATCAATTTAATTGTTCGTTGTGTTCTGTTTTCACAGATGCTAGACATAGCCTATTTTCAGTGGCCAGGAGTCTGGAGGACCGACAGGAGCCTGCCGACTAAGCCTATTTGTAGCAGTAGGCCTATCGGCCTTCTAGAGATGACTAGTCCTATCGACCAGCAGATCTGTTCTCGGTGCCGGAGTGGCGGAGCTTGCCGACAGCCTTCAAGCTATTCACTGGTGCGTGTACTGGTCTCTCTCCAGCCGTGAAGATGGATCATAATTAACACAGGCCTATTAGCTTGCTAGCCCTTGCAGCGGTGCCTACCCTAGCTAGGTACGAGTAGTCTGTGCACTGCATCAGTTGGGAGCCGCTAGCTCTGTTATTAGTGATGGAAAATAGAAATAGATATCCGAATTATCGGATATTCGTATCCGCTATAACTTGTAATTTGGATATCTGTATCCGTTTTTAATATGGATACTAAATGGATATATCTGAATTAGTTTTTTAGTGTTTTTCTCTATCCGATTCCTGATCCGTATTCGACAATATCTGACGATATCCGTATCCCCAAAGAAAACAAGGTATCATAAACATACTTAAAAGTTTTCTCTCCACAACGAGGGACCAGGGGTGCCTCGTCTCCTCGATCTCGACCAGGTCGGCCTCAGAGTAGCCGGGTGCGAAGCCCTGGCTCATCGTCGCCAGATCGATGTTCTCATAGTGAGAACGTGCGATCGCGAACCAGCGATGAACGCCGAGGTGGAGTGCGTTTCTCGCCATCTCGCGCGCCCGGTCCATAATCCGGGTGGCGCGAACCCCGAAAGAGCTTGTCTCCTACTCCGGGGCCAGTTCCGGCTCGTCGCACACCAGTAGGACGGCGACGCGGAGGTTGTCATGCTCGTCGCTCTCCTTTTGGAGGACGTCCTTCGTCTCGCCAAGCTCCTTCTCCAGACAGCGGCTCCTCACCACCTCCATCCCGAGCTTGTCATCAAGACCTACCCAAGTGACATACCGACCATGTTAAAAGGCCTATCACGGATTTCAGGAAGAAAAATAACAAGGGAAGCTAGAGACTTATTACCGTCCACGTCCGCCCGGAGCTTGCGCACCTCATCCTGCTGCCGGGTCACCTCGGCCCTCAGGCGCCGGATCTCTTCCGAATTAAATATTTATTCATAACTATATTATTTTTACCAGCTATCCTTGTCTATGTTATATACACAAATAGATTAAAAAAAGTGAAGTTGCAAACTCCCCCCTTGTTTAGGGAACCAATGGACCTCGGTGTTGGCTCCACGCTAGTCCAATTTGCAATAGAGGACGATTGTTCCTTTTTTTATATATGCACAATAAGGTCACATGAAAAATGTGAAAAGAAATACTAAATTTATAGAGGGGAGGATTTAAACTATAAAAACAAAGCAAGCCCTACCACTAAGCTATAGACTCATGTTTAAATGTTTAACATCATATGCATCGAACGCTGGTTGAACCATGGTCACTTAAAATTTGAACTAATATGCTCCTCAAATTTAGACAAAACCTTACATTTACCAAAGTTAAAAAATATGAGGTTTTAATAATTTTGGAAGTAGTTTAAATGAATTTCTTTGTGTCAATTGGAACAAATTCTAAGCTGAACTGTGTGTACTCGTACGAAAAAAATTACGTAAAAATGTACTTAAATTGTATGTATGCAATAATAGTATGTGAAAAATGATCCATGCGTATGAAAAATGCCAGCCCGCCTAAATCTCAAGTGAGGCAGTAACATTCAGAAAAAAGGCAATGACTGAAATACGCGGGCGCCAAAACAATGGGTCAAAATCACAACAAGCGGGTGTCAAGCGCCAAAAATGGCCCCAAACAAAAAGACCCACCCCTACCCTAACCCTAGCGCCCCGCGCCCAACATCCTTCCGGATCTCGCACAGTGCTACCGTCGTTCCCCGCTAGGCCGCCACCAATCGCACACTGCGCGCCCATCAACGCAGATCCGTTTAGGAAGGTATGAGTCGAGGCGACGGCGGCGGCGAGACGGGCCTGGGAGGCAGCGGCGACGGTGCTGGCCCAGGTGGCAGCGTCGACGGTGCGGGCCCGGAAGGGCTTTTGGGCGCCAGCTCCAGGGAGGACAAGGCCGCCGCGGCGACCGTCATCCACGACCCTGCGCTCAGCGTTGCGGGCTCGGGAGGCCGCACGTGCTGCCTGCTCCGAGGAGGACGAGGCCGCAACGGCGGCCGCCGACAATGACTGTGCACTCGCTGCGTCACGCAGCCACTGCGAGGCGAGGAGCCGAGGACTAGAGCGAGCACCTCGACTGCCTCTGCAGCATCCTTGGTTGCGACCCCAAGAACCAAGGTGCAGTGATAGCCGGCCCCGCACCATCCTCGCCTATGACCCCAAGGTGCGATTATGTCCGCCACGGTTCCCGTTCCATTCATGCTGTTGTAGACGAGTCCCCATGGGAAAGCTTCCCTTTCCAGTGATTCCAACGCTCAGACCCTGCTCCGTCCCCTTTGCTTCAGACAAATAGATTGGGGTGATCACTTCTTCTCTCGCCAGCAGCAGTTCCGTTGTGAAATTTGGTCTGAGTTTCCGAAGATAAGGCATATGAACATCTAAACTTTAGAAAATTTAGGTTTTTTTAGCCTGTAGAGGTGTTTGGTTGTCCTCAGAGCAAAGGAGGTTTTGAAATAGCATATGGACTTATCCTGACTTTGTAAATGACATCACTCAATGCGACTAGTACTGGTCTGTGTTGGGCAAGCAAGTGCAAAGGATCAGAGAGATGCTGGCTGCTTGATACCCACCACGCCAGCAACTCTAGATCTGTAACATTTCAAAATAAATTATTGCCATGTAGACTGCTGGATTCTTAGTTGCATCAGATGCTGCTAGAATAGCACTTTTGATTAGGTTGTTCAAGGTAATGCAAAGGATATACAAAATGGTTTCGTGTGCAGTTCTCAAGGAAAAGCCTCTTTTCTTTTGCTTAATTCCTTGTTCTGCCTTATCTAAGATATGTTCGGTTTATCAATTTAATTGTTCGTTGTGTTCTGTTTTCACAGATGCTAGCCATAGCCTATTTTCAGTGGCCAGGAGTCTGGAGGACCGACAGGAGCCTGCCGACTAAGCCTATTTGTAGCAGTAGGCCTATCGGCCTTCTAGAGATGACTAGTCCTATCGACCAGCAGATCTGTTCTCGGTGCCGGAGTGGCGGAGCTTGCCGACAGCCGTCAAGCTATTCACTGGTGCGTGTACTGGTCTCTCTCCAGCCGTGAAGATGGATCATAATTAACACAGGCCTATTAGCTTGCTAGCCCTTGCAGCGGTGCCTACCCTAGCTAGGTACGAGTAGTCTGTGCACTGCATCAGTTGGGAGCCGCTAGCTCTGTTATTAGTGATGGAAAATAGAAATAGATATCCGAATTATCGGATATTCGTATTTGCTATAACTTGTAATATGGATATCTGTATCCGTTTTTAATATGGATACTAAATGGATATATCTGAATTAGTTTTTTAGTGTTTTTCTCTATCCGATTCCTGATCCGTATTCGACAATATCTGACGATATCCGTATCCCCAAAGAAAACAAGGTATCATAAACATACTTAAAAGTTTTCTCTCCACAACGAGGGACCAGGGGTGCCTCGTCTCCTCGATCTCGACCATCTCGGCCTCAGAGTAGCCGGGTGCGAAGCCCTGGCTCATCGTCGCCAGATCGATGTTCTCATAGTGAGAAAGTGCGATCGCGAACCAGCGATGAACGCCGAGGTGGAGTGCGTTTCTCGCCATCTCGCGCACCCGGTCCATAATCCGGGTGTCGCGAACCCCGAAAGAGCTTGTCTCCTACTCCGGGGCCAGTTCCGGCTCGTCGCACACCAGTAGGACGGCGACGCGGAGGTTGTCATGCTCGTCGCTCTCCTTTTGGAGGACGTCCTTCGTCTCGCCAAGCTCCTTCTCCAGACAGCGGCTCCTCACCACCTCCATCCCGAGCTTGTCATCAAGACCTACCCAAGTGACATACCGACCATGTTAAAAGGCCTATCACGGATTTCAGGAAGAAAAATAACAAGGGAAGCTAGAGACTTACCGTCCACGTCCGCCCGGAGCTTGCGCACCTCATCCTGCTGCCGGGTCACCTCGGCCCTCAGGCGCCGGATCTCTTCCGAATTAAATATTTATTCATAACTATATTATTTTTACCAGCTATCCTTGTCTATGGCATATACACAAATACTTTAAAAAAAGTGAAGTTGCAAACTCCCCCTTTGTTTAGGGAACCAATGGACCTCGGTGTTGGCTCCACGCTAGTCCAATTTGCAATAGAGGACGATTGTTCCTTTTTTTATATATGCACAATAAGGTCACATGAAAAATGTGAAAAGAAATACTAAATTTATAGAGGGGAGGATTTAAACTATAAAAACAAAGCAAGCCTTACCACTAAGCTATAGACTCATGTTTAAATGTTTAACATCATATGCATCGAACGTTGGTTGAACCATGGTCACTTAAAATTTGAACTAATATGCACCTCAAATTTAGACAAAACCTTACATTTACCAAAGTTAAAAAATATGAGGTTTTAATAATTTTGGAAGTAGTTTAAATGAATTTCTTTGTGTCAATTGGAACAAATTCTAAGCTGAACTGTGTGTACTCGTACGGAAAAAATTACGTAAAAATGTACTTAAATTGTATGTATGCAATAATAGTATGTGAAAAATGATCCATGCGTATGAAAAATGCCAGCCCGCCTAAATCTCATGTGAGGCAGTAACATTCAGAAAAAAGGCAATGACTGAAATACGCGGTCGCCAAAACAATGGGTCAAAATCACAACAAGCGGGTGCGCCAAAAATGGCCCCAAACAAAAAGACCCACCCCTCCCCTAACCCTAGCGCCCCGCGCCCAACATCCTTCCGGATCTCGCACAGTGCTACCGTCGTTCCCCGCTAGGCCGCCACCAATCGCACACTGCGCGCCCATCAACGCATATCCGGTGAGGAAGGTATGAGTCGAGGCGACGGCGGCGGCGAGACAGGCCTGGGAGGCAGCGGCGACGGTGCTGGCCCAGGTGGCAGCGTCGACGGTGCGGGCCCGGAAGGGCTTTTGGGCGCCAGCTCCAGGGAGGACAAGGCCGCCGCGGCGGCCGTCATCCACGACCCTGCGCTCAGCGTTGTGGGCTCGGGAGGCCGCACGTGCTGCCTGCTCCGAGGAGGACGAGGCCGCAACGGCGGCCGCCGACAATGACTGTGCACTCGCTGCGTCGCGCAGCCACTGCGAGGCGAGGAGCCGAGGACTAGAGCGAGCACCTCGACTGCCTCTGCAGCATCCTTGGTTGCGACCCCAAGAACCAAGGTGCAGTGATAGCCGGCCCCGCACCATCCTCGCCTATGACCCCAAGGTGCGATTATGTCCGCCACGGTTCCCGTTCCATTCATGCTATTGTAGACGAGTCCCCATGGGAAAGCTTCCCTTTCCAGTGATTCCAACGCTCAGACCCTGCTCCGTCCCCTTTGCTTCAGACAAACAGATTGGGGTGATCACTTCTTCTCTGGCCAGCAGCAGTTCCGTTGTGAAATTTGGTCTGAGTTTCCGAAGATAAGGCATATGAACATCTAAACTTTAGAAAATTTAGGTTTTTTTAGCCTGTAGAGGTGTTTGGTTGTCCTCAGAGCAAAGGAGGTTTTGAAATAGCATATGGACTTATCCTGACTTTGTAAATGACATCACTCAATGCGACTAGTACTGGTCTGTGTTGGGCAAGCAAGTGCAAAGGATCAGAGAGATGCTGGCTGCTTGATACCCACCACGCCAGCAACTCTAGATCTGTAACATTTCAAAATAAATTATTGCCATGTAGACTGCTGGATTCTTAGTTGCATCAGATGCTGCTAGAATAGCACTTTTGATTAGGTTGTTCAAGGTAATGCAAAGGATATACAAAATGGTTTCGTGTGCAGTTCTCAAGGAAAAGCCTCTTTTCTTTTGCTTAATTCCTTGTTCTGCCTTATCTAAGATATGTTCGGTTTATCAATTTAATTGTTCGTTGTGTTCTGTTTTCACAGATGCTAGCCATAGCCTATTTTCAGTGGCCAGGAGTCTGGAGGACCGACAGGAGCCTGCCGACTAAGCCTATTTGTAGCAGTAGGCCTATCGGCCTTCTAGAGATGACTAGTCCTATCGACCAGCAGATCTGTTCTCGGTGCCGGAGTGGCGGAGCTTGCCGACAGCCTTCAAGCTATTCACTGGTGCGTGTACTGGTCTCTCTCCAGCCGTGAAGATGGATCATAATTAACACAGGCCTATTAGCTTGCTAGCCCTTGCAGCGGTGCCTACCCTAGCTAGGTACGAGTAGTCTGTGCACTGCATCAGTTGGGAGCCGCTAGCTCTGTTATTAGTGATGGAAAATAGAAATAGATATCCGAATTATCGGATATTCGTATTTGCTATAACTTGTAATATGGATATCTGTATCGGTTTTTAATATGGATACTAAATGGATATATCTGAATTAGTTTTTTAGTGTTTTTCTCTATCCGATTCCTGATCCGTATTCGACAATATCTGACGATATCCGTATCCCCAAAGAAAACAAGGTATCATAAACATACTTAAAAGTTTTCTCTCCACAACGAGGGACCAGGGGTGCCTCGTCTCCTCGATCTCGACCATCTCGGCCTCAGAGTAGCCGGGTGCGAAGCCCTGGCTCATCGTCGCCAGATCGATGTTCTCATAGTGAGAAAGTGCGATCGCGAACCAGCGATGAACGCCGAGGTGGAGTGCGTTTCTCGCCATCTCGCGCACCGGTCCATAATCCGGGTGTCGCGAACCCCGAAAGAGCTTGTCTCCTACTCCGGGGCCAGTTCCGGCTCGTCGCGCACCAGCAGGACGGCGACGCGGAGGTTGTCATGCTCGTCGCTCTCCTTTTGGAGGACGTCCTTCGTCTCGCCAAGCTCCTTCTCCAGACAGCTGCTCCTCACCACCTCCATCCCGAGCTTGTCATCAAGACCTACCCAAGTGACATACCGACCATGTTAAAAGGCCTATCACGGATTTCAGGAAGAAAAATAACAAGGGAAGCTAGAGACTTACCGTCCACGTCCGCCCGGAGCTTGCGCACCTCATCCTGCTGCCGGTCACCTCGGCCCTCAGCGCGGATCTCTTCCGAATTAAATATTTATTCATAACTATATTATTTTTACCAGCTATCCTTGTCTATGGCATATACACAAATACTTTAAAAAAGTGAAGTTGCAAACTCCCCTTTGTTTAGGGAACCAATGGACCTCGGTGTTGGCTCCACGCTAGTCCAATTTGCAATAGAGGACGATTGTTCCTTTTTTATATATGCACAATAAGGTCACATGAAAATGTGAAAAGAAATACTAAATTTATAGAGGGGAGGATTTAAACTATAAAAACAAAGCAAGCCTTACCACTAAGCTATAGACTCATGTTTAAATGTTTAACATCATATGCATCGAACGTTGGTTGAACCATGGTCACTTAAAATTTGAACTAATATGCACCTCAAATTTAGACAAAACCTTACATTTACCAAAGTTAAAAAATATGAGGTTTTAATAATTTTGGAAGTAGTTTAAATGAATTTCTTTGTGTCAATTGGAACAAATTCTAAGCTGAACTGTGTGTACTCGTACGGAAAAAATTACGTAAAAATGTACTTAAATTGTATGTATGCAATAATAGTATGTGAAAAATGATCCATGCGTATGAAAAATGCCAGCCCGCCTAAATCTCATGTGAGGCAGTAACATTCAGAAAAAAGGCAATGACTGAAATACGCGGTCGCCAAAACAATGGGTCAAAATCACAACAAGCGGGTGTCAAGCGCCAAAAATGGCCCCAAACAAAAAGACCCACCCCTCCCCTAACCCTAGCGCCCCGCGCCCAACATCCTTCCGGATCTCGCACAGTGCTACCGTCGTTCCCCGCTAGGCCGCCACCAATCGCACACTGCGCGCCCATCAACGCATATCCGGTGAGGAAGGTATGAGTCGAGGCGACGGCGGCGGCGAGACAGGCCTGGGAGGCAGCGGCGACGGTGCTGGCCCAGGTGGCAGCGTCGACGGTGCGGGCCCGGAAGGGCTTTTGGGCGCCAGCTCCAGGGAGGACAAGGCCGCCGCGGCGGCCGTCATCCACGACCCTGCGCTCAGCGTTGTGGGCTCGGGAGGCCGCACGTGCTGCCTGCTCCGAGGAGGACGAGGCCGCAACGGCGGCCGCCGACAATGACTGTGCACTCGCTGCGTCGCGCAGCCACTGCGAGGCGAGGAGCCGAGGACTAGAGCGAGCACCTCGACTGCCTCTGCAGCATCCTTGGTTGCGACCCCAAGAACCAAGGTGCAGTGATAGCCGGCCCCGCACCATCCTCGCCTATGACCCCAAGGTGCGATTATGTCCGCCACGGTTCCCGTTCCATTCATGCTGTTGTAGACGAGTCCCCATGGGAAAGCTTCCCTTTCCAGTGATTCCAACGCTCAGACCCTGCTCCGTCCCCTTTGCTTCAGACAAACAGATTGGGGTGATCACTTCTTCTCTGGCCAGCAGCAGTTCCGTTGTGAAATTTGGTCTGAGTTTCCGAAGATAAGGCATATGAACATCTAAACTTTAGAAAATTTAGGTTTTTTTAGCCTGTAGAGGTGTTTGGTTGTCCTCAGAGCAAAGGAGGTTTTGAAATAGCATATGGACTTATCCTGACTTTGTAAATGACATCACTCAATGCGACTAGTACTGGTCTGTGTTGGGCAAGCAAGTGCAAAGGATCAGAGAGATGCTGGCTGCTTGATACCCACCACGCCAGCAACTCTAGATCTGTAACATTTCAAAATAAATTATTGCCATGTAGACTGCTGGATTCTTAGTTGCATCAGATGCTGCTAGAATAGCACTTTTGATTAGGTTGTTCAAGGTAATGCAAAGGATATACAAAATGGTTTCGTGTGCAGTTCTCAAGGAAAAGCCTCTTTTCTTTTGCTTAATTCCTTGTTCTGCCTTATCTAAGATATGTTCGGTTTATCAATTTAATTGTTCGTTGTGTTCTGTTTTCACAGATGCTAGCCATAGCCTATTTTCAGTGGCCAGGAGTCTGGAGGACCGACAGGAGCCTGCCGACTAAGCCTATTTGTAGCAGTAGGCCTATCGGCCTTCTAGAGATGACTAGTCCTATCGACCAGCAGATCTGTTCTCGGTGCCGGAGTGGCGGAGCTTGCCGACAGCCTTCAAGCTATTCACTGGTGCGTGTACTGGTCTCTCTCCAGCCGTGAAGATGGATCATAATTAACACAGGCCTATTAGCTTGCTAGCCCTTGCAGCGGTGCCTACCCTAGCTAGGTACGAGTAGTCTGTGCACTGCATCAGTTGGGAGCCGCTAGCTCTGTTATTAGTGATGGAAAATAGAAATAGATATCCGAATTATCGGATATTCGTATTTGCTATAACTTGTAATATGGATATCTGTATCGGTTTTAATATGGATACTAAATGGATATATCTGAATTAGTTTTTAGTGTTTTCTCTATCCGATTCCTGATCCGTATTCGACAATATCTGACGATATCCGTATCCCCAAAGAAAACAAGGTATCATAAACATACTTAAAAGTTTTCTCTCCACAACGAGGGACCAGGGGTGCCTCGTCTCCTCGATCTCGACCATCTCGGCCTCAGAGTAGCCGGGTGCGAAGCCCTGGCTCATCGTCGCCAGATCGATGTTCTCATAGTGAGAAAGTGCGATCGCGAACCAGCGATGAACGCCGAGGTGGAGTGCGTTTCTCGCCATCTCGCGCACGCGGTCCATAATCCGGGTGTCGCGAACCCCGAAAGAGCTTGTCTCCTACTCCGGGGCCAGTTCCGGCTCGTCGCGCACCAGCAGGACGGCGACGCGGAGGTTGTCATGCTCGTCGCTCTCCTTTTGGAGGACGTCCTTCGTCTCGCCAAGCTCCTTCTCCAGACAGCTGCTCCTCACCACCTCCATCCCGAGCTTGTCATCAAGACCTACCCAAGTGACATACCGACCATGTTAAAAGGCCTATCACGGATTTCAGGAAGAAAAATAACAAGGGAAGCTAGAGACTTACCGTCCACGTCCGCCCGGAGCTTGCGCACCTCATCCTGCTGCCGGGTCACCTCGGCCCTCAGGCGCCGGATCTCTTCCGAATTAAATATTTATTCATAACTATATTATTTTTACCAGCTATCCTTGTCTATGGCATATACACAAATACTTTAAAAAAAGTGAAGTTGCAAACTCCCCCTTTGTTTAGGGAACCAATGGACCTCGGTGTTGGCTCCACGCTAGTCCAATTTGCAATAGAGGACGATTGTTCCTTTTTTTATATATGCACAATAAGGTCACATGAAAAATGTGAAAAGAAATACTAAATTTATAGAGGGGAGGATTTAAACTATAAAAACAAAGCAAGCCTTACCACTAAGCTATAGACTCATGTTTAAATGTTTAACATCATATGCATCGAACGTTGGTTGAACCATGGTCACTTAAAATTTGAACTAATATGCACCTCAAATTTAGACAAAACCTTACATTTACCAAAGTTAAAAAATATGAGGTTTTAATAATTTTGGAAGTAGTTTAAATGAATTTCTTTGTGTCAATTGGAACAAATTCTAAGCTGAACTGTGTGTACTCGTACGGAAAAAATTACGTAAAAATGTACTTAAATTGTATGTATGCAATAATAGTATGTGAAAAATGATCCATGCGTATGAAAAATGCCAGCCCGCCTAAATCTCATGTGAGGCAGTAACATTCAGAAAAAAGGCAATGACTGAAATACGCGGTCGCCAAAACAATGGGTCAAAATCACAACAAGCGGGTGTCAAGCGCCAAAAATGGCCCCAAACAAAAAGACCCACCCCTCCCCTAACCCTAGCGCCCCGCGCCCAACATCCTTCCGGATCTCGCACAGTGCTACCGTCGTTCCCCGCTAGGCCGCCACCAATCGCACACTGCGCGCCCATCAACGCATATCCGGTGAGGAAGGTATGAGTCGAGGCGACGGCGGCGGCGAGACAGGCCTGGGAGGCAGCGGCGACGGTGCTGGCCCAGGTGGCAGCGTCGACGGTGCGGGCCCGGAAGGGCTTTTGGGCGCCAGCTCCAGGAGGACAAGGCCGCCGCGGCGGCCGTCATCCACGACCCTGCGCTCAGCGTTGTGGGCTCGGGAGGCCGCACGTGCTGCCTGCTCCGAGGAGGACGAGGCCGCAACGGCGGCCGCCGACAATGACTGTGCACTCGCTGCGTCGCGCAGCCACTGCGAGGCGAGGAGCCGAGGACTAGAGCGAGCACCTCGACTGCCTCTGCAGCATCCTTGGTTGCGACCCCAAGAACCAAGGTGCAGTGATAGCCGGCCCCGCACCATCCTCGCCTATGACCCCAAGGTGCGATTATGTCCGCCACGGTTCCCGTTCCATTCATGCTGTTGTAGACGAGTCCCCATGGGAAAGCTTCCCTTTCCAGTGATTCCAACGCTCAGACCCTGCTCCGTCCCCTTTGCTTCAGACAAACAGATTGGGGTGATCACTTCTTCTCTGGCCAGCAGCAGTTCCGTTGTGAAATTTGGTCTGAGTTTCCGAAGATAAGGCATATGAACATCTAAACTTTAGAAAATTTAGGTTTTTTTAGCCTGTAGAGGTGTTTGGTTGTCCTCAGAGCAAAGGAGGTTTTGAAATAGCATATGGACTTATCCTGACTTTGTAAATGACATCACTCAATGCGACTAGTACTGGTCTGTGTTGGGCAAGCAAGTGCAAAGGATCAGAGAGATGCTGGCTGCTTGATACCCACCACGCCAGCAACTCTAGATCTGTAACATTTCAAAATAAATTATTGCCATGTAGACTGCTGGATTCTTAGTTGCATCAGATGCTGCTAGAATAGCACTTTTGATTAGGTTGTTCAAGGTAATGCAAAGGATATACAAAATGGTTTCGTGTGCAGTTCTCAAGGAAAAGCCTCTTTTCTTTTGCTTAATTCCTTGTTCTGCCTTATCTAAGATATGTTCGGTTTATCAATTTAATTGTTCGTTGTGTTCTGTTTTCACAGATGCTAGCCATAGCCTATTTTCAGTGGCCAGGAGTCTGGAGGACCGACAGGAGCCTGCCGACTAAGCCTATTTGTAGCAGTAGGCCTATCGGCCTTCTAGAGACGACTAGTCCTATCGACCAGCAGATCTGTTCTCGGTGCCGGAGTGGCGGAGCTTGCCGACAGCCTTCAAGCTATTCACTGGTGCGTGTACTGGTCTCTCTCCAGCCGTGAAGATGGATCATAATTAACACAGGCCTATTAGCTTGCTAGCCCTTGCAGCGGTGCCTACCCTAGCTAGGTACGAGTAGTCTGTGCACTGCATCAGTTGGGAGCCGCTAGCTCTGTTATTAGTGATGGAAAATAGAAATAGATATCCGAATTATCGGATATTCGTATTTGCTATAACTTGTAATATGGATATCTGTATCCGTTTTTAATATGGATACTAAATGGATATATCTGAATTAGTTTTTTAGTGTTTTTCTCTATCCGATTCCTGATCCGTATTCGACAATATCTGACGATATCCGTATCCCCAAAGAAAACAAGGTATCATAAACATACTTAAAAGTTTTCTCTCCACAACGAGGGACCAGGGGTGCCTCGTCTCCTCGATCTCGACCATCTCGGCCTCAGAGTAGCCGGGTGCGAAGCCCTGGCTCATCGTCGCCAGATCGATGTTCTTATAGTGAGAACGTGCGATCGCGAACCAGCGATGAACGCCGAGGTGGAGTGCGTTTCTCGCCATCTCGCGCGCCCGGTCCATAATCCGGGTGGCGCGAACCCCGAAAGAGCTTGTCTCCTACTCCGGGGCCAGTTCCGGCTCGTCGCACACCAGCAGGACGGCGACGCGGAGGTTGTCATGCTCGTCACTCTCCTTTTGGAGGACGTCCTTCGTCTCGCCAAGCTCCTTCTCCAGACAGCGGCTCCTCACCACCTCCATCCCGAGCTTGTCATCAAGACCTACCCAAGTGACATACCGACCATGTTAAAAGGCCTATCACGGATTTCAGGAAGAAAAATAACAAGGAAGCTAGAGACTTACCGTCCCACGCCCGCCTCGAGCTATGCGCACCTCATCCTGCTGCTGGGTCACCTCGGCCCTCAGCGCCGGATCTCTTCCGAATTAAATATTTATTCATAACTATATTATTTTTACCAGCTATCCTTGTCTATGTTATATACACAAATACTTTAATCTCTACTTGTGTATTAATTTTATGATCAATACACAAGTAGAGATTAAAAAAAGTGAAGTTGCAAACTCCCCCCTTGTTTAGGGAACCAATGGACCTCGGTGTTGGCTCCACGCTAGTCCAATCTGCAATAGAGGACGATTGTTCCTTTTTTTTATATATGCACAATAAGGTCGCATGAAAAATGTGAAAAGAAATACTAAATTTATAGAGAGGAGGATTTAAACTATAAAAACAAAGCAAGCCTTACCACTAAGCTATAGACTCATGTTTAAATGTTTAACATCATATGCATCGAACGTTGGTTGAACCATGGTCACTTAAAATTTGAACTAATATGCACCCCAAATTTAGACAAAACCTTACATTTACCAAAGTTAAAAAATATGAGGTTTTAATAATTTTGGAAGTAGTTTAAATGAATTTCTTTGTGTCAATTGGAACAAATTCTAAGCTGAACTGTGTGTACTCGTACGGAAAAAATTACGTAAAAATGTACTTAAATTGTATGTATGCAATAATAGTATGTGAAAAATGATCCATGCGTATGAAAAATGCCAGCCCGCCTAAATCTCATGTGAGGCAGTAACATTCAGAAAAAAAGCTGAACCGTCCCCTTTGCTTCAGACAAACAGATTGGGGTGATCACTTCTTCTCTGGCCAGCAGCAGTTCCGTTGTGAAATTTGGTGTGAGTTTCCAAAGATAAGGCATTTGAACATCTAAACTTTAGAAAATTTAGTTTTTTTTAGCCTGTAGACGTGTTTGGTTGTCCTCAGAGCAAAGGAGATTTTGAAATAGCATATGGACTTATCCTGAATTTGTAAATGACATCACTCAATGCGACTAGTACTGGTCTGTGTTAGGCAAGCAAGTGCAAAGCATCAGAGACATGCTGGATGCTTGATACCCACCACGCCAGCAACTCTAGATCTGTAACATTTCAAAATAAATTATTGCCATGTAGACTGCTGGGTTCTTAGTTGCATCAGATGCTGCTAGAATAGCACTTTTGATTAGGTTGTTCAAGGTAATGCAAAGGATATACAAAATGGTTTCGTGTGCAGTTCTGAAGGAAAAGCCTCTTTTCTTTTGCTTAATTCCTTGTTCTGCCTTATCTAAGACATGTTCAGTTCATCAATTTAATTGTTCCTTGTGTTCTGTTTTCACAGATGCTAGCCATAGCCTATTTTCAGTGGCCAGGAGTCTGGAGGACCGACAGGAGCCTGCCGACTAGGCCTATTTGTAGCAGTAGGCCTATCGGCCGTCGATCTAGAGGCCGACTAGTCCTATCTGTTAGCTAATCTACTGCCACCTTATGTGAAACACAGCAGAGGAAGGAGGCACCGACTTTGCCCCCTGCTGTAATACAGTAGCCGCTGCAGGTGCAGGCGCCGCATGGCTCACCTGCAGCACTGTAGGCACATGCAGTGGCCGGCGCAGAGTCAGCCCTGTATACTTATCTAGTTACTGTTACAGCATGTGCGCTGTACTTTAGTTAGATAGATAGAGTTGTATAAATAGGGCACCAAGGCAACTCAATAAATAGAGCTCAGATTTACCATCACACAGACAGGGCTTCGGCCAACGTTGTTGTCTTGTATTGTGCGTGCTTGCTCTATTCTCCCTTCTTCTTTTAGCTCGATCCGTAGTGTGTGGGTACGGACACAACCGGTATAGTGGTCTGGAAGACTAGTGGTCTAGAGACTAGTGGTCTGGTCTGGGAGACTAGTGGTCTGGGAGACTAGTGGCCTGAGACTAGTGGTCTAGAGACTAGTTCACTATCGTCAGTCGGTGATCCCGTGGGCCGAGGGAAGAGACGACGACGGTGGAAGGATCTAGCAAGGCCCTGAAGACCGTCAACCTCGATGAACCACGTGCCCAAGTCCATCTTGGACATGTGGGCGTCGACCAGGAGCAGCGGTGGTATCTGGACTCTGGTGCCAGTAACCACATGACAGGCTCTAAGGACTCCTTCTCCGAGCTCGACGGTGATGTTACCAGTACGGTGAAGTTTGGTGACGGCTCAAGGGTGGCTATCCAAGGGCGCGGCACCATCGTCTTCAGATGCCAGAATGGGGAGCACCGCGTGCTAACGGATGTATACTACATCCCGCAGTTGCGTTCCAGCATCATCAGCATTGGTCAGCTGGATGAGTGCGGTAGCGAGGTTCTGATCAAGGACGGCGTTCTGAGGATCAGAGACTGGGAGCAGCGACTTCTCGCCAAGGTAAAGAGGTCCCTGAACCGGTTGTACCTGCTCGACCTGAAGGTAGAGCAGCCGATTTGCCTGGCGGCAAGGCACTCCGAGGAACCGTGGATGTGGCATGCCCGGTTCGGACATCTCAGCTTCGACGCACTTGGTCGGCTGGGGAAGATGGTCCGAGGGCTACCCCACATCAAACACGGAGGTGAGCTGTGTGACAGCTGCCTGGCCGGGAAGCAGAGAAGGCTACCTTTCCCAAAGGCGTCTAAGTATCGCACGAAGGAAGCTCTCGAGCTAGTTCACGGCGACCTCTGCGAGCCGATCACACCTGCTACATGTGGTGGTCAGTGGTACTTCCTCCTGCTCGTAGACGATTGTAGTCGCTACATGTGGCTGCAACTCCTGACGAGCAAGGACGAAGCGGCAGAGACGATCAAGAAGTTCAAGACGCGCGCGGAGGCCGAAAGCGGCAAGAAGCTCCGTGTACTGAGGACTGATTGGGGTGGCGAATTCACTTCGATGGAGTTTGCTACGTACTGCGTGGATCAAGGTGTGGGGCAACATCACACCGCGTCGTACTCGCCACAACAGAATGGTGTGGTGGAGCGACGGAACCAGACAGTGGTCGGCATGGCCCGATCCATGATGAAGGCCAAAGGGATGCCGACAAAGTTCTGGGGAGAGGCGGTGACCACAGCGGTGTTCATCCTCAACCGCGCTCCAACCAAAGCCCTAACGGGTAAGACACCGTTCGAAGCTTGGTACGGGAGCAAGCCGAACGTGTCATTCCTCCGGACATTCGGTTGCATTGGCCACGTCAGGAAGACAAAGCCAAACCTCACCAAGATGGAGGACAGGAGCACACCCATGGTGTTCCTGGGCTACGCGGAGGGTACCAAGGCGTACCAGCTCAATGACCCACGCGGAGACAAGGTGACTGTCTCGCGCGACGTTGTGTTCCACGAGGAGGCAGCTTGGGACTGGCATAGTCCGAGCACGGGGGAAGCGGGAGGCTTCACCAACACCTTCGTCGTCGAGCACTTGGTCATCCACGGCGGTGGAGACGCTGCAGAACAGGTGCCACGCACTCCGGGAGGAGCACCGAGCACTCCGGCGGTAGAGTCAAGCACTTCTGGGGCAGTGCCGAGCACTTCAGGAGGGATGCCTAGCACTCCGGGAGGAGTGTCGAGCACATCTGGAGGAATGCCGAGCACGCCAGGAGTGGAGCCAAGAGGTTCTGCAGTGGTGGCGACCACTTCAGGACGGGTGCCGAGCACTCCTGTGGCAGAGCCAAGACATCTTATTATGGTTCCGACCACTCCAAGACTAAGGCTGGGCACTCCTATAGTGTGGCCGAACACTGTAGGAGTTATGACGAGCAGTCCAGAAGCAGTGCCGAGCACTTCAGGTGCTATGCAGGGCACTCCGGCGGAAGAAGGAACTCCATCACCCCGATCAAGTTCACCTCACCTCCAAGTGACATCACTGAGTTCGTGGACGCCTACCACGAAGGTGAGGAGTTGAGGTTCCATGATCCGGGCGACATCGTCGGCGACAGTCCCCTCGTGTCTAGCGGGTAGGTCGCTCAATGACGCAGAGCTGCTACTCGCCGCTGCTTGGAGGAACCACCCACGTTCGCGCGCTAGCCGAGCGCGATGGAAATCAAGCGACGGGCAATGCTTTGAGGAGATGAAGGCGATCGAGGAAAACAAGACTTGGTAGCTCGTCGATCCACCCCCAGGATGCCGTCCGATCAGCCTGAAGTGGGTATACAAAGTCAAAAGGGACGAGCTCGGCGCCATTGTCAAGTACAAGGCGCGCCTCGTCGCCCGAGGCTTTGTCCAGCGCGAGGGCATCGATTTCGAGGAGGTCTTTGCACCAGTAGCGTGCATAGAGTCGATCCGTTTGCTACTTGCTTTGGCGGCAGCAAAGGACTAGCGCGTCCATCACTTGGATGTTAAATCGGCCTTCCTCAACGGCGAGCTGGCAGAAACGGTCTTCGTCAGGCAACCTCTAGGGTTCGTTGTCAAGGGAGAGGAGCACAGGGTGCTCCGACTGCGCAAAGCGCTCTACGGGCTGAGACAAGCCCCTCGAGCATGGAACGCCAAGCTTGACACCACGCTGGGCGAGCTTGGGTTTCAGAGGTGCGCAACCGAGCACGCGCTCTACATGCGACGATGGGGGAAGGAAGAACTCATGGTCGACGTGTATGTGGATGACTTAATCATCACCGGCGTGCGCATGGAGGATATCAACAGCTTCAAGCGAGAGATGGCAGCTCGTTTCCGAATGAGCGATCTCGGCGCTCTCTCCTACTACCTCGGCATCGAGGTGAGACAGGGGAAGGAGGAACTCACGCTCGGGCAAAGCGCGTATGCCTCCAAGCTGTTGGAGAGGAGCGGCATGGTGGAGTGCAAGCCATGCGTGACTCCGATGGAGGAGCGGCTGAAGCTAACAAAGGACAGCATCGTGGCGAAAGTAGATGCAACACTCTACCGGAGCATCGTCGGCGGTTTGCGCTACCTAGTCCACACAAGGCCAGACATTGCGTTCGCTGTGGGCTACGTCAGTCGCTTCATGGAGGATCCCAGAGAGGATCACTGGGCTGTGGTGAAGCGGCTACTACGCTACGTCAAGGGGACGGTGAATCATGGAATCATCTTCCCGAAGACCAAGGGAAGTACGCTGCAGCTCACGGTATTCAGCGATGCAGACATGGCGGGGGACATCGACGGACGACAGAGCACCTCTAGCGTACTCATCTTCCTCGGGTCGGCCCCAATTTCATGGCTGTCGCTGAAACAGAAGGTGGTGGCGCTATCTACGTGTGAGGTAGAGTACGTAGCGGTGGCCACAGCGGCGTGCCAAGTTGTGTGGCTACGCCGGCTGCTGGGTGAGCTAACCGGCGTGGAAGCTCACCCACCAGCACTGATGGTGGACAACCAGCCCGCCATCGCCCTCATGAAGAATCCGGTTCTACACGACCAGAGTAAACACATCGACGTGAAGTTCCACTTCCTCAGGGACTGTGTTGATGGAGGGCAGATCGTCATCGAGTTTGTCAAAACTGGTCGGCAACTCGCGGACATCCTCACCAAGCCGCTCAGACGACTTTGACTCACGGAGCTGAAGGAGATGATCAGCATGGAGGGGGTGCAAGGGTTAGCAGTAGGATTAGGAGAAAATTGTTAGCTAATCTACTGCCACCTTGTGTGAAATACAGCAGAGGGAGGCGGCGCCGACTTTGCCCCCTGCTGTAATACAGTAGCCGCTGCAGGTGCAAGCGCCGCATGGCTCACCTGCAGCACTGTAGGCACATGCAGTGGCCGGCGTAGAGTCAGCCATATATACTTATCTAGTTACTGTTACAGCATGTGCGTTGTACTTTAGTTAGATAGATAGAGTTGTATAAATAGGGCACCAAGGCAACTCAATAAATAGAGCTCAGATTTGCCATCATACAGACAGGGCCTCGGCCAACGTTGTTGTCTTGTATTGTGCATGCTTGCTCTGTTCTCCCTTCTTCTTCTAGCTCGATCCGTAGTGTATGGGTACGGACACAACCGGTATAGTGGTCTGGGAGACTAGTGGTCTGGTCTAAGAAACTAGTGGTCTGGTAGACTAGTGGTCTGGTCTGGGAGACTAGTGGTCTGGGAGACTAACGGTCTGGAGACTAGTTCACTATCGTCAGTCGGTAATCCCGTGGGCCAACACTATCGACCAGCAGATCTGTTCTCGGTGCCGGAGTGGCGGAGCTTGCCGACAGCCTTCAAGCTATTCACTGGTGCGTGTACTGGTCTCCCTCCACCCGTGAAGATGGATCATAATTAACACAGGCCTATTAGCTTGCTAGCCCTTGCAGCGGTGCCTACCCTAGCTAGGTATGAGTAGTCTGTGCACTGCATCAGTTGGGAGCCGCTAGCTCTGTTATTAGTGATGGAAAATAGAAATAGATATCCGAATTATCGGATATTCGTATCCTCTATAACTTGTAATATGGATATCCGTATCCGTTTTTAATATGGATACTAAATGGATATATCTGAATTCGTTTTTTAGTGTTTTTCTCTATCCGATTCCTGATCCGTATTCGACAATATCTGACGATATCCGTATCCGCAAAGAAAACAAGGTATCATAAACATACTTAAAAGTTTTCTCTCCATAACGAGGGACCAGGGGTGCCTCGTCTCCTCGATCTCGTCCAGCTCGGCCTCAAAGTAGCCGGGTGCGAAGCGCTGGCTCATCGTCGCCAGATCGATATTCTCATAGTGAGAACGTGCGATCGCGAACCAGCGATGAACGCCGAGGTGGAGTGCGTTTCTCGCCATCTCGCGCGCCCGGTCCATAATCCGGGTGGCGCGAACCGCAAAGGAGCTTGTCTCCTACTCCGGGGCCAGTTCCAGCTCATGGCACACCTGGTGGACGGCGACGCGGAGGTTGTCATGCTCGTCGCTCTCCTTTTGGAGGACATCCTTCGTCTCGCCAAGCTCCTTCTCCAGGTCGCGGCTCCTCACCACCTCCATCCCGAGCTTGTCATCAAGACCTACCCAAGTGACATACCGACCATGTTAAAAGGCCTATCACGGATTTCAGGAAGAAAAATAACAAGGGAGGCTAGAGACTTACCGTCCACGTCCGCCCGGAGCTTGCGCACCTCATCCTGCTGCCGTGTCACCTCGGCCCTTAGGTGCCGGATCTCTTCCGAATTAAATATTTATTCATAACTATATTATTTTTACGAGCTATCCTTGTCTATGTTATATACACAAATACTTTAATCTCTACTTGTGTATTAATTTTATGATCAATACACAAGTAGAGATTAAAAAAAGTGAAGTTGCAAACTCCCCCCTTGTTTAGGGAACCAATGGACCTCGGTGTTGGCTCCACGCTAGTCCAATCTGCAATAGAGGACGATTGTTCCTTTTTTTTATATATGGACAATAAGGTCGCATGAAAAATGTGAAAAGAAATACTAAATTTATAGAGGGGAGGATTTAAACTATAAAAACAAAGCAAGCCTTACCACTAAGCTATAGACTCATGTTTAAATGTTTAACATCATATGCATCGAACGTTGGTTGAACCATGGTCACTTAAAATTTGAACTAATATGCACCTCAAATTTAGACAAAACCTTACATTTACCAAATTTAAAAAATATGAGGTTTTAATAATTTTGGAAGTAGTTTAAATGAATTTCTTTGTGTCAATTGGAACAAATTCTAAGCTGAACAATGTGTACTCGTACGGAAAAAATTACGTAAAAATGTACTTAAATTGTATGTATGCAATAATAGTATGTGAAAAATGATCCATGCGTATGAAAAATACCAGCCCGCCTAAATCTCATGTGAGGCAGTAACATTCAGAAAAAAGGCAATGACTGAAATACGCGGGCGCCAAAACAATGGGTCAAAATCACAACAAGCGGGTGTCAAGCGCCAAAAATGGCCCCAAACAAAAAGACCCACCCCTCCCCTAACCCTAGCGCCCCGCGCCCAACATCCTTCCGGATCTCGCACAGTGCTACCGTCGTTCCCCGCTAGGCCGCCACCCATCGCACACTGCGCGCCCATCAACGCAGATCCGGTGAGGAAGGTATGAGTCGAGGCGACGGCGGCGGCGAGACGGGCCTAGGAGGCAGCGGCGACGGTGCTGGCCCAGGTGGCAGCATCGACGGTGCGGGCCCGGAAGGGCTTTTGGGTGCCAGCTCCAGGGAGGACAAGGCCGCCGCGGCGGCCGTCATCCATGACCCTGCGCTCAGCGTTGCGGCTCGAGAGGCTGCACGTGCTGCCGGCTCCAAGGAGAACGAGGCCGCAACAGCGGCCACCGACAATGACTGTGCACTCGCTGCGTCGCGCAGCCACTGCAAGGCGAGGAGCTGAGGACCAGAGCGTGCACCTCGACTATCTCTGCAACATCCTTGGTTGCGCCCCCAAGGACCAAGGTGCGGTGATGGCCGGCCCCGCAACATCCTCGCCTAGACCCCAAGGTGCGATTATGTCCGCCACGGTTCCCGTTCCGTTCATGCTGTTGTAGGCGAGTCCCCATGGGAAAGCTTCCCTTTCCGGTGATTCCAATGCTCAGACCCTGCTCCGTCCCCTTTGCTTCAGACAAACAGATTGGGGTGATCACTTCTTCTCTGGCCAGCTACAGTTCCGTTGTGAAATTTGTTCTGAGTTTCCAAAGATAAGGCATTTGAACATCTAATCTTTAGACAATTTAGTTTTTTTAGCCTGTAGAGGTGTTTGGTTGTCCTCAGAGCAAAGGAGGTTTTGAAATAGCATATGGACTTATCCTGAATTTGTAAATGACATCACTCAATGCGACTAGTACTGGTCTGTGTTAGGCAAGCAAGTGCAAAGGATCAGAGAGATGCTGGCTGCTTGATACCCACCACGCCAGCAACTCTAGATCTATAACATTTCAAAATAAAGTATTGCCACATAGGCAGCGGCAACGGTGGTGGCCCAGGTGGCAGCGTCGACGTTGCGGGCCCGGAAGGGCTTATGGGCGCCAGCTCTAGGGAGAACGAGGCCGCCGCGGCGGCCGTCATCCACGACCCTGCGCTCAGCGTTGCGGGCTCGAGAGGCCGCACGTGCTGCCGGCTCCGACGAGGACGAGGCCGCAACGGCGGCCACCGACAACGACTGTGCACTCGCTGCTGAAAGGTCCTAATGGCTAGAGGGGGGTGAATAGCCTAATAAAAATTTCTACAACAACACTTTAACAAACTGGTTAGACAAATATGAGGCGAACCAAGTGTAGCGCTAGCCTACTAAAAATGCAAGCCACCTACCACAATTCTAGTTTATATAGTTTCTATCCACACCATAGCTATGACACTATACTAAGTTAGTGTGCTCTCAAAAGCTAACTAAAGAGCCACACTATACAAACTAACAAGCCCCCACAACTAGCTACACTAAAGAGCTTGACAACTAGTTTGCGGTAATGTAAAGAGAGTGAGCAAGAAGGTTATACCGCCGTGTCGAGGAATGAACCAATCAATCACAAGAATGAATACCAATGAAGACCAATCACCTTGGAATCAAATGATGAACACAATGATTTTTTACCGAGGTTCACTTGCTTGCCGGCAAGCTACTCCTTGTTGTGGCGATTCACTCACTTGGAGGTTCACGCGCTAATTGGCATCACACGCCAAACCCTCAATAGGGTGCCGCACAACCAACACAAGATGAGGATCACACAAGCCACGAGCAATCCACTATAGTACCTTTTGGCTCTCCGCCGGGGAAAGGTCAAGAACCCCTCACAATCACCACGATCGGAGCCGGAGACAATCACCAACCTCCGCTCGACGATCCTCGCTGCTCCAAGCCATCTAGGTGGCGGCAACCACCAAGAGTAACAAGCGAATCCCACAGCGAAACACGAACACCAAGTGCCTCTAGATGCAAACACTCAAGCAATGCATTTGGATTCTCTACCAATCTCACAAAGATGATGAATCAATGATGGAGATGAGTGGGAGGGCTTTGGCTAAGCTCACAAGGTTGCTATGTCAATTCAAATGGCCAAGAGAGTGAGCTAGAGCCCACCAAGGGGCTTAAATAGAAGCCCCCACGAAATGGAGCCGTTGTACCCCATCACTGGGCACAACGCGGGGTGACCGGACGCTCCGGTCATATTGACCGGCGTTGGACCTCAGCGTCCGGTCACGCGATGCATGCCATGTGTCCCCTCTCTTCAAATGTTGATCGCCCGATCTCAATGGTCAAGTGACGACCGGACATAGCAGCTTAAAGTGACCAGACGCTGAACCCCAGCGTCCGGTCATTTCCAGTAAGCATCCAGAGACGACTTTTCACGACCGGATGCGTCCAGTCATATGCTTGACCGGACACACCCAGCGTCCGGTCACACGGCGACTCTCCTGTGCATTGCCACGTCAGTAGGACCGGACGCACCCTATCAGCGTCTGGTCACTAAGTGACCCAGCATCCGGTCAGAGACCGACGCCAGCGTCTTCGCTATTTCAACTGACCGGACGCGCCGGACCAACCGAGGCCAGTGTCCGGTCACTTCTAGTGACCTCCGTCTTTTCTGTCTAGGGCATCGGAGGCACCGTCGGACTGTCCGCACTCAACGGGCGGACACTCCGCCGGTGAAGTTTCTAACCCTTGCTCAAATGTGCCAACCACCAAGTGTATCACCTTGTGCACATGTGTTAGCATATTTTCACAAACATTTTCAAGGGTGTTAGCACTCCACTAGATCCTAAATGCATATGCAATGAGTTAGAGCATCTAGTGGCACTTTGACAACAGCATTTCGAAATGAGTTTCACTCCTCTTAATAGTACGGTTATCGATCCTAAATGTGATCACACTCACTAAGTGTCTCGATCACCAAAACAAAATGGCTCCTACTATTTATACCTTTGCCTTAAGCCTTTTGTTTTTCTCTTTCATCTTTTTAATTCCAAGCACTTGATCATCACCATGTCATCGCCATCTTCATGTCATGATCTTCATTTGCTTCACCACTTGGAATGTACTACCTATCTCATGATCACTTGATAAACTAGGTTAGCACTTAGGGTTTCATCAATTCACCAAAACCAAACTAGAGCTTTCAATCTCCCCCTTTTTGGTAATTGATGACAACCCTTTTACAAAGATATGAATTCAAATTCAATTGAATCCAAGCATATTTACTATGTGCAAAAGGATATGGACAAGTTTCATGAACCCCAAATGGTACGAATTGCTCCCCCTACATATGTGCTAAGAGTTTGGATTGAAGCTTGCACATATGCTTAGATAGGAAATATAGAAGACAATGTCTACCAAATGATGCTAAGGTATAAAAGATTGACCTTTGAAGCGTGATACCAATCGGAGTGCACCAATATACCATCCTTAGCACCATGGTTAGCTTGATACCACTTGGAAATACTTGGAAATGAAATCATTAGATATCCTATGCATGCTAGTTTTTCATTTCATCATTCAAACCTACAACTAGCATACACCACACAAGCATGGATATTGAAATTTAAAACTTGTGCCATGCAAGCAAATATATGAAATGCACATTCAAATGCACCATACAAGTTCATGAGCTTGCTCCCCCTACTTGTGTGCTCAAAATTTTAATTGATTCCTTTCCTTTGTCATATCTCTCCCCCTATGTCAAGTTCTCCCCCTTTGTTGTCTTTTCACTATCTTAGTACACTAATATCTTTGTTTTTCTCCCCATGTACTAATATCTTTGTTTCTCTCCCCCTTTGTCATCAATGACCACAAAGGTTCAAAAACTAGATAGGTTGAGATTATCAATGTCAATCAATGGGATGAGGATCATATTCCCAAATTTGGTTCAAACTAGAATGTTTGCCAAAGATATTTAACTCAGTTTGATCCAAGGACAAGCTTCTTCACACCTCCAAATAAGGGTTATCTTGTACCATGTTGAGTTAAACACTTAGAGCTTATTTTCTAGATTAAACACTAGGTTTACAAACCCACAAACATGTCATATGCTACCACTAGATCAAAATAAGCATAGAAGCAATAGTGGTACCATACAATCATCAAATTCATTTGATTTTCATGAATGAGCCTATTGAATGTGAAAGATGTCTAGATGCACTAAACATATCCTTAGCAAGGATGTATGCCATACCAATCAACTTTTACCTTGGATTGCTCGAAGAAGAGGCATGCCATATAAGTGGGGGTGCATCAACACATATTTGAGAAATCCAATATGTTCAACTCATTCCATAGCTTGCAAAACCTTTTCTCATCCAATGGCTTGGTGAATATATCGGCAAGTTGATCTTCGGTGCCTACACTCTCAATGCAAATGTCCCCTTTTTGTTGGTGATCTCTTATGAAATGATGGCGGACATCAATGTGCTTTGTTCTTGCATGTTGAACCGGATTGTTGGTCAACTTGATTGCACTCTCATTGTCACATAGCAATGGCACTTTCTTGAACTTGATTCCAAAATCACTCAAAGTGGCCTTCATCCAAAGTATTTGTGCATAACAACTACCGGTGGATATGTATTTGGCTTCGGCGGTTGATAATGCAACACTATTTTGCTTCTTTGATGACCATAAAACAAGTGATCTTCCCAACAATTGACATGTGCCCGAGGTGCTCTTCCTTTCAACCTTGCATCCCGCATAATCCAAGTTGGAATAACCAACTAGCTCAAACTTTGCTCCTTTGGGATACCACAAACCAATATTTGGTGTATGCTTCAAGTACCTCAATATTCTCTTTGTAGCCTTCAAATGACTTTCTCTTGGTGAGGCTTGAAATCTTGCACACATGCATACACTAAACATGACATCCAGCCTTGATGCGGTCACATAGAGTAGGCTTCCAATCATAGACCGATATAATTTTTGATCCACCATATTTCCACTTGCATCACTATCCAAGTTGCCATTTGTTCCCATTGGTGTGCTAATGGCTTTGCTATCACTCATGCTAAACTTCTTGATCATGTCCTTGATATACTTGCCTTGACTCACAAATGTACCATTTTTCAATTGCTTGATTTGAAGACCAAGGAAGTAACTCAACTCTCCAATCATGGACATCTCAAACTCATTAGCCATCATCTTTCCAAACTCATCAGAAAAGTCTTGATTGGTTGATCCAAATATGATGGCATCAACATAGATTTGCAATACAAATAAATCTTTTCCAATCTTCTTGATGAAAAGAGTGGTGTCAACCTTGCCCATTATGAACCCTTTAGAGAGTAGGAAGTCCCTCAATCTCTCATACCATGCTCTAGGTGCTTACTTCAAGCCATACAATGCCTTCTTCAACTTGTACACATGGTTGGGCTTCTTGTCATCTTCAAAACTAGGAGGTTGCTCAACATATACTTCTTCATTGATGTAACCATTGAGAAATGCACTCTTAACATCCATTTGATAGAGCTTGATATTGTGGGCACAAGCATAGGCTAGCAAGATTCTAATTGCTTCCAATCTAGCAACCGGGGCATATGTTTCTCCAAAGTCAAGACCTTTAACTTATGTATAGCCTTGTGCTACCAATCTTGCTTTGTTCCTTACTACTATCCCATCTTGATCTTACTTGTTTCTAAAGACCCATTTGGTTCCAATCACATTGTGTCTCTTTGGTCTCTCTACTAATTCTCATACTTGATTTTTTGTGAAATTATTCAATTCTTCATGCATACCATTCACCCAATCAACATCCTTCAATGCTTTATCTATCTTCTTTGGTTCAATGGATGCTCACAAAATGAAGCCAATCTTGATCTAGTTTGCACACCTCTTGAAATATCACCAATGATAGTGTCCAATGGATGATCCCTTGCAACATTGGTTGGTTGGAGGATTGGAACTTGATTGCTTGCACTTGCTTGATTATTAGGTTGAGATGATGTACTAACCACTTGATGTTGTTCATTTTCATGAGAGCCACTTGTACTAGCTTGATTTGTATCATCTTGCACATTTGAGTTAGATAGCACTTGTACTTGATCATCTTCATCATTATTCACTTGCCTAGGCCTCAATTCACCAATATCTATGTTCTTCATGGCATTTGAAAGTTGAATGCCTCTAACATGTTCCAAGTTCTCATTCTCTACTTATGAACCCTTGGTTTCATCAAATTCAACATCATAAACTTCCTCAAGAGTACCATTATTCAAATTCCAAACTCTATATGCTTTGCTTGTAGTGGAATAACCAAGTAGGAATCATTCATCACATTTCTTGTCAAACTTGCCCAATCTAGTGCCTTTCTTCAAGATATAGCATTTGCAACTAAAGACCCAAAATATGCAATGTTGGGCTTTCTACCATTCAAGAGCTCATATGGTGTCTTCTCTTTCAATGGATGACAATAGAGGCGGTTGCTACAATAGCAAGCCGTGTTGATAGCTTCGGCCTAAAAAGATTGACTCACATTGTACTCACTAAGTATAGATCTTGCCATATTAATAAGTGTTCTATTTTTCCTCTCAACAAGGCCATTTGATTGTGGAGTGTACTTGGCCGAGAATTGATGTCTAATTCCAAATTCATCACACAACTCATCAATTCTAGTGTTCTTGAACTCACTACCATTGTCACTTCTAACTCTCTTGATGGTTGTTTCAAACTCATTGTGAATGCCCTTGACAAATGATTTGAATGTTGCAAACACATCACTTTTGTCCACTAGAAAAAATACCCAAGTGTATCTAGTGTAATCATCCACTATCACAAAGCCATATTTATTACCACCAATGCTAGTGTATTGAGTTGGCCCAAACAAATCCATGTTCAATAACTCAAATGCTTTACTAGTGCTCATCATACTTTTCTTAGGATGGGTGTTTCCAACTTGTTTGCTGGCTTGACAAGAGCTACAAAGCTTATCCTTTTCAAACACAACATCTTTCAAGCCTCTAACCAAGTCATGCTTAACCAATCTATTCAATTGTTTCATTCCAACATGACCAAACCTTCTATGCCATAACCAACCCATGCTAGACTTAGTGAACAAGCATGTAGATAATTTAGCTTCACTAGCATTGAAATCAACCAAGTATAGATTCTCATATCTAAAGCCTTTGAAGATCAAGTTAGAGCCATCTACACTTATGATCTCTACATCATCTACCCCAAATATGCATTTGAATCCAAGATCACACAATTGAGCCACGGATAGCAAATTGAAGTTCAAGCTCTCTACTAGCAATACATTGGAAATGCTCATATCATTGGATATTGAAATCTTACCAAGCCCTTTGACCTTGCCTTTGCCATTGTCACCAAATGTGATACTATCATAACCATCATTGCCATTGGTGTTGATTGAGTTGAACATTCTTGCATCACCGGTCATGTGTTGAGTGCACCCACTATTAAGAACCCAATGCCTTCCTCCGGCTTTGTAATTGACCTACAAAAGAAGATCAATTCTTTTTAGGTACCCAAACTTGCTTGGGTCCATGAAGGTTAGTCACTAAGCTCTTTGGTACTCAAATGGCTTTCTTCTTTGAGCCCATCCATGGTTTACCAATGAACTTAGCCTTTACACCATTTGCACCCTTGGTAAGCATATAGAAAGAATCAAGCTTAATGGAGGATGCATTAGAATTTTTGTTCTTGTTTTTGCACTCATGCTCCTTATGACCAACTTGCTTGCAACTAGTGCAAAACCGACCATTGTTCTTCATAAACTAGTCTTGTGAGGAGCAAAAGCCGCCTTGTCTTTCTTGGGGGTATAGCCTAATCCCTCTTTGTAGAGAGAAGCTCTTTGGCTACCCAAGCACATAAGCAAGTGGTCCTCACCACCATAGGCCTTAGCCAAGGTGTGAGTGAGCTTATTGACCTCCTTCTTGAGGTTCTCATTCTCAACCATTAGTGAGGCATCACAAGTGAAACCACCACTACTAGATGAGGTGGAAGTAGAAGTACTACAAGAAGGGTTAGTGGGAGCAACAATGATAGGCATAGATAATGATTCATCAATTATATCACAAGTTAAGCCTATATTGCAAGTTTCAACATGCTTCTTTTTATTTTGCTCATCAAGCAAAGAGGAATGAGCCTTTTCAAGCTTTTTGTGAGCCTTGCCAAGCTTCTCATGAGTTGCTTTGGGCTCATCAAGGGCTTGCTTAAGGGCTTTTACCTCCTTATTCAAGCTCTTGCATTCCCTTCTCTTAATGTCAAAGTGTTCTTTAGCATCTTCTAGCATGTCATATAATTCATCTTTAGTAGGTTCATCATCATCACTATCACTATCATTTTCATTATCATGTTCATCATCACTTCCATCATCACAAGTTTGTACCTTAGTGCCCTTAGCCATGAAGCATGATGGAGTGTCGAAGAGAGAAGGCTTCTCATTGATAGCAATGCTTGCAAGTGCCTTCTTCTTAGTGGTCTTGTCAGCATCACTATCATCATCATCACTTGAGGAAGCATCACTATCCCAAGTGACCACATATGAACCACCCTTCTTCTTCTTGAAGGTTATCTTGTCCTTCTTCTCTTTCTTTTCCTTCTTGTCCTTCTTCTTGTTCTTCTTGTTGTCATCATCATTATCGCTATTGTATGGACATTGAGCAATAAGATGATCTTTGCTTCCATACTTGAAGCACCTTCTTGATTCTTCTTTGTTCTTGGATGAAGACTTCATTCTTCTAGCACGGTAGCCCTTCTTCATCATGAACTTGCCAAATTTCTTTACAAAGAGAGCCATCTTCTCATCATCATCATCATCCCATGAGCCATCATCTTCACTTGATGTTTCTTGCCTTGCCTTGCCCTTGGATGATGTGGCTTTGAATGCCACACTCTTCTTCTTCTCATCTTTCTTCTCATCTTTCTTCTCCTTCTTTTCTTTCTTCTCATCATCATCTCTATATGTATCATCGGTCATTATATCTCTCAATACTTGGTTTGGTGTCATTGTGTCCAAACCACTCCTCACTAGAATAGTGACCAATGTGCCAAATCTAGAATGTAAGCATCTCAAGAACTTGTCGGAGAAGTCCTTGTCCTTCACCTCTTCTCCAAGTGCTTTGAGATCATTGACAAGCACTTGAAGCCTATGGAACATCTCCGGCACACTCTCATCCTCCTTCATCTTGAAGCTTGCAAACTTCTCTTTGAGAATGTATGCCTTTGCACCCTTCACGGCTTGAGTTCCCTAAAATGATTCTTCCAACTTTTTCCAAGCCTCATGAAACATCTCAATATTCTTGATTTACTCAAATGTTCTCTCATCAATTGCATCATGAATGGCACTTAGAGCAATGTCATTGTTTTGGAGAAGCACTTCTTCGGCCGCGGTGGGATTCTCCGGATCACCAATCTCAATTTTGGTTTCTACCACATTCCACACTTTTCTATTGATTGACTTGATATGTGTGGTCATCTTTGATTTCCAATATGGATAGTTTGTGCCATCAAATTGGGGTGGCTTCTTGGTGTTGTTGATTTGAGCCATTTTTACACCGAAGGTTGTTAAGCCTCAAATCACGGTGACCTCGGCTTTGATACCACTTGAAAGGTCCTAATGGCTAGAGGGGGGTGAATAGCCTAATAAAAATTTCTACAACAACACTTTAACAAACCGGTTAAACAAATATGAGGCGAAGCAAGTGTTGCGCTAGCCTACTAAAAATGCAAGCCACCTACCACAATTCTAGTTTGTATAGTTTCTATCCACACAATAACTATGACACTACACTAAATTAGTGTGCTCTCAAAAGATAACTAAAGAGCCACACTAACCAAACTAACAAGCTCTCACAACTAGATACACTAAAGAGCTTGACAACTAGTTTGCGGTAATGTAAAGAGAGTGAGCAAGAAGGTTATACCACCGTGTCGAGGAATGAACCAATCAATCACAAGAATGAATACCAATGAAGACCAATCACCACGGAATCAAATGATAAACACAATGATTTTTTACCGAGGTTCACTTGCTTGCCGGCAAGCTACTCCTCGTTGTGGCGATTCACTCACTTGGAGGTTCACGCGCTAATTGGCATCACACGCCAAACCCTCAATAGGGTGCCGCACAACCAACACAAGATGAGAATCACACAAGCCACGAGCAATCCACTAGAGTACCTTTTGGCTCTCCACCGGGGAAAGGTCAAGAACCCCTCACAATCACCACGATCAGAGCCGGAGACAATCACCAACCTCCGCTCGACGATCCTCGCTGCTCCAAGCCGTCTAGGTGGCGGCAACCACCAAGAGTAACAAGCGAATCCCACAGTGAAACACGAACACCAAGTGCTTCTAGATGCAAACACTCAAGCAATGCACTTGGATTCTCTCCCAATCTCACAAAGATGATGAATCAATGATGGAGATGAGTGGGAGGGCTTTGGCTAAGCTCACAAGGTTGCTATGTCAATGCAAATGGCCATGAGAGTGAGCTAGAGCCGACCATGGGGCTTAAATAGAAGCCCCCACGAAATGGAGCCGTTGTACCCCATCACTGGGCACAACGCGGGGTGACCGGACGCTCCGGTCATATTGACCGGCGCTGGACTTCAGCGTCCGGTCACGCGATGCATGCCATGTGTCCCCTCTCTTCAAATGTTGATCGCCCGATCTCAATGGTCTAGTGACAACCGGACGTAGCAGCTCAAAGTGACCGGACGCTGAACCCCAGCGTCCGGTCATTTCCTGTAAGCATCGAGAGACAACTTTTCATGACCGGACGCGTCCAGTCATATGCTTGACCGGACACACCCAGCGTCCGGTCACACGGCGACTCCCTTGTGCATTGCCACGTCAGTAGGACCGGACGCACCCTATCAGCGTCTGGTCACTAAGTGACCCAGCGTCCGGTCAGAGACCGACGCCAGCGTCTTCGCTGTTTCAACTGACCGGACGTGCCAGTCCAACCGAGGCCAGTGTCCAGTCACTTCCAGTGACCTCTGTCTTTTTTGTTTAGGGCGTCGGTGGCACCGTCGGACTGTCCGCACTCAACGGGCGGACACTCCGCCGGTGAAGTTTCTAACCCTTGCTCAAATGTGCCAACCACCAAGTGTATCACCTTGTGCACATGTGTTAGCATATTTTCACAAACATTTTAAAGGGTGTTAGCACTCCCCTAGATCCTAAATGCATATGCAATGAGTTAGAGAATCTAGTGGCACTTTGACAACCGTATTTCGAAACGAGTTTCACTCCTCTTAATAGTATGGCTATCGATCCTAAATTTGATCACACACACACTAAGTGTCTCGATCACCAAAACAAAATGGCTCCTACTATTTATACCTTTGCCTTGAGCCTTTTGTTTTTCTCTTTCTTCTTTTCAATTCCAAGCACTTGATCATCACCATGGCATCGCCATCTTCATGTCATGATCTTTATTTGCTTCACCACTTGGAATGTGCTACCTATCTCATGATCACTTAATAAACTAGGTTAGCACTTAGGGTTTCATCAATTCACCAAAACCAAACTAGAGCTTTCAATCTCCCCCTTTTTGGTAATTGATGACAACCCTTTTACAAAGATATGAATTGAAATTCAATTGAATCCATGTTGCTTGTCCAAGCATATTTACTATGTGCAAAAGGATATGGACAAGTTTCATGAACCCCAAATGGTAGCAATTGCTCCCCCTACATATGTGCTAAGAGTTTGGAGTGAAGCTTGCACATATGCTTAGATAGGAAATATAGAAGACAATGCCTACCAAATGATGCTAAGGTATAAAAGATTGACCTTTGAAGCGTGATACCAATCGGAGTGCACCAATATACCATCCTTAGCACCATGGTTAGCTTGATACCACTTGGAAATACTTGGAAATGAAATCATTAGATATCCTATGCATGCTAGTTTTTCATTTCATCATTCAAACCTACAACTAGCATACACCACACAAGCATGGATATTGAAATTTAAAACTTGTGCCATGCAAGCAAATATATGAAATGCACATTCAAATGCACCATACAAGTTCATGAGCTTTCTCCCCCTACTTGTGTGCTCAAAATTTGAATTGATTCCTTTCCTTTGTCATATCTCTCCCCCTATGTCAAGTTCTCCCCTTTGTTGTCTTTTCACTATCTTAGTATACTAATATCTTTGTTTTTCTTCCCATGTACTAATATCTTTGTTTCTCTCCCCCTTTGTCATCAATGACCACAAAGGTTCAAAAACTAGATAGGTTGAGATTATCAATGTCAATCAATGGGATGAGGATCATATTCCCAAATTTGGTTCAAACTAGAATGTTTGCCAAAGATATTTAACTCAGTTTGATCCAAGGACAAGCTTCTTCACACCTCCAAATAAGGGTTATCTTGTACCATGTTGAGTTAAACACTTAGAGCTTATTTTCTAGATTAAACACTAGGTTTACAAGCCCACAAACATGTCATATGCTACCACTAGATCAAAATAAGCATACAAGCAATAGTGGTACCATACAATCATCAAATTCATTTGATTTTCATGAATGAGCCTATTGAATGTGAAAGATGTCTAGATGCACTAAACATATCCTTAGCAAGGATGTATGTCATGCCAATCAACTTTTACCTTGGATTGCTCGAAGAAGAGGCATGTCATATAAGTGGGGGTGCATCAACACATATTTGAGAAATCCAATATGTTCAACTCATTCCTTAGCTTGCAAAACCTTTTCTCATCCAATGGCTTGGTGAATATATCGGCAAGTTGATCTTCGGTGCCTACACTCTCAATGCAGCCACTGCAAGGCGAGGAGCCGAGGACCAGAGCGAGCACCTCGACTGTCGCTGCAACATCCTTGGTTGCGACCCCAAGGACCAAGGTGCGGTGATGGCCGGCCCCGCATCATCCTCGCCTATGACCCCAAGGTCCGATTATGTCCACCACGGTTCCGTTCCGTTGATGCTGTTGTAGGCGAGTCCCCATGGGAAAGCTTCCCTTTCCAGTGATTCCAACGCTCAGACCCTGCTCCGTCCCCTTTGCTTCAGACAAACAGATTGGGGTGATCACTTCTTCTATGGCCAGCAGCAGTTCCGTTGTGAAATTTGGTCTGAGTTTCTGAAGATAAGGCATTCGAACATCTAAACTTTAGAAAATTTAGTTTTTTTTTAGCCTGTAGACGTGTTTGGTTGTCCTCAGAGCAAAGGAGGTTTTGAAATAGCATATGGATTTATCCTAAATTTGTAAATGGCATCACTCAATGCGACTAGTACTGGTCTGTGTTAGGCAAGCAAGTGCAAAGGATCAGAGAGATGCTGGCTGCTTGATACCCACCACGCCAGCAACTCTAGATCTGTAACATTTCAAAATAAATTATTGCCATATAGACTGCTGGGTTCTTAGTTGCATCAGATGCTGCTAGAATAACACTTTTGATTAGGTTGTTCAAGGTAAGACAAAGGATATATAAAAAGGTTTCGTGTGCAGTTCTGAAGGAAAAGCCTCTTTTCTTTTGCGTAATTCCTTGTTCTGCCTTATCTAAGATGTTCAGTTTATCAATTTAATTGTTCCTTGTGTTCTGTTTTCACATATGCTAGCCATAGCCTATTTTCAGTGGCCAGGAGTCCGGAGGACCGATAGGAGCCTGTCGACTGCGCCTATTTGTAGCAGTAGGCCTATCGGACGTCCAAAGGCCGCCTAGTCCTATCACCCGTTCGGTTGGCAGAACTTTGGCAGAAACTGGCTGAAAAACACTGTTCTGACTGAATTGTTGTGAGAGAAAAACATTGTTCCGGCTGAAAAAAGAAGACGAACAAACCGAATATGGGGTAAGCCGAACGGGGCCTAAATGGATATATCTGAATTCATTTTTTAGTGTTTTTCTCTATCCGATTCCTGATCCGTATTCGACAATATCTGACGATATCCGTATTTGCGAAGAAAACAAGGTATCATAAACATATTTAAAAGTTTTCTCTCGATAATGAGGGACCAGGGGTGCCTCGCCTCCTCGATCTCGTCCAACTCGGACTCAGAGTAGCCGAGTGCGAAGCCCTGGCTCATCGTCGCCAGATCGATGTTCTCATAGTGAGAACGTGCGATCGCGAACCAGCGATGAACGCCGAGGTGGAGTGTGTTTCTCGCCATCTCGCGCGCCCGGTCCGTAATCCGGGTGGCGCGAACCCATGAAGGAGCTTGTCTCCTACTCCGGGCGATTCAACTCGTCGCACACTAGCCGGACGACGACGCCGGAGGTTGTCATGCTTATCGCTCTCCTTTTGGAGGACGTCCTTCGCCTCGCCAAGCTCCTTCTCCAGGCCACGGCTCCTCACCACCTCCATCCCGAGCTTGTCATCAAGACCTACCCAAGTGACATACCGACCATGTTAAATGGCCTATCACGGATTTCAGGAAGAAAAATAACAAGGGAAGCTAGAGACTTACTGTCCACGTCCGCCCGGAGCTTGCGCACCTCATCCTGCTACCGGGTGACCTCGGCCCTCAGGCGCCGAATCTCTTCCGAATTAAATATTTATTGATAACTATATTATTTTTACGAGCTATCCGTGTCTACGTTATATACACAAATACTTTAATCTCTACTTGTGTGTTAATTTTATAATTAATACACAAGTAGAGATTAAAAAAAGTTAAGTTGCAAACTCCCCCCTTGTTTAGGGAACCACTGGACCACAGTGTTGGCTCCACGCTAGTCCAATTTGCAATAGAGGACGATTGTTGCTTTTTTTATATATGCACAATAAGGTCGCATGAAAAATGTGAAAAGAAATACTAAATTTATAGAGAGGAGGATTTAAACTATAAAAACAAAGCAAGCCTTACCACTAAGCTATAGACTCATGTTAAAATGT
Source organism: Miscanthus lutarioriparius (assembly GCA_904845875.1). NCBI lineage: Eukaryota > Viridiplantae > Streptophyta > Magnoliopsida > Poales > Poaceae > Miscanthus > Miscanthus lutarioriparius. The sequence continues at coordinate 115,776,886 of CAJGYO010000003.1, forward strand.
TTAACATACATATGCATCGAACGTTGGTTGAACCATGGTCACTTAAAATTTGAACTAATATGCACCTCAAATTTAGACAAAACCTTACATTTACCACAAGTTAAAAAATATGAGGTTTTAAAAATTTTGGAAGTTGTTTAAATGAATTTCTTTGTGTCAATTGGAACAAATTCTAAGCTGAATTGTGTGTACTCCTACTGAAAAAATTACGTAAAAATGTATTTAAATTGTATGTATGCAATAATTATATGTGAAAAATGATCCATGTGTATGAAAAATGCCAGCCCGCCTAAAACTCATGTGAGGCAGTAAAATTCAGAAAAAAGGCAATGACGGAAATACGCGGGCGCCAAAACAATGTGTCAAAATCACAACAAGCGGGTGTCAAGCACCAAAAATGGCCCCAAACAAAGAGACCCACCCCTCCCCTAACCCTAGCGCCCCCCGCCCGACATCCTTCCGGATCTCGCACAGTGCTACCGTCGTTCCCCGCTAGGCCGCCACCCATCGCACGATGCGCGCCCATCAACGCAGATCCGGTGAGGAAGGTATGAGTCGAGGCGATGGCGGCGGCGAGACGGGCCTGGGAGGCGGCGGCGGCGGTGCTGGCCCGGGTGGCAGCGTCGATGGTGCGGGCCCGGAAGGGCTTATGGGCGCCAGCTCCAGGGAGGACGAGGCCGCCGCGGCGGCTGTCATCCACGACCCTGCGCTCGGCGTTGCGGGCTCAGGAGGCCGCACGTGCTGCCGGCTCCGAGGAGGACGAGGCCGCAACGGCGGCCGCCGACAACGACTATGCACTCGCTGCGTCGCGCAGCCACTTCGAGGCGAGGAGCCGAGGACCAGAGCGAGCACCTCGACTGTCTCTGCAACATCCTTGGTTGCGACCCCAAGGAGCATGGTGCGGTGATGGCCGGCCCCGCAACATCCTCGCCTACAACCCCAAGGTGCGATTATGTCCGCCACGGTTCCCGTTCCGTTGATGCTGTTGTAGGCGAGTCCCCATGGGAAAGCTTCCCTTTCCAGTGATTCCAACGCTCAGACCCTGCTCCGTCCCCTTTGCTTCAGACAAACAGATTGGGGTGATCACTTCTTCTCTGGCCAGCAGCAGTTCCGTTGTGAAATTTGGTCTGAGTTTCCAAAGATAAGGCATTTGAACATCTAAACTTTAGAAAATTTAGTTTTTTTTAGCCTGTAGAGGTGTTTGGTTGTCCTCAGAGCAAAGGAGGTTTTGAAATAGCATATGGACTTATCCTGAATTTGTAAATGACATCACTCAATGCGACTAGTACTGGTCTGTGTTAGGCAAGCAAGTGCAAAGGATCAGAGAGATGCTGGCTGCTTGATACCCACCACGCCAGCAACTCTAGATCTGTAACATTTCAAAATAAATTATTGCCATATAGACTGCTGGGTTCTTAGTTGCATCAGATGCTGCTAGAATAGCACTTTTGATTAGGTTATTCAAGGTAATGCAAAGGATATACAAAAAGGTTTCGTGTGCAGTTCCGAAGGAAAAGCCTCTTTTCTTTTGCTATGACTGTAGCACATCTCTCTTCTGCTTAATTCATTGTTCTGCCTTATCTAAGATATGTTCAGTTTATCAATTTAATTGTTCCTTGTGTTCTGTTTTCACAGATGCTAGCCATAGCCTATTTTCAGTGGCCAGGAGTCCTCTAGGTCCTAGCTGGCCACAGCCGGCTGCCTCTCAAAACAGCTGTTGAATAATCTTGTCTACGGGTTAGTGAATCTTGTCTACTGGACTTCTTACATTTCAGTTTTTCATATCGAAAATTAGTAAACGGAAAAAAAATAACAGTACATTCGAACTATTTAATTTCAATTTATGCAACTTCTGGGCTGTTGATAGTTGCTGGTCTGGTTGCTCTTTTATGCAGGCCTCTTGTTGTGTGCTCTACTCTGCTATTCCTGCTGTAGCCCCTCCAAAACAGGTTGTGTGTTTTTACTGCTTCTATTTTGCATTCAAATCTCACATTTAAATAAGGCTGCTATTGCAAATAGCAAGAAAGATAAGAAAATTTAGAGACAGAGAAGTACCTTGAAAGGCAGCTAGGCAAAATTTGGAAGCTGAAAGTGGAAGCTGAACTCATAAATTTCTAAGTTCTGTTACTGAAAGTTGAAGCTGAACACAAAAATTTCTAAATAATTTCATTCCGGCCTTACAAGTCTGCTAAGGAATATTTGCATCCTGTTGCATTGTTGTTGCATAGATGTAGTATTTGCAGTGTTCACTACTGCGAAGGGTTCTGGCTACTACATGCTGTAGCAAAGTTGTAGCTGCACCACCTTGTTTGATTGTATTTTTGGATCAGCTATCAGGTTTCTAGATTGATTTCTTCCTGCAGTACACATATGATGCTGATAATTATTTATCTGCATATTGTTGTTTTTCCAGCACATGGATGCTTGGTTCAGGCTGCCAGGGTCTGGACGGGATGCGTCCTTGAGGTCACGCCCCTGCAGGTTGGAGCAGCGCTTGCCTGCCTCCACCATTCAGTGCTGGGGCTACTTCCTCCACTGCTCCCCTTTCATTAAGAACTACTGGAGCTACTTCCTCCATGGCTACTTCCTCCATGAGAACTGCAGGATATCTGCTACTCTTACAACAGTAAGTTTTTCTAATCTAGCTGGATTTACCTTGTTGAAATAGTATTTCATTATGTACCATTGTACAAATATCTGTTGTTATTGCATTTCTTTCACTTGTGGGGATAATTAAAGTACATTTGACAACTCTAGTGTCCCATTGTGTATTCTCTGTATTTATTTGGTTTTAAAAAATAGAACAAGTGCTAATCCAGTGGACTACTTACAGCAATAAGTAAACAAGTAACTCAGTACCTTATAATACTTCTCACTATGATGTCAGTGCTGTTGTGTCTGAATCTATCTGAATCGTGTTGCATTGCTGTAGTATTTCTGTTGTGTCTGAAACTCTCCGAATATAGTTATACAGCTGCTGAGTCTGAAACTCTCAATTTTTCAATCCTTTACAAGTCTGCTATTTGCTGTTGTTGCATTGCTGTAGTATTTGTTGGCCCACGGGATCACCGACTGACGATAGTGAACTAGTCTCCAGACCACTAGTCTTACACCACTAGTCTCCCAGACCACTAGTCTTCCAGACCAGACCACTAGTCTCCCAGACCACTATACCGGTTGTGTCCGTACCCACACACTACGGATCGAACTAGAAGAAGAAGGGAGAACAGAGCAAGCACGCATAATACAAGACAACAACGTTGGCCGAGGCCCTGTCTGTGTGATGGCAAATCTGAGCTCTCTTTACTGAGTTGCCCTTGTGTGCCCTATTTATACAACTCTATCTATCTAACTAAAGTACAGCCCATACATCTTTGTAACAATAACTAGATAAGTATCTGAGGTGACTCTGCACACGGCCATTGCATGTGCCTCTGATCTTTGCCAGGTGAGCTGTGTGGGCGCTTGCACTGCGACGACTCTTGTATCAGACATGAGGGCCAAAGTCGGCGCCGCCTTCCTCTCTTGTGTGTTTCACACAAGGTGGCGATGATTAGCTAACAATCTTCCCTAATCCCTCGCTAACCCTTGCACCCCTCCATGCCGATCATCTCCTTCACTCAAGTGAGTCGAAGTCGTCCGGCGGCTTGGTGAGGACGTCCATGAAGTTGCCGACCGGTTTGACAAACTCGATGACGATCCGCCCTCCATCAACACAGTCCACGAGGAAGTGGAACTTCACGTCGATGTGTTTACTCGGGTCGTGCGAACCGGATTCTTCGCGAGGGCGATGGCGGGCTGGTTGTCCACCATCAATGCCGGTGGGTGAGCTTCCACGCCGGTTAGCTCACCCGGCCTGGCGTAGCCACCACACAACTTAACACGCCATTGTGGCCGCCGCTACATACTACGCCTGCGCCGTGGTAGCGCCACCACCTTCTGTTTGAATGACGACCATGAAATTAGGGCCGACCGAGGGAAAGCGAGTGCGCCAGAGGTGCTCCGTCGTCTGTCGATGTCCCCCGCCATGTCTCGCATCGGCGAATACCGTGAGTCGCACCTACTTTCCTTGGTCTTCGGAAGATGATTCCATGATTCACCGTCCCCTTGACGTGGCGTAGTAGCCGCTTCACCGCACCCAGATGATCCTCTCTCGGGATCCTCCATGAAGCGGCCGACGTAGCCCACTACGGCGAAACGCAATGTCCGGCCTTGTGTGGACTAGGTAGCGCAGATCGCCGACGATGCTCCGGTAGAGTGTTGCATCTACTTTCACCGCGGTCTTTGTCCTTCGTCGACTCCAAATTTCCTCCATCCATCAGTCACGCGGCTTGCACTCCACCATGCCGCTCTCTCTCCAACGACTTGAGGCATACGCGCTTTGCTGAGCGTGAGTTCCTCCTTCCCTATCTCACCTCGATGCTTAAAGTATTAGGAGAGAGCGCCGAGATCGCTCATTCGAAACGAGCCGCCATCTCTCGCTTGAAGTCGTTGATATCCTCCGTGCACGCGCGCCGGTGGCGATTAAGTCATCCACATACACGCCGACCATGAGTTCTTCCTTCCCCATCGTCAATAGCGTGTAGCGCGTGTCGGTTCTGCTTCTCTCTCTGAAACCCAAGCTCACCCAGCGTGGTGTCAAGCTTGGTGTTCCATGCTCGAGGGGCTTGCCTCAGCCCGTAGAGCGCTTTGCGCAGTCGGAGCACCCTGTGCTCCTCTCCCTTGAAAGCGGACCCTAGAGGTTGCCTAACAAAAACCGTTTCCGCCAGCTCGCCGTTGAGGAAGGCCGATTTAACGTCCAAGTGATGGACGCGCCAGTCCTTTGCTGCCGCTAAAGCAAGTAGCAAACGGACCGACTCCATGCGCGCTACTGGTGCAAAGACCTCCTCGAAATCGATGCCCTCACGCTGGACAAAGCCTTGGGCGACGAGGCGCACCTTGTACTTGACAATGGCGCCGAGCTCGTCCCTTTTGACTTTGTATACCCACTTCGGGCTGATCGGACGACATCCTAGGGGTGGATCGACGAGCTGCCAAGTCTCGTTTTCCTCGATCGCCTTCATCTCCTCCAGCATTGCCCGTGACCAGTTTCCACGGCGCTCAGCTAGCGCGAACATGGGTGGTTCCTCTGCACTGACGAGTAGCAGCTCTGCGTCGTTGAGCGGCCTACCCGCCAGACCTGAGGTGAACTTGATCGGGGGTGATGGAGTTACTTTTTCGCGGAGTGCCTGCAGATAGCACCAAGTGCTTTTTATCGCTTCGGCTCGCCGTCATAACTCCAGCGGTGTTCGGCCACACTATAGGAGTGCCCACCTCGGTCTTGGAGTGGTCGGAACCACAGTAAGACGTCTTGGCTCCACCACGGGAGTGCTCGGCACCCGTCCTGAAGTGGTCGCCACCACTATAGAACCTCCTGGCTCCACTCCTGGCGTGCTCGGCATCCCTCCTAAAGTGCTCGACACTCCTCCGGAGTGCTCGGCATCCCTCCCGGTGCTCAAGACCGCCCCGAAGTGCTCGACTCTACCGGCCGGAGTGCTCGGCGCTCCTCCCGAGTGCATGGCACTGTTCATGCGTCTCCACCGCTGTGGATGACCAAGTGCTTGACGACGAAGGTGTTGGTGAAGCCTCCCGCTTCCCCGTGCTCGAATCGTGCCGGTCCCAAAGCGCCTCCTCGTTGAACACAACGTCGCGAGAGATACAGATCACCTTGTCTCCGCATGGGTCATAGAGCCGATGCGCGCTTGGTACCCTCCACAGTAGCCTAGGAACACCATGGGTGTGCTCCTGCCCTCCAAATTTGGTGAGGTTTGGCCGTCTTCCCAGCGTGGCCGATGCAACCGAATGTCCGGAGGAATGACACATTCGGCTTGCTCCGTGCACCAAGCTTCGAATCGGTGTCTTGCCCGTTAGGGCTTTGGTTGGAGCGCGGTTGAGGATGAACACCGCCATGGTCACCGCCTCTCCCGAAACTTTGCCGCATCCCTTTGGCCTTCATCATGGATCGGGCCATGCCGACCACCGCTCTGGTTCCGTCACTCCACTCGCGTTTACGCTCGGCAAATGCGGCACGGTGTGATGTTTCCCCACACCTTGATCCGCGCAGTACGTAGCAAACTCCACCGAAGTGAATTCGCCACCCCGATCAGTCCTCAGTACACGGAGCTTCTTGCCGCTCTCGGCCTCCGCGCGCGTCTTGAACTTCTTGATCGCTACCGCCGCTTCGTCCTTGCTCGTCAGGAGTTGCAGCCACATGTAGCAACTGCAATCGTCCATGAGTAGGATGAAGTACCGCCGACCACCGCATGTAGCAGGCGTGATCGGTCCGCAGAGGTCGCCGTGAACTAGCTCGAGAGCTTCCTTCGCGCGATACTTGGCCGCCTTTGGGAAAGGTAGCCTCCTCTGCTTCCTGGCTAGACAGCTGTCACATAGCTCGCCTCTGTGTTTGATGTGGGGTAGCCCTTGGACCATCTTCCCCTGCCGACCAAGCGCGTCGAAGCTGAGATGTCCGAACCGGGCATGCCACATCCACGGTTCCTCGGAGTGCCTTGCCGCCAGGAAAACCGGCTGCTCTACCTTCAGGTCGAGCAGGTACAACCAGTTCAGGGACCTCTTCACCTTAGCGAGAAGTCACTGCTCCTGGTCTCTGATCCTCAGAACGCCGTCCTTGATCAGAACCTCGCTACCGTGCTCATCCAGCTGACCAATGCTGATGATGCTAGAACGCAGCTGCGGGATGTAGTATTCATCCGTTAGCGCGCGGTGCTCCCCGTTCTGGCATCTGAAGATGATGGTGCCACGCCCTTGGATAGCCACTCTTGAGCCGTCACCAAACTTCACCGTACCGGTAACATCACCGTCGAGCTCGGAGAAGGAGTCCTTGGAGCTCGTCATGTGGTTACTAGCACCAGAGTCCAGATACCACCGCTGCTCCTGGTCGACGCCCACATGCCCAAGATGGACTTGGGCGCGTGGTTCGTCGAGGTTGACAGTCTTCAGGGCCTTGCTAGATCCTTCCACCGTTGTCGCCTCTTCCTCTCCATGGCCTCGGCGTGCGTGCGATACGAACGTCACCATAAGGATAGTGGCCTCATCCTCATCATCGGCTTTCGCCAGTGAGCCTCGAGCCTTCTTTTCCTTCTTGCGATTTGGGCACTCCGCGCCCAATGGCCCATCTTCCCAACACAATCGGCGGGCATTGAGTCGATTTGCTTCTTCTCCGAAGCCATGCCGTGATGTTTGCCGTTGCCACCGCTGACCGGAGGAGGCCGCCTTTCCGGGAGTTTCGCCGAAAGCAGCCCTCCTCTTCCGTCGCCAGGAGTTTCCGTGTCCCTTCGTTGTTGCCGCTTTGCTCTAGGCGCCGTCCACCACCCGCAGACGGCCCGCCACATCCTCGATGGTGAGGGTGGACAAGTCCAAAGATCATCTCTATGGAGAGAGCGATCTGGATGTACTTTGCTTTAAGACGGAGTGCGAGGAATTTGGAGACCGCCTCCTCTTCATCGATGGACGCCATGGCTCTTCACTTTTGCGATGAGCGTCCCGCAGCCGGAGAGGAAAAGTCCTCCACCGTTTCACCATCCTTGAACTTGAGGTTTGCGTACTCCTACTTCGTGGTAAGCCGGGCCGTCGCCTTCTTTGCGCGCGGTCGGAACCGGCAAGCATTGCCGCAATGGCCTCCCACGCCTCCTTAGTTGAGCTTTTCGTCCCCAACGGTTCCTCAGACTCTCGCAGACAAAGAAGCGAGAGGATAGCCTCCAACGCCGACATGTCGTCTTCTTCCACGTCGGTGCCCTTGTCATGAAAGATTCCAGAGCCGTCCGGCTCGAGCTTGACCTTCATGGTCACCGACCACTCTCCATAGTTATTATGAGTCAAATGTCGGCCAAGTGGTGCCACCGACCTCCCGCACCGCAAGACAACTACCTCGGGTAGTGGTCAAGCAGCTATGACAAAGCCACCGCCATCGCCCAACTCCAAACCGCTTTGTCCTCGTCATCGGTTAGAATGACGACAACGCTTGTACGGCTCGATACCACTTGTTGGCCCACGGGGATCACCGACCGACGATAGTGAACTAGTCTCCGCACCACTAGTCTCGCACCACTAGTCTCCCGCACCACTAGTCTCCCAGACTGCACCACTAGTCTCCAAGACCACTAGTCTCCCAGACTGCACCACTAGTCTCCTGCACCATTAGTCTCCCGCACCAGCACCACTAGTCTCCCGGACCACTATACCGGGTTGTGTCCGTACCCACACACTACGGATCGAGCTAGAAGAAGAAGGAGAACAGAGCAAGCACGCACAATACAAGACAACAACGTTGGCCGAGGCCCCTGTCGTGTGATGGCAAATCTGAGCTCTCTTTCTCGAAGTTTGCCTTGGTGCCCTATTTATACAACTCTATCTATCTAACTAAAATCTGGCCAAGCACATGTCCGACAATAACTAGATAAGTATACTGAGGGCTGACTGCATGGCCCCCATTTGCATGTGCCTCTGATCTTTGCAGGTGAGCCGTCTGGGCCTACACCTCACAAATGCCATCAGTATACAGCGAGGGGCAAAGTCGGCGCTGCCTTCCTCTGCTGTGTTTCACACAATGTGGCAGTAGATTAGCTAACAGTATTTGCAGTGTTTTCTACCGTGAAGGATTTTTGCTACCACCTTGTTTGATTGCATTTGTAGATTAGCTATTTGGTTTCTTGCTTGATTTCTTCCAACAGTAAATGGTACAGTAGTAGTTTGGACTAACTAAATAATGTTTTTTAACTACATTTTATTATTGTGTTCATGCATAGATATTTAAGTGACTTCTAGCATTACTAATATTACTAATAACTCTGAGTTGCATCGTGTCGTGTGGAGTTTTAATATATCTTTTTGTGTCCCACTAGATTTGGAGTCTAATATTTTTTTGCAATTCATGGACAGGTTCCAAGCCTAACTACCTTGATGATGACATGGATGTAGTGGACAAGATGCTGGTGCTTCCTAATTTAGAAGATTTAGAAAATATATGCATATGTATCGTTATTAGTATAGTTGATGTACTTCTCATGTGTACTGTAACTATTAATTGTTGTATTATTTAATTTTGATGATAAAGGGCTATAATATTTGGGCTGATTATTGAGTGGGCCGTGCAATATTGAATATTGGGCTAAAAATCATGTTTAGAAATTGTATGGGCTATCTACGTGGTGAGGTCTTAAAATTTATGACTTCAAATCAGATGTCATAAACATTTATGACTTCAAAATCAATGTCATAATGTTATGGCGTGAACACTTAAACGTCAAAAGTTGCCATTAAAGACGTGTATCTTTTGACATTTGATTTTCGTTAACTTGGTGTCACAAATGGTGACCTATGACATATTTTCCAAGTACTATGACATATATGAAATGTCAAAAGATGCAACATTTCTTGTAGTGATTCACAAAGCAAAAGATCATAAACCAACAAAAACAAGCCAAACATCTCTGGTATGTATTTCCACATTAACCTCAAAAAAATCATTAGACAAATCAAAGAAAGACTACAATTTATGAAAACAATTGAAGGTACGTATCTCAATATCCAAGATTAAATCATGTTATTTTTTTTTATTTTTTTTGCAGATCAGCAGGTGAACTAACCTTTTAATATTGTTACCCACACAATCAAATTCCAAAAAGGAACATCTAACATGTCCATATACTGCACAAAGTTAGCCATACTGGGACACAAAACAAAGAATGGAAAAGAAAATGGAAAACAGTAGAATCCAACTAATGTCGCATCATTAGCTATGCCATGGGGATCTCCTCACACATAACAATGCCAATTCATACACGTATGTAACTCCGGATTCAAATAAAAGTTAGTTGTATGAAGAAATTTTTTAGTTAATATATGTTAAATAGGGTTTTCTATTGTTTATCTAAAGTTATCCTGTGCAGGAGCACATGTTGATGGACTAGTATGCTTAATGTTAAGGCTCACCTTAGCTCTGATCCTCTAGATCCTGCAGTTCGCACCAACAGATGGAACGAAGGGGAGGAATATATCAGGAACAGATCAAACAAGGGGAGGAATATATCAGGCCAGAATAGCAAACAAAAAAAGTGCCAGGAGTATTTCACAGCTAGTACTGCGTCGAGGCAAGATAGTGAACAAGTGACCGTGTGTGCCAGAGTGTATGCTACGGAGTACATGGGATCGACCATGTCTACAGACACATTGCGTGAACCCAGTGCAAAATTGCTTATGCAGTCAAATAATTATTTCATCGTTCTCATATAAAAAATTGCATATGTCGTGCTAAAAATATTATAATCCGTAAAATTATATAACATGTTGGGATAAATTATAGCTCCATATAGAGGTCCATCAAGTTAAAAAAAACATTACATGACACGTGCGGTATGCATGTGTTATGCATGTAAGATCTAATTGACTGATATTTTTCCTAATATGTTGTTTTTTCTTCCTATTTTGCAATATTGATTCCTAGGAGGTACCGTAGACATCAACGGTCCACAATCATTCAGAGGTACCGTAGCAAAACCCTTGGGAAGCCTTGTCATCAAGCTTGGTTGAGATGTATGACAATACTTTGTTCACACCATCTTCAACGACGGCTGAAGGAAACGCCATGAGTTACTTTATTCTTATCTGCTGACGATACAAAACAATGGAAGCGCTACTTTGACACACATATGAGAGAAGCATGAAGCCCAAAAGGATGCAGATGGAATCTTGTCATGCTAAAAATATAAAAAATTTATATCTTTCATGTTAATTGTCACAAGATGCATTAGAAAAAAAGATAAATTTGTAAAGCTCTCAAAAAAACGAAAAGTATCTGGCCATTGATTCGTTGTATTCTAATCATTGTCAAACAACAATAGCTATTGGATCTATTTTGTTTTATACAAAAATTATCCACCTCTGCTGACGGCCTCCTAATTTCCTAAAAAAGGGCTGAAGCATTAACAAATACTGTCCTCTCTGTCTGCTGAGCATCAGATCGCACAAGACATGGAGCAGACAAGTAGTAATATATGTGGCATGCAAGGGTAGCGGTAGTCCTTACGACCTTACCTTAGTTCTCCAATAGATTGCTGAAGCCACGCGTGTGCAGCACCAACTGCATGCCGATGACAGCCTTGCTATATACTGAAAGACACTACTGCAGAAAAGGTTTGTAGCAACAGCTTAATTTTTTTATAGGGGCGGCTGGGGATAGAGGCGCCTCTACAGTGGGCGTGCTTGGGACCCACGAGACCAGTCGCCCCTACAAATAACACAGTAGGGACGGCTGGTGATACAAGCCGCCCCTACAAATGGGTCGATTTGTAGGGGCGGCTCACTCACCAGCCGCCCCCGGTGTTGCGATTTGTAGGGGCGGCTCAAACACCAGCCGCTCCTACAAATGCATTTGGCCCACTCTCAAATTCGCAGTTCCAATTAAGATTGTAGATGATCTCGTCCATCCATCTTGATCCAACGGGGAGGATGCAATCTTCCTCGTATAAAACGGACGCCAGAACCCCTATCCACACCCACCCCTTCCTTTTCCCAGCTCCACCCTAGGCCTAGCCTGCGCCGTCACCGGCCACAACTCCCTAGTGCCTAGGCCTCAGCTCCCTCCCTGGCCGGTGATGACTACCGTGGGGAAGCGAATCGTGCTCGCAGATGGAGAGAAAAGCTCGAGAGCCACACACCTCATTTCTCTCCTCCTCCTTCCATTCATGCGCTAAGAAACTACGGCGGTGGGCGTCTCGTGCGAGTCAGCGCCTCTGCACTAGCTCGACAGCCGGGCCCACGGGTGAGGGGGGAGCGCGGCAGGGACTGTAGCGGCCGGATCTATGGCGGCGAGGTCCTGGCAGCAGTGGACCCGTGCCTCTATGCCAGCTCGGGCGGCAACCGGGCACACGACGCGCGTTCCCTTGCCTGCTCGCCGATGGCCGTGGGTGCAGTGGCCTCTGCAGTTCCGGGGGCACGACGGCAATGGATGACGAGATCCCCTTCCTCCTCTCGATGAGATCAGGTGGCAGGGACTCATCTCCACTGCCGGTTCGAATCTTATTATCAGTTGTCTAGATTTGGTGCGTTTTCGTGAGATCTGAGTCTATTATGTTGTTTATGAAAGCATGTTCTACAGTTTGCTTGCTCATTCTCTTTGTGCCGATAGCAGGAGCTGATCTTGTGTCTCAGATTTGCAGGTCAGGCAGCAACTAGCCCAGCAGTAGCAGTTTGCCCTGCAAGAGGAGTTCAACATTGTTAGTCAGCAAGATTAGCCATGCTGTCTTTGTAGGCTAGAGTTTACAACATTAACCACAGCTTGGCTCTACCTTGTTCTTTTATTTCTTGCAATAAATGCATTTGTTTCCTTGCAGCTAGCTGTAGCTGCAGTATCTGTTTGTGCTCGTGGTCAGATTTGAATTATATATGTTCTGGTCAAATTTGAATTATATATATATATATATATATTCTGGTCGAATTTGAATTGTAAATTTGATTTTTTTTGCGGAAAAATATACTATAGGGGCGGTTCTAGACTGAACCACCCCTATAAAAAGGTATTATAAGGACGGCTGGTACTACAGCCGCCCCTACAAATTGATTTGTATGAGCGGTTGATAACACCAGCCGCCCCTATAAATCGATTTGTAAGGGCGGTCTAGGAATTGCCCCTACAAATCGATTTGTAAGGGCTTGTAGAGATGGATGGTAGAGGCGGCTGGCCGAGCCGCCTCTACAAAGCCTCACCAGCCACCCCTACTAATCATGTCTGTGTTAGTGAGAATGAAGGGGCCAGGATAAGGTGAGATCAAGAACAGAGCACTGAGAGGTGTACTGCTGCTTTGTATTCAACAAATGGTACGACCAGACCACAGATGTCTGTGTGAACTATTTCTAAAATTCCTATGCTTCGTTTCACATCTTTCTTTAATTTTTTAACGTACTTTTCTTTTATGTAATCTATGCATTGTTCTAAAATATAAAAATTGTAAAGGCGGAAGAATTGATTTCTTAATCAATCGCTCTATTCTCCCCCTCGAAATATGTCCTAAACGACAATGCTATAATTTCGAAGATACATCATGCACTCTCTTCCGCTTATTTGTTGCATTCATAGACGAGGAAGCATTCTCATTCTCAGTACGTATATCATTCATATTCTCATAAAGTGATAATAAATAAAGCTTGTCTTGTCAAAAGGCAAGACCAACACACTTATTATTAATCACAATCCTACATTTGCCATTACCAAAATGGCAATCATAACCATCGTCATCTAAACGTGAAACACTTATTAAGTTTCTTCGCAAAGAGGGTATATATAGAACATCTGAAAGCTTAAGTACAAAACCATCAACTAATTGTAGAGATAGATCTCCAATGGCTTCAACTTCAACTTCAACCCTATTTGCAACTTTAATTCTTCTTTCTCCTCTTTATAGGGTCTTCCTCGTACGGAATCCCTGTAATAAATTTGCAACATGAACAGTTGCACTTGAATCAATCCACCAAGTAGATTTTGCATAACTTAAATACAAGGATTCATCTATGAATGTAATGAAATCTTCACCTCTCTTTAGAAGGCTCTTCAGAAAGTCTAGACAGTCCCGCTGGTAGTGTCCATGTTTCTTGCACCATTTACATTGATCATTCTCAACTTGAGCATTGTTGTTCTTCAGATGGTGGTCATTCTGAGGGGCTTTCTCTTGAGGTTTGACATTCTTATTGAAGTTCTTGTTCTGGTTGTCCTTCACAAGGTTAGCAGAGTCACCCTGTAAGGATTTCAGTCTCTCCTTTTCTTGAACACACATTGCGATGAGCTTCTCTATATCCCACTTATTGGGCTGCATATTGTAATTAACAACAAAAGTTTTATATTAACAACAAAACTTATCGGATGAACAAACAGTAAAAACGAAAGTTGTAGATCTCGAAAAGTTATGAAACTTTGTAGTTGACAACGTTTTGATTTGAAGTCATGTTGTCGAGGAAAAGTACGTTTGAATTTCTCAAATTTGGAATTCAAATTTTGTAAATGACCTCGAATGGAAAAACTATCAAAATAAAAGTTGTAGATCTCGAAAAATTATATAACTTTGTAGCTGATAATTTTTTCATTTAAATTCATTTATGGCCTCAAACAATTAATTTAAACTCGGTTCAAACTTTTTCGATTCGATCATTGCTCTCGATTTGGGACAGGAGCCCGTGAGGAAGCCACTGCTGGAGCGCACGGCCCATGGTACGGTAGAGTCGAAGCCTCGAAGGAATCTAAAAGTGTCCTGATTCTCAAAAAAAAAAGTTAGAGTGTCCTATGCGTAAACGTGCCATTATATTTTAAATAAATAAAGGCGTACTGCCAAAAATAGCACAAATGTTCCCGTAGCCCAGTGGTATGGCAGCTTTTGCGGGTGCAGGAGGTCTCGTGTTCGAGCTTCCTCGGAGCAACGATCTTTTGCTACAATTTTTTCTCAAACCGCCCCGCCCCTGAGCCTGATGCGCCCACGTTGGGCCAGCCCATTGCGAGGCCTGCTGCCCTCGCGGCCCCGCGCCTAAAGCCTTGGTTAAGGTGCTGCGCCCGCAATTGGGCCGGCCCATCGCACGGCCTGCGCCTGAAACCGAGCGCCCAACCTAAGTCCGATAGACGTTTCTCAGAAAAAACAAAAAGAAAAAAACGAACCACTAATATAAATGCCTCTCTAGCTCTAGTGGTAAAGGACATATTTGTTTAGATCCAAAGTTCGAATCTTTATGGGCCCTAAATTTTTAGGTGGCGTGTGTGGTGTTTTTTTAGTTTGTTTTCTTTTTTATTATCTTCTTTTCTTCATTTTTTTGATATACATGTCAATGTATATATCTATTAATTTTTATCTCTCCACTTCCCTTTTCTACATATCCTCTTCACATCACAAACCTATATTAAATTGAGTTTAGAAACAAACAATTACACACAGGATCAAAAAACAACTCAATGTTTCTTTTTTATTATTTTTATATAAAATAACACATGCATACATTTTATATTACGACCGACTATAAATCTTAAATGACCAACCGTCCATCGTGTGTTTTGGTATTTTGGTGACACCCTCCAATGCTAATTTTAGTATGTGGCATAGTGCACCCTACCTAAGTGTCAGGTTATAGGTTCACACCCACGGTTGCATGTTTTGCTTATTTTTGCAGTAGTGATTAGGCGTATATAAAATAAACCACCACATTTAACAAACACCGGCCATGAAATATATATAACATGGGAAGAAATATGTTGGGAAAAACAACAAAAATAAAAAAGTATCTGGACCACCTGACTAGTAGGTGTGGAACATGCACTAGTAGAGAATAGACCTTTGATCCTCGGTCAAAATGGGCTCTAGTCCCGGTATTTTTTGCGCCCGGGACTAGAGATACCTTTAGTCCCGGTTGGTGGCTCCAACCGGGACTAAAGGTCCCTGCCCAACGGCTACTGCGCCAGGCAGAGGTGGCAGGGACCTTTAGTCCCGGTTGGAGCCACCAACCAGGACTAAAGGTATACTTTTACTCCTGGTTGGTGGCTCCAACCGGGAGTAAAGGTCTACTCCCGGGCCGTGGCTGCGCCCGGGGTTGGAAAGTTACCTTTAGTCCCGGTTGGAGCCACCAACCGGGACTAAAGGTTCCCCCTTTATATCCCGGCTGTCTCCTTCTTCCTTCCCGAGCCTAAGCTCAGCATATTTTGAAGCTCACTGCACTAGTGTTCTTGCTTCCTCCCTCCCTCCATTGTTCCTCCATCCATTCTTCAATTCCTCCGTCGATTTCTTCGATTCCTTCGTCGATTCTTTAGTTGTAAAGGTTACCAATCTCATACTCTCATTTTTCACCATTGTCTTATCTCATTTTGTTCACTATATATATATATATGGTTCTTTATTGTGGTTTTTTCATTTGTAAGCAATTTGAGCTCAAAATCACTTCAATCTTGCATATTTACATGATAGAAGATTAAAGTAGCTAGTTGAACTTGCGGGCCGTGTTCATCTCGGCGAGCATGTTCTCTGCCGAGCGGTAACGGACGTCAAGGAGGAGCTTTGATTCTATGAGGGAGAGCGGCAATGGTCGTGGAAGACCGTGTTCCCTTCCTCATAGAATCGGAGCTCTTCCGTGGCCAAGTACGGTGCCGTCCGGTGGAGAAATGCTCGCCGAGATGATCACGTAAGCAAGTTCAACTACTACGGATGGTTATTTATTCATATGTCCCGATATCGTCGCAGTAGTCTGTCAATCACCGTACCCAAACGTAGTATATATATAAATATAAACTTAGAAAATAGTTAGAAAATTATAGAAAATACATACTAGTTGAACTTGCGGACCGTGTTCATCTCGGCGAGCATGTTCTCTGCCGAGCGGTAACGGACATCAAGGAGGAGGTTTGATTCTATGAGGGTGAGCGGCAACGGTCGTGGAAGACCGTGTTCCCTTCCTCGTAGAATCAGAGCTCTTCCTTAACCAAGTACGGTGCCGTCCGGTGGAGAAATGCTCGCCGAGATGATCTCGTAAGCAAGGTCAACTAGTACGGAGGGTTATTTATTCACATGTCCCGATATCGTCACAGTATTATGTCAATCACCGTACCCAAACGTAGTATATATATAAATATAAACTTAGAAAATAGTTAGAAAATTATAGAAAATCCGTACAAGTTGAACTTGCGGACCGTGTTCAGCTCGGCGAGCATATTCTCTGCCGAGCGTTAACGGACATCAAGGAGGAGCTTTGATTCTACGAGGGAGAGCGACAACGGTAGTGGAAGACCGTGTTCCCTTCCTCGTAGAGTCGGAGCTCTTCCTTGACCAAGTACGGTGCCGTCCGGTGAAGAAATGCTCGTCGAGATGATCACGTAAGCAAGGTCAACTAGTACGGATGGTTATTTATTAAAACATGTTTTTGAGCTATAATGTATTAAAAAATGAGTATAGAGATATAGATAATTTTATAGTTTCTTAATTTTATTTGTTTATAAAATAAGAAATTTATAGTGTATTAAAAAATGAGTATAGAGAGTAGATGCAACTTGCAATACTTCTCGGGTCCTCGGCCTCTCATGGGTTTCCAAAGCGACTTAGGCGGGCCTCCCTCTCATTCCATGCAAAGCAAGTGTCATGATGAGACGAAGATTGTGATGGAGTACCGAGTGAAGAAGGAGGGTCCCAACAAGGATCGTTATCTTCTACAAGTGTCCGGGCATAATGTGAGTTATTTTATCGTATTTAATGATTATGGTTAGTTTATACCTATTTTCATGATGGTTGTGATTAAAGTTCTAATTTTTTGTTTTAATTTCATTGGGATGGCGGTGGGCGATGTTCAGGGCTTCTCTTGAGAGGAAGAGTATGTTGAACTTCGTGCAAAAATATCTTGCACAATAGGCGAATCTGGCTGCTAATGAGGCGTTGATCCAGCCAAAGAAGCCCAAAGATGTTGCACAATCGGGGATCTGTCTGCTTTTAGTTGAGATTGGTCACGAAATCCTTGTGCTCTGAAATGTATTTTAGCTTTAGTTCTTTTAGTGGTAGTTGGGATTGTCTACATTGTAGCGATGCTTTCATAAATTTGTACCTTTTGTGGTGGCACACATGTTGTATAAATAATTAATTATGATCTAGGTTTTAATATGGTATTTATTTCATGTAATGCGATGAGCCGGCATTGGATGTACAATCTTGATCGCCGCTCCCAAGAGTTCGTTGATGGCGTGCATTCTTTTTATTACGTCTTGGCGAGGCAAACAAACGCGACGGTTTCATGTGCTTGCCCATGTGCCATATGTAAGAATACGGTGGAATATCCTTACTCAAGGACTCTTCATTCACACTTGTTCAAGTCGGGTTTCATGCCAAACTATATTTGTTGGACGAAGCACGGAGAAACCGGCGTTGTAATGGAAGAAGGTGAAGAAGAACAATGGGACGACAATGATATTATTCTCGATGGTGCGTGCTTCAATGATACTGCAATGGGAGAAGCTGAAGAAGAGGTAGCCACGAAAGATGAGCTGGCGATGATCTTTGTCAAGTCATTCATGACGCACAAAGAGAATGTGAAAGTGAAAAGGAGAAGATCAAGTTCGAAAGCGGATGCTAGAAGATCACAATAAATTGTTGTACCCAACTTGTGATGCAGGGCAGAAAAAGTTGAGAACCACACTAGAATTGCTGCAATGGAAGGCAAAGAATGGTGTATCTGACAAGCGATTTGGAGAGTTACTAAAAATCCAAAAGAAGATGCTTCCGAAGGACAATGAATTGCCCGCCACTACCTCTGAAGCAAAACAAGTTATCTCATCCTATGGGGCTAGAAATCGAGAAGATACATGCATGTCCTAATGATTGCATCCTATACCGTGGCAAAGAGTATTTAGAAATTGGATGCATGCCCGGTATGCCATGCATCGCGGTATAAGATCAAAGTGAGATGACCTGGTGATGTTGAGGGCGAATGTCCACGGAAGAAAATCCCTGCCAAGGTTATGTTGTATGCTCCTATAATACCACGCTTGAAACGTCTGTTCAGAAACAAAGAACATGCAAAATTGTTGCGATGGCACAAAGAAGACCGTAAGGTAAACAATATGTTGAGACACCCTGCTGATGGGTCCCAGTGGAGAGCAATCGATAGAGAATTCCCGGAGTTTACAAATGACGCAAGAAACTTAAGGTTTGCTTTAAGTACAGATGTTATCAATCCTTTTGGAGAGCGAGCGATGAGTCATAGCACTTGGCACATTTACTCTAAGTATCTACAACATTCCTCCTTGGTTATGCATGAAGCGGAAGTTCATTATGATGCGTGTGCTCATCCAAGGCCCTGGCAACTTGGCAATGACATCAATGTGTACACGAGACCACTTATTGATGAACTTCTCATTTTGTGGAATAAAGAAGGTGTACGTGTGTGGGATGAGTACAAACAGGAACACTTTGATCTGCGAGCATTGTTGTTCGTAACAATCAATGATTGGCCTACTCTAAGTAATCTTTCAGGACAGTCAAACAAGGGATATAATGCATGCACACACTGCTTCGGTGATATTAGAGGTGTATTCTTGAAAAAATGTCGAAAGGTTGTGTACCTTGGCCATCGTCGATTTCTTCCTGCAAATCACCCCGTAAGAAAGAAAGGCAAGCATTTTAAAGGGAAGGCAGACCACCTGACCAAGCCTCGCAACCGAACCGGTGAGGATGTACTCGATATGGTCAATGATGTGAAAGTCATCTTTGGAAAAGGACATGGAAGCCAACCTGTTCCGAACGACGCTAACGGTCACGCACCCACGTGGAAGAAGTCCATATTTTGGGACCTACCCTATTGGCAGGTCCTAGAGGTCTGCAGCTCGATCGACGTGATGCACCTAATGAAGAATCTTTGTGTGAACCTGCTAGGCTTCATGCGTGTGTATGGAAAGCCTAAGGACACATTTGAAGCACGACAGGACCTGCGTTGTTTGAGAGAAAGAGACAACCTGCATCCAGAGAAGACAGATGATGGACGCCATTACTTACATCCTGCCAGCTACACTCTAAGCAAAGAGGAGAAGGAAATCATGTTTGAATGCTTAAACAACATCAAGGTACCATCTGGATTCTCCTTGAATATAAAGGGTATTATAAATGTGCCAGAGAAGAAATTCTGTAACTTAAAGTCCCATGACTGTCACATTCTCATGACGCAATTACTTCCAGTTGCATTAAGAGGAATTCTACCTCCAAATGTACGTCTAGCCACCGTGAAGCTATGTGCATTCCTCAATGCAATTTCTCAGAAAGCAATTGATCCAACTAATCTAGCTAAACTACAGAATGATGTGGTTCAATGTCTCGTCAGCTTTGAGTTGGTGTTCCCTCCTTCCTTCTTTGATATCATGACACACCTCCTAGTTCACCTAGTCAAGGAGATTTTCATTCTCGGTCCTGTGTTCCTACACAACATGTTCCCCTTAAAGAGATTCATGGGAGTCCTGAAGAAATATGTTCACAACCGTGCTTTCGCCTGAAGGAAGCATCGCCAAGGGCTATGGAGCAGAATAGGTCATTGAGTTACGTGTTGACTTTATTCCCGACCTTGACTCGATTGGTGTTCCTGAATCGAGACATGAGGGAGACTAAGCGGAAAGGGGACACTAGGGAGGAAAACATATATTGAGTACGGATGATGATTATTTCAATAAAGCGCACTACACAGTTCTCTGAGAACTCCTCTTTGTGAGATCCGTATATTGAGACACACAAGGATCTCTTACGATCCGAGTTTCGAGGAAGGCTGAAGCTTGGATTACGCGTAAGCACATGGAAACTTTCGGCGGTTGGTTGCGAAAAAAATGTCAAGGTGATGAGAGCATCCATGAGCAATCAGATTTATTGGCTATGCAACCATCATGGCATATCGTCACATACAAAGGGTACGAGATAAATGGGAACATATTCTACATAGTAGCCCAAGATAAAAGGAGTACCAACCAAAAGCAATGGTGTGCGCATAGATGCCACAGACCGAATGGGAATAAGCGAGACATATTATGGACGATATAGCTGAAATATGGGAACTAGAATATGCACCTACTTTGAAGATCCCATTGTTCAAGTGCCAATGGGTCAAGGTGACCGGAGGCGGGGTAACAGATGAGCAGTATGGAATGACAACAGTGAACCTTAGTAATATTGGGTACAAAGACGAACCATTACGTCCTTGCCAAGGATGTGAATCGTGTTCTATGTCAATGATATGTCTACCAAAACAAAAAGAGGGAAAAGCGATAATGACTCAACCAAAGAGCCAAAGCGCCACATAGTTCTTTTCGGAAAAAGAGTCATCGTGGGAATTGAGGACAAGTCGGACATGTCAGAAGATTATGAAAAGGATGACCGAATTCCGCCCTTCAAAGTGAAAAAAGACCCTAGCATCTTGGTAAATGATGAGGACACTCCATGGTTACGACGCGATCATAACCAAGGGACATACGTAAAGAAGAAGTTCACTGCTGTGCCCACTTGATGATATAGTGATTTAATGTAGTGTGTGTTTGAGATATTATGTAATAATTATGAATTCAGATGTTTATTATGTCATGTTTCAAATTAAATCAATGTTTGATTTGGTGGGATTTCTCTCTCAAAAAGGTAAATTAGGATATTGAGTGATGAAAAATTAAAATATTAACGTTAAAATGATGTGAAAACAAATTTCCTGTCCAAAACCAATAGTTTTAATAATTTTAATTAAACACTACATTTTTGCATTAACAAAATAATAAATATTAGTTACATTATGTTTTATAATTTTAACAAAAAATAAAAAAAAGTTAGGTTATAGATTTTTCCTATGTGCAATAAAGAAAAAGAAAATCCATATTTTTAATAAAATAATTTTATGCCTTTTATTTAATTTACTATGTATTTAACAAGACTATTGCATTTCTATTAAAAAAATTTGCTTAAAACACGCGGGAAACAAAACTGCAGCCCACCTTTACTCCCAGGTTGGAAGCCCACCCGGGAGTAAAGGTGGGCTACAGTTTCGTGGCCCGCGATAAAAACCGTTACTCCCGGTGCTTATTACCAACCGGGAGTAAAGGTCTTTACTTACCAACCGGGAGTAAAGGTATCCCGGTTAGTAATACGCACCGGGAGTAAAGGACCTTTACTCCCGGTGGGGGGATGGCACCGGGAGTAAAGGGGCGTGGCATATATATACCACTGCCATCTTCTTCCTTGCGTTCTTCGCCGATTCCTCTCCCCTGCTAGACGCCCTCGGCCCGCCACACCGAGGACGCCGCCGCCACCTTGCCCGACGCGTCGATCGTCGCCCACCGCCTCGCCACGCATCCATGATCCCCACGCCACCCCACGCCGACAACCTCACGGCGCCCTTTGCTTTGCCGGCCGCCCGACCAGGCGCAGCAGCCACCACATCTGATGCGATACCCTCGCCCGCGTTGACGGGTAGCGACGACAAAACCACCAATGCGCGCGCGCGGCTTCCTCTCCTCCATTCCCAAGGTACGCTGCTTGCTCCGTTCCATCTCTAGGCTACACCGTGACCAACAGATCGATGATGAGGAGCACGCTATGCTTGCTCCGATCCTATTCCATCTCCATGCATGAAACACACTGTTTTAGGCAAGTTCACTCATGGTAACCGTACGTACTGTTGTTCACGTTTTCTTTTCCTACGTGCATGCCCCTCTATCGATCGATAGCTACTTTGAAACTTTGGTTGTCACTTTGGTTTGCATACGTGTCGTCGTCAACAAATCGCGTATCGATCACAAACCCAAACGTATACTTAACTAATTTTCATGGCACGTCGCTGCAGCGCGTTCAGACGGGCATTATTCTCTGTCGTGCTAACTATTATAAGAAAGAAAGCGCCAAAGGAACAGAAAAAAAAATTCCAGTGTATACGCGCCATCTATAAGCGCCATGCGTTTCTATGTATACGGCGGAGCACCGCCGCCCTCGTTCGCCCTAGGGTTTATACGGCGGAGCACCGCCACCCTTGTTTGCCCTAGGGTTTAGGGTTTATACGGTGGAGCACCGCCGCCCTTGTTCGCCCTAGGGTTTAGGGTTCCGCTGCCCTCGTTCGATCATTTTTGGTGGGTGAAGGTTGGTTTGCAGGTGGTTGTGGATGATATAGCTGAGTCTATGAAGGGTGTAGCAGATGAAGTGGTTGAGAGTGTGCTTGAAAATACAGTTATGGAGATGGCGAGGGATATGGCATGCGAGGTGTGTTTTGAAGAGGATGCTCCTGATGTTTGGGAGTTCCAACGCCAAGGGTTGACTTGATGTCTATTTTTTATCGATGTAACGTGTGTTGTTGTATTTGTTGTAAATTTGGCATGTTGTTGTGAACCTCTTCGAGGGTTCCAATCATTGTGAACATTATTTGGAGCGGTTTACTCGATGAGTCGGGATGCGATCTTGATTTTGTTGTCACTTTGGTTTGCAAACAACGCCAAAACCTACTAAACTTCTGATTCTTCTTATCATACAAACCAACCTTCACCCATCAAAACCCACTAGTTTAGGGTTTAGGGTTTATCTGGTGAACACCGCCGCCCTAGAATTAACGTCCGTGACCGAGGGGCAATATTTAATAATGCATATTGTTAAGTAGATTTTACGCATGTAAGCAAAGATTTGACGTACTATATATTGGTTTTGTTTTTGAAGCTAGATGGCCGACCAGAAACATGGATGAGGAGGAGTTGATGATGAATTTGATCAACACTAGCACTCAAGTTGCCGGCGATGATGGTGCTAAAAATAACGTGCAAGAGGATGCGAGATGATGGAGTCGATGCCAGCTCTTGAACAAAATGAGCAACAACATATTGGCCAAGTATATATTTTTTATTATTAGCTATATATATTATCATATGTCTTATGTGTGCTCATGACATTAAAAATAATGTTTATGTTTTGTAGCCCTCTGGATCGACAACAACTACAACGAAGAGTAAAAATGTTCGAGGTCCCAAAAAGCCATTGGAGGGCCGCTTCATCATCTCGGAGTTCAATGTGGATATAGGCGAATCGGGGGGGCCAAATAAAATGAAATTAAATGTAACCTTGTGGTTACCTTGTATGAGACCGGCTCCCGATTAGTACCCGTGAATGGAAGAAGAAGACCAATGCTCCTCATATCAGTTTTGTCTCCGATCGTGACAAGACGTTAATTTGGAAAGATGTCTTGGTACATTTCACGCTCCAAACAGATGGTTATAATGATATAATAGATGGTGATGAATTGAAGGAGCGAGTTAGGGATTGGGCAATGAATAAGATGGCCACCCAGTTTCAGACTTGGAAGAAACACCTATACACGACGTATGTCAAGAAGAACATAGCACCAGATTTTACTGTCCCAGGCCCGATCTCAAAGCAGAGGCCCTATTGGGATGAGTTTGTATAGTACAAGACGTCGGAAGAGGGTGTGAGTCGGGTGATAAAGAACCAACATAATGCCCAACAGAAGACATACCACCATAACTTGGGATCAGGTGGGTACCCGACTACCATTAAGAAGTGGAACAAAATGGAAGCAGACCTTCTTGCCAAGGGTATCACACCAGAATCACTCGAGTGGGGAGAGCATGCAAAGAATTGGTTTTTTAAACATGGGGAACACTTGGACCAGAGGCAGGGAAGTGCGTTTATGGTGCAAGACTCGCAAGAAGCAGCGAGAAGATTGTTTTATGCTCGAGAGAGCTACGCTGAGTGGTGCGTTCAGGCCCAACAGAGAGAGGATGATGTGACATACGCCATTGGGACTATTGAACATGGTGGCCAAACTAGAGGCAAAGGAAGTGTCTCAGTGGGAGAATGGATTCCCTCAGACGACCTTCCCTCTGAAGCCGCCAGAGAAAGAAGGAAGAAGAGGCACAGCGGTTCCAGAGGTTGGAGGAAGCGGTGCGTGAAGCACAGGAGCGAGAAAAAAACCTTGAAGCGAGAATGCAGGAGGAAATCAGAAGGCAAGTGCAAATAGCAGTGAGTGCAAGCAAGCAGGCATCAGAGCCAGGAATCAACATTAGCCAATCTGTTCAGTTGAAAAGCAGCTGCGCTTCCACGGAGATACCAAATCAAGGGGACACAGGACTGCGCTTCCCTGTGGATGATGTCACTGAACCTTGTACATCGTGTGAGCTACACATTCCGAAGGGGAATTCCACAATCAAGGTGGCTATCGGTCTTGTTAATCCTATCGACCGAACTAAGACACCAAGGATTCATGGGAATATAATCCAAGAAGGATATGCTACTATCTCGGTAGATAAACCTGAAAAAGGTTTTAGTGATTTGCCTCTTGACATTCCTGGAGGTGATGGCGAGAAGACTCTAGGAGAAGCAGAGAAGACATTCATTCTATGGCGCAAGCGCTACATCATCATTCCCGGGATGTCGGCTCCACCTCCTCCTGAACTACCTCACCATAGGTGCGGATAAAAACACTACATCATTAATTTATATTGGCTTAAATAATTAACAATCTGCTCATAATAATATGTCATTCCTTTTTTTGTAGCAGATCCTCCCCTAACCTAAATCCAATTGTTCAATCGCCAGATCATCATAGTGCTCTGCACGATGACATTGTGTTGGAAGGCGAGGCTGCATCCACACCATCTCCAAGGAGGTCTCCAACGCCGCAGCCGCCACCTCCAAGGAGGTCCCCAACGCCGCTGCCACCACCTCCAAGGAGGTCGCCAACGCCTCCCCCGCCCCCGCCTACCAAGAAGCCAAGTGCTAGCAAGAGGCCAGCCCCACAAACAAAGAACCAGTCCTCGCCGGCAAAGAAAGCCACCGTGAAACCAAGGGCTATTCCCAAAATAATATCTGAAGAGAAGGAAGAAGGAATTGATGCATATAAAAAAGATATGTTCAGATTCTATGACAAACTTAAAAAGAATCAAGAAGCAAGGAGAAACCTGGAGAAACCGTACTTCTTCGTAGCTCCAGATATTCTAAGAAAAAAGGTGGCTGCTTACCAGCAACAACAGCGGGAATCTCGTAAGCCGTCCAAATCAACGTTAACGGACTATGACCGCACTCTCACCAAGTCAATTGAGGCGGCACAGAAAAAGAAGCGGGCAGGGAAAGGAGTTGCCCAACTCGGACAACAATTGCACCAATTAGTCCCCCCGCTAGTTGTTGGTAATGAATATGGTTCGAATTTAGGATTAATGCATCAGGCAAACATACCTTCGGATGTCGATTTGGATCACCTTGGTGAATTTATTGATGAGACTGGTCTCGACCTTTACTAAATATTTGGTGATGGAAACATTGAGAGTGCGGTGGAGGTTGATATTTGGAAGAAAAAATTTGTACTAGGCCAGAGTCTATACAACCCTCAAGCCTTATCTGATCTAGGGACGCAAATGTACCTGCTAAACAAGTGGTACATGCAGGCGTCTACCGGTGGAGACTTCTGCGTTGGTGTCAGAATTAGAGACGAACATTGGTTCTGTGGCGATGATGTTATGTATGTTGACTTTGCAGAATTTCATCAACTATGCCACCTGACCTCTCTAGACAAAGTTATCATTAGCTGCTATTGCCTATACGTAATAATTCTTTCGATCTATTATTAAACTCATCATATGTGTGTATATGCATATAAATTATCCTAACAAGTACTATATATATGCAGATTTACAATGACAGAGCTCATAAAGGTAGGCTACAATGAAATTGGTTTTGTTGATCCTCATATAGTATTCAAAGACCCAGTTACTCCAAAGACTAATTGGAAGTCTGAGTCAGAGAGTAACCTCATGAACTTCTTAGTGAACCAACGCCACAAGAAGGATATACTCTTTCCCTACAACTTCAAGTGAGTGTTAATAATGTCGATCATCCTTAATGGCTCATATGTTGATTCTAGTTAATTAATGAGTGTTATGCGTTATATCCTATAAACACATGCAACAATCACTGGATATTGATGGACATCGATCTGGTGAAAAGTCACTTGATAATCTATGACTCGATGAGAAAACCACAACAAGACTACCAAGATATGATAGATATTATCCAGAGGTAATTTCGGTATCTCTAGCAACTATATATACACACAAACATGATGATTAACTATATCTGATGACATGGCAAATTTTTTATTGGGCAGTGTTTGGAAAACCTTTATTGAGAAGCAACACATGGGAAAATGCAAAGCGCCACTAAATGTAATCCCTTTGAAAGTAAGTCCCCCTAAATCGCATCATCTTTATTAATTAAACATATAGCTTTCACCAGATCACCAGATTGGATGACAAATCTTTTTCTCGTAAAGTGGTGTCTGAGGCAGGAACAGGGGAACAACTACTGTGGTTACTATGTTTGCAAGTTTATCAAGGTGGTCTCCCAAAGAACTCCTACAGAGAGACTCAAAGTACGTTAAAAATACACTATATATTTATTTAATTATTATTATTAATTGTGTTACTATGTCTTTATATATATATATATATGTACATATATTAATTTATTTTCCTTTAATTCAAACATGTAGGCTCGATTGTTGGGGAAAAGGTCATACGGCAAGACCAAATCAAAGCAATTCAAGAGTCTATAGCCGGATTTTTTAATGAGCAGGTCATCGATTCCAAGGGCGAGTTCTACTTCGACCTAACACTGCCATGGAAGCCAAGCTAGAGGATGAGAGGAAACTTGTTATATCACAACAACTGTAATGCAATCTTTTGTAATATATGCACATGAAATAATATAATGTAAAATACACATATGCATGCATGCATGTAAATATATATATGATGCATATATATATATATATTTCTATGCTTGAATTGTGTGATTTAATATGTTCATTGTGCTTAAACCGAAACATACTATACGCGCGTATAAATGTATAATTAGCAGCGTACAATACGACTTCGAAAACCTATTTTGAAAAGAAAACAAAATAATGAAAAGAAAAGAAAAAAGAAAAAAAAACCTTTAGTCCCGGTTCGTATTACCAACCGGGACTAAAGGTGTCGGCCATCGTGGCATGTCTGGAGGCACCTTTAGTCCCGGTTGGTGTTACCCACCGGGAGTAAAGGTCCTCCTTTAGTCCCGGTTTCTGACCCGGGACTAAAGGACCCCCTTTTAGTCCCGAATGCTTGCTCCCGTGTGGGGAACCGGGACTAGAGGGGTTCCCCACCGGGAGTAAAGCTCTGTTCTCTACCAGTGATGCCAACATGAACAACAATGTTTAAAAAAATCAAAAAATTATTTTGTGACACAAAAAGTCTCTCAAAGATTGATGGGATTTGTAAATTAGACTTTGTGACACAGAAAATACCTCTATGACGTAGCAAATATCGTCATTGGATGAAATTACACTAGCTATATGCCTTTTTTGTGACATAAAACTTTTTATTGTCACTAAGTCGAAGTACCTAAAACATAATATGATAAGCCGGATGATATAATGACATTATCACCTGCTGTGATACTAAATACGTCAAAAAGCCACATATTTGTTGTTGTGTTCGTCCAAGCAACAAGTAGATGTTGCGCTTGAAAGCGCATGTTGCAATCGTCTGTTTCAAGTGTTTCAGGTGTTTCAGAGGTATGTTGCAAAGTGTTTCATATGGATGTTGCAAAAGTAGATCGAGATGTTGCATGTTGCAATGGTCGTACACATATATGTTGCAAGCTTTTGTTCTCAATATTTTATCTGTTTAGACGTATATTGCAAGTGTGTCTATATGTTTCACACATATGTTTGCAAATATTTTTATCTGGATATTGCCTATATTTTTGCAATGGTTTCAAGTGTTTTTAAGGTATTTCAGATGCATGTTTCAAGTATTTCATCTACCTTCAGATGTATGTTGTAACTGTTGCATCTGAATATTTCAAAAGTAGACACTACGTAAAAAACGATTTTTAGCAACGACTCGATTTTTTTGTAGGGGCGGCTAGTGATGGAGCCGTCCCTACAGTGGCGTGCTCAGGAGCTCAAACACCAGCCGCCCCTACAAATAGAACAGCAGGAGCGGCTGGTGATACGAGCCACCCCTACAAATGGGTCTGATTTGTAGGGACGGCTCACTCACCAACCGCCCCCAGAGTTGCTATTTGTAGGGGCGGCCGGTGATTGAGCCGCCCCTACAAATTTCCGCCGCATATATACCTGGGCAGAAAAATATCTCCCTCGTCCTCTCGACCTCAGCCCGAGACACCGCCTCCGGCTTTTCCCTCGCATCGCTCTCTCCCGTGGCGTCTGCCGCGCCACCCTCTGCCGTCGCCTCCTCCGTCAAGCGCCCGGCGTCGACGACACCGCCAGCGCCGCCTCCGCCTCTCCTCCCGTGGGCGACACCTCGGCCTTGGCGGCAGGCCTCTGCTGCCACCGCCACACGCCGACCTAGGGTTTCAGCCAGGAACCGGCCTTGGCCGGGCTCGGCGGTGCCCGCGTGGTGGCTGGCCTGCTCGAGGAGGTGGAGTGCCACGAACACGCCGAGGAGGTGAGTTCATCTGTAGATCAATCTCGTCTCCTCGGCTCCCTCTCCCTTCCGGCGTCGATTTAAGTCGGGCGCCTTCTTCCGCCTTGGACCAAAGCACGGCGCCCGGCAAGCGGAGAAGCCTAGGGTGTCGATTCCTTTACCGTGTTTCTAGATTATCTTGTCGCGACGTTGAATAAAGTCACCCTTTTCTCCGAAAAAAAAGCCCGATCTTTACGCTTGCGGTGCGTCCTCGCCGCCGCCATTTGCCTCCGCCGGCAATGCGAGAAGCTAAGGTCCGTTCAATGGTACCCGACTTTCCTTTGCGAGATACTAATACATTTTTTTTTTCGCGCGTTAGTGCTTGAATGGATTCTCCTTTGCCATCAGCGGTCATTAATCCCCAGTCCTGCTGCAGATCTAGAATCCGGTGCGTTTCTTTTGTCCTGCACTGCACTAGGACAGTGGAACTGAAGTCATGCACGATTCAGGTACCTGTCTGTTAGTTTGATTTCACCAAATGAATACCTTGATTGATTAAATCATGGATATGTTTCTCAACACAGTGGAACTGAAGTCTGCCTATGTCTCTCAAATGATGCTGACGTTGATGATCTTATTTTATGGATGGTTGGCTTCTTCAGAAAGGTTTCATTTTGCCATATCTATTTACCTGTTTAACCTTAGCAAAAGGCCAAAAGCATGGTCAGAATTTCTAATGTTAGCTATTGAAACCAGCTTTTCTACGACTTGTGTCATCTTCCATCAGGATTTGTTTGCCAAACATCTGGAAGTATCACATTGTTTCATCTTTTTGATGTGCTAATACTTAGACTAGAAAGTGCATGTCTAGAGGCTAAGTAAAATTTGTTCATTACAAAATCATCTGTTAACATTGACTGAAAGAGGAAAAATAGTTTGATGCCTGTTTTCAAATTATGAGATGTTAGTTTTCCACTGCAGTTTTTAAATAAATCATCTGTTAACACCATCAGTGCTATCCCCTTCTTCCAAATAGATCATCCAACAGTTTTTAAACCCATGTTAAATCCTAGTTAATAACTCTTCGTACATATCCTTATCCTTCATTCCATCTACCCAGGAACAATGCTTTATATGAACTAATTTAGTTTTTAACCTTTAATCAATGAGCAGCTGTCTCCAGACACGGGGAATCAATGAAAACTATATCAACATGTGTCTCAACACATCAGTATTAGAATCCTATTAATGATCTTATGGTAGAGATCTGTGGCATTTATTGGCAAATACGGTAGAATTAAGTGTCAATTTTGCACAGTTAAGCATGTCCCTTTTGTGTTGTTGGCTCCAATATTGTCTGAGTTGATTTTTTTTTCTTTCTTAACCTATGCAGATACAAGTGATAAGAGCAGCAGTAAGTATATCTGAACGAGTATGTCTCATTGTCTACTCTAATGTGATCTCAGATTTTACTTATTATTTTTGGTAGTCAGTGTTTATGCTGCAATGGCAAAACAACACGATCCTAGAAGTTGAAACCTCCTACATATGAAAGAACATGAATACATTTAGACTACAACATATGTTTGATATTGTCGATGGCTAGAGATAGTTGATCAGAAGTTCATTGGCCATGGATATATTAGTAACAAGTGTCTTGGAAAAAAAAGGTTAGTAATAGACTAATTGGTGTATATATGTCCTTGAGCTGATTAACTGAAACAAAAAACATAATAGGTCTAAAAGTGATTATCATTTTTCAGCAGTCGATCACATTACGTTTAGTGTGAGTATGACATTTAACTTGAATTGGTTGTGGCATATTTTCAGTTTTGCTTGTTGAGTATCAAGGATGCATGTAACTTGATAATCTCTGTTTTGCCTCCTTTTTTTTCTTAGGCTGACAACAACTTAAGTTCCTGTTTGGCTGTTTATTTTGTACTTAGAATTTAGCATGTGAGCTCTTTGTTGAGCAAACAGGCAACGCTGATTCCAGAAATGTCTGTCTAACACAAGATTCTGATGATGTGCATCATTCTGTTACGGCATTAAGTATTGACCAGCTAGTTTATGGTCTTAAAGACTACACACTCTTCCATGGAAACACTTGCGACAAGTGTGGTGCGTGCTCATTGAATAGGTAAAATAACGTTTCCATCATGGCTGTCTTACAATATGTGTTCTTTATTCCTTGTTGACATCTAGCATCTCAAAAGAAGATAGCTATAATATATGATCTGATCCAACCTGACCTGACTATAGTATAGATAAGTGTTTTCTGTCACCATTTCAAATTAGTTCTGCTTGAACTCATAAGTTAGATGTCAACAAGGAATCCGGCTCTTTCGTACTACTAGTAACTGTGAAGTATTTATTGAGCCGTTTTACTTTGGCTGTGTTGGACTTCTCTGTTATCTGCGTTTTGTTGTTTATAAAAATGGTGCAAATGGCTGTGCGACTGTGCTTGTGAGAAAATTCATCTATCAGGCTAGTAATGTAGCTTACAACTCATCTTGGCTAGTGGTTACTAGAGGATATTTGCTTCTGGTTCATGTTAGGGTGTTGCATTTTGCTAGGTTTGTCCATCTTCATGTCATCTTATTATCTACAAAGCAACTAGAATCTCGGTTATTGGATATTTTGTGTAAAAAATTGCTTGTCCGTTTGATTTATGCTTCTGCTCCGAAATTCTATTTGAAATAATCTTTACCTTTTCTTCTGCAGGATTTCAAGGGGATCCCAGCAGTACTGTGCCCTCACCGTCCCCGAGCTGACCCAGCAGATGTGGGATGTCAAGAACATGATGTGCGCAGCTGACCCACGACATGGGCGCTACCTAACAGCATCAGGCATGTTCCGTGGGAAGATGAGCACCAAGGAGGTGGACGAGCAGATGCTGAATGTGCAGAACAAGAACTCGTCCTACTTCGTGGAGTGGATCCCAACGTGAATTGTAAAATTTTTTTTTTTTTGCGGAAAAATGATTTGTAGGGGCGGTTGGTACTGTAGCCGCCCCTACAAATCGATTTGTAGGGGCGGCTGGTGTTCCCAGACCGCCCCTATAAATCGATTGTAGTAGGCGGCTACAGTATTAACCGCCTACAAATCGATTATAAGGCGGTGGTAACACCACCGCCTTCTAAATAGATTTGTAAAGCGGTCTGGGAACCGCCCTACAAATGCATGATTTGTAGAGACCCTTGCGTAGGGGCGGCTGGCCGAACCGCCCCTACAAATGCACTGTAGCCGCCCCTAGAAATCATATTTGACGTAGTGAGATCAGGTGTTGCATCTCTCTCCTCGCCTTCTGCTGCCTCGCCTCGGTGTCTCCGATCCTCCACCTCCCGGCGTCGGCTGGGCATTCGCCGTCTCCTCCCTCTCTTCTCGATACCGGTGACGTTCGGGATGGCGCGGTGAAAGGACTGTGGGCGCGGATGTCCGGACGCTAGCAGGCCCGATACTAATGCATTACTTGTTCAGAACGACTTGTTTGCATTGTCAAATCTGATGCATGCATCTGAGTGGACCCGGACAACTACTTAGCTAGCTAGGTGTTTCGTAGTACAATAAGCAGTGTGCTAATCGTCAACCGCATGCTCTGCACGCATTCATATATATAGTACTCCTTATATTAACATATACAGTACTAATATGCAGCAGCGTGTTTATAATTATAATCTAGCTAGGCATATGTCTTGTCTTATTATACGCTCAGGTGTACGTTGCGCTAGATTGACATGGCGTTTGCGATCGAGGTGTAGCAAGCACAGGTACCTCGGCCTTGTTTAGATTACAAGTTTTTTCACTCTCTTTCTATCACATCAAATCTTTGAACATATGCATGGAGTATTAAATGTAGATAAAAAATAACTAATTACACAGTTTGATTGTAAATTACGAGACGAATCTTTTGAGCCTAGTTAGGCCATGATTGGACAATAATTGTCAAATACAAACGAAAGTGCTACCGTGCCAAATATTGATCCCTAACCTAATCTAAACAAGGCCCTAATATTTGCTCCGATCTTCTGTTTCCTAGTCAACTCGACAAGCTGATAAGACTTAGGAAGCATGACACGACAGGCGTAGGTGGCAGCTTGGGCCAACTTGCATTGGTGTAAATTAGCAAACTGGTTCTTCGTCAACTTTGCGTACGTAGAGTAGACGATTTCAATCCGATAAACAATCTGCAAATTGGCGGCGGCAGGAATATCCTGGATCAAGTTGCAAAGTGGCGGCGGCAGGAATATCCGATAAACAATACAGTACATAAAGTGGAGGTGTGGCGTCTTGTCGCTGTTTTGACTGGGGCAGGCATCGGTGTACAGTAATGGAAAAATAGTTTCTTCATCGGTAGTACCCCCTTTCTGCATTCCAAGATTGTTTTCGTGCAATAAATATATGGTTTTTAAATGAAAAGGTCTAACATCGTTCACCCAAAAAAAAAGTATTTTTATTTGTATGTTTCACAAGAACAAAAAAAAAAGCATGTCACTAGCTATGTATACAAGTATATATACAAAGGCATCCAGTTGCACTTGACCCGTATGGCATGCATGCATCGGTCATCTCTCGAGATGCAGAGTTGACTTTTGTGGGTGAAGCTGATAACCAAAATCCCTGTCACACGTCGTTCGATGGCTCGGCTCACGGATCTCGATCTAGCAGCTGCGGATAGATAAGTACGGCGTGCATCTTGTGTCCATGTCCATGAATTGCGTCCGCTAGCGGCTCTGTCGTTGTCGTCGTACTGAATCCTTGACTGCACGTCGATCAGGAGGACGAGACCAAGCTGCTGCTGCCTTCTTTTTCTTTGTCCTTTCGTACGTCTGCCCTGCCGCGCCGTTGCGACTTGCGCGCGCACACACCCAGACGGCCAGACCCACGACCCAGCCGCGCGCGTTTTTTATCCGTTCCGTTATGTCAGACTTGTCAATTTTATCGTCTGCCCCTGCGTTTGTGACGTGGCCGGCAGTTTCGTCGCACATCGTACAGGGTACATGTCAGTGTCAGATGTGGGTGGGTTCTCCGAATCATACAGAGACGACAAATTTGCGAGCCGATGTCAATTACGGTGCCGAAAGCGTGGTTTTTAAAGCAAATGGGATTACAGAACTGAATATGATATCTTAGTTCCATTTGGTTCTGAAATACATGCATACATGGGAAACTAGCCATGCAAACGGGATTTCAAGCGAAAGCTATGGATGATGTGCCAGCTGTGGCGCAAGCCCTTGATATGATAACAAAAAAGTCGTGTATGCTTCTGAGCACAGATGGTACAACTCCAGTTTTAGTTTATTTGGAATTCTCGTGCAATTTGGTAAGTTCTTACTAGACAACAACCAAAATTATTTTAAGAGCAATCATCGCTCGATCTTTTTATCCCTTAGATCTAAAATACAGCGTTTAGATCAAATCTCCCCATCTTATCTTCATCAATTTTCTTTCTTTCTTCGCCTGCACTGACTCAATCTTGACCCCTCACCTCCCCGACGACTCCGACGCTGTCCATCATGGCTCGGTCCTAAAATCCATCATACGTGCCTCCTCCTAGATGTCACTTCATCTTCGCCTGAGCTCCTCAACAACCCCCCACCCCCACCTCCAACTCTGACAGCGCCCTAGTGCCACCGCCCCTCACCCGACACCGTTGCCTTTGGTATTGCCTATGATCGCCGCCCCTCACACTAACATGGTGGAGATTGCAAGGCTATCAACGTCACACCTCATCCTTGCCCCACTCAATTGCCTTCCCCATTGTCCGGCCAGCCCCCGCCGCCCCTCTCGTAGCAGCGCCAGGCCAACCTTCCCTGGGTGATTATATATGTGTCGAATTAATATGCTATGCTAACACCACCAATGTCTAAGAGAAACCACAGAAAACCTAAACTCTTATTATTTCCTTGAGGGTCCACGATTTCCTTGAGTGCCCAAATCCAACCACCAAGGAATTTTTCATTTCCTTGAGGGTTGTATTAAACCGCCAAGGAAATGTGTATCCTTGGCAGTTCTACTCGGCCTCCAAGGAAATATGCAACTTTTCTTGAGTGTTGTTGCAAACCGCCAAGGAAAACATCATTTCCTTGAGTGTTGTTGCAAACCGCCAAGGAATTTTTTTTAAAAAAAAATCAATATTTTTTATGAATTTATCAAATGATCTCGGATGAAGAAATGACCTAAACCAAAGTTGTAGTACTCGAAAAGATCTAAAACTTTACCGTTCAAAATTTTTCCCCTTTGAATTTGTTTCGGGTGTCAAATGTGCATTACAAAATTTACTAGACTAAATACAAAAGCAATGCATTAGCAATTGAGTCACAAGTGATTTCGAGGTACAGTGCTAAGGAAGTAACTATGTGAAAGTTGGGGTTGTGAGTTCAAAACTCAGTAGTCGCAGGGTTTTGAGATTTTTGACCGGCAGTTAGTCACCCCAAGAAAAAGAATTTCCTTGACTACCGACTCATTTTCTTGTCATTTTATTAATCTAGTGTATGTCCATATTTTTCTTGACGGTTGGCAGTCAAGGAAAACTTCCTTGAGCACTAGCCACCAAGGAAATTCTATTTTCCTTGCCATCCAGCCTTGGCGGTTCATGCTTGACGGTTGACCACCAATAACTATTTCCTTGGCGTTTTTTCTATATTCCTTGGCGGTTTTTGGCCGCCAAGGAAATTCCTTGCCATCACATATTGATATATGATGAGGAACACATCACCATCCCTGATGATATATAGATGAATCAGTGCACGTGAATTGAATGTTGGTCTGTCAAGCACCGAGCAACCATCCTGTCGATAAGAGACGATGATGTGATCAGTAGCCATGTTCGCACAAGAGAACGGGAATGTGAAACGGGAGTAGAAACTTAGGCACTGACGGAGCTGCCCTAGGGGCGGGGTGGGGCAGCCACCGCCCCAGCTACAGGCAGCGTAGCCTCGGACCCCTGGACCCCCTATTCTTCCCTATCTCCGGTTGCCGAGTACCGAGGACGCGAGCTGCCAAGCAAGCTGCGGCGCAGCGCCATGGATACACTGACGGAGCTGCCCTAGGGGCGGGGTGGGGTGGCCGTTCCAGCTACCGGCAGAGTAGCCTTGGACCACCGGGCCCACTATTCTTCCCTATCTCCGGGTGCTGAGTGCCGAGGACGCGAGCTGCCGAGCAAGCTGCGGCGCGGCGCCATGGATACGACCGACGAGCCGACAAACAAGGCAACGAGCGGATGAATAAGACTCCTGCTAACCCACTGCCGTTTTTTGTCAGTTCAGTTTAGCCCAGTAAGGGCCCAATTTGGCTCTCCAATTCCCCAATCGAGCGCTCACTGTCCGCATCGAGCATCCGCACGGCCGCACCGCAATTCTGCAATCCCCATCGACCGCTCCCGGTCACCGCCGCCTGTCGGTGCGAAATGTGGCCGACAAGTAAATATTTGTAGTTTTACCATGCGCTGTGATCAGATGTGGCCTAGCACGCGATGACACATGATTTATACTGGTTTAGGCAACGTGCCCTACATCCAGTTTCAGTCGGTCAGTGACTTTATTCTTGAGCTCAGGTACTCAAAGTTTGTTGTGGGGTTACAAACGAGTAAGGAATTAGAAGGGGACTCTGATCCGAGTGGAAGAGAGTGATGGATGCTCAAACATGCGCTAAGTATCGGAGCGTATGCTCTGTGTGTCCAAGTTTATCCGCTGTTGAGAGCGTGTAGGCTGTCTCCTTTTAGAAGAGAGCGTATCCCCTTTTATAGATGAAGGGGATGGCCTTATAAGTCAAAGATGGAAAGGGAGAGAGTGTGTACGGGTGCTACCCAGTCTTGTCGCCCACGCCGTCGGGTACGGCAAGCCATTGCCCGCCACACTATTTACGCCGCCATCGCCACCTTACTGTTCATGACCTGCTGTACCTGACAGGCTGCACAGTGTTCGCCTGCGATGGCAAACGACGGCGCCTACAGTACTGTTTGTGCTCTGACGTCTCTGGTAGGCTATATAGTGTCCGTCTGACATGGCCTGATGGCACCGTCCTGCAGGTGCGCAGGGCATGGCAGGGTACGGTCCTCGGTATTGCGGTTGACTTGAGCGCCTTACCTTATTTGCTCCGCCTGCTCCCTGGGCCCACACCGAGCAGGCGTCCTGGTCGGTCGTTCCCAGTCGGCCACAACCGTGTCGGTCGGGAAAGAGAGGCGAGCAAAGGTCCGGTATATCCTCGGTCAGAAGAACGGGGTCGAAGTCGGACTGTGATCCCACCATAGCCAGGCCTTCCAGTCGGGGCTCCGACCAGGTCTCGGCCTGTCATTGTGTATCTGGGCCGGCCCAGACGCGCGCTGTCACTGCGCCGCCTGCCGGGCCAAGTATTGCAGGGAAGTGGCTCCATTGGGGACCCCGGGTTTATGAATCCGACACAGCCACTGCGCCAGCCACAGCCCGCCGCGCTACCCCACAGATGCCGCCAAGCCCTAGGCCGCTGCCAGGTGCCCAGCCCAGCCCAGCCGCTCAGATGCCTGAGGTGCGCCCGACGCCCGCCGAGGAGCAGGAGTCGGCGATGGAGGGAGGAGAGGAGGAGGGGCTCGGGGCAGACCATGGCCGCGGTCAGGTTAGCGGCAAAGCAAGGGCGCCAACTCCCCCAACATCTGGATTTGGTCAAGGCCGAGGTTCAAGCAGAGGTGTCTCAGGGTGGTATTGGCAAGAACAACAAAAAAAATGGTATTGTTCTGTGATTTTTTCAATTCATGAGTACCTGAAATTAGAGCAAGAACATAATAGAGTATGCCAATTTGACAAAATATTTTTGTGCCATGTGAATGCAGTGTGTTGTGTACGATGTCTTTTTTGGTTAATTTTTTCCTGCCTCCGTCATTGAACTTAGGGTGTTATTTTATCAAGTGGGAATGTAAATGTTTTTGAATCGAGAACGTCGATCGACGTTCCTGGAACGAGGAACCCGATCATGTTCCACGTTTCTTGCTGCTTGTGATGTACTACTACCTTCCACGACTCCAGCTGCTCGCCCCGGGCGGTAGCAGTGGTAGTGGCGGCCGCCGCGACGTACGTGACGTGACCCACCCTGCACCCCTTTCCACATTGATTTCACCACTACTACACCCTGTGTGCCTCTCCGTGCTGTCCTTTTCCTTTTTTGTGCCGCCTTGAATTGAAGCGGCCGTACCTGTCTGTCCACTGGGCCCTGTTGCCGGTTGCCGCCATGCTCGCTCGCTCGTTCGTCAACGGCCGGGGGCGTCACCGCAGCGCAGCCCACAGATCGGCGGGGCGCATCGCATATATCCGCTCTCGCTTATCCTCCACCACCGCTCACTTCCTCTCCATCCATCGCCCGTCACTCCGCTTTTCAATTCTATGCCCCCTTCTCCACGCCCGAATAAACCCTTCCCTTCAATTCCTTCCTTCCTTCGCCGCCAAGTAACCATCGTCCACCGAGCGAGCTGGAGGGACGAGAGCGCGCTGCAGCAGGATCGAGAGGCCAGCAGAGACGGTGGACGATGAAGCTGGTGTGGTGCCCCGACACGGCCTCCAAGGCCTACATCGACGGCGTCCGGGCGATCGCGGGCAACGACTCCGCCGACGGTTCGCCCGAGCTCGCCGAGCTCGTCGCCGCCATGGCCGGCGGCTGGAACGCCCAGCTCATCGTCGACGCCCCGGACACCACCCCGCCGTCGACGTCTAGCAGCCGCCGCCCGCCCGCCACCAGCCTCTCGCTCGCCGCCGCCGCGCGACGCACGGGCGGCCGCTACGCCCGCGTCGACGTCTCTAGGGAAGAGTCCGACCACTCCGGCTCCTCGTCCTCCGCCACAGAGGCGGCCATGGCGCGGCTGGAGGCCGTGGACCTTCTCGTGCTGGACGCGCGGCGCCGGGACGCGGCGGCCGTGCTCAGGGCGGCGAGGCCGGGGCCACGGGGCATGGTCGTGGTGCGCCACGGCATCGGCTGCGTCCGGCGTCGCGCCCCCGCGCCGCCGTGGGGGATGGCGGCCGGGACCCGGGTCGTGCGCGCCGCCTACCTCCCCATCGGCGCCGGCGGCGTCGAGGTGCTGCACGTCGGGGTCGGCAAGGGCCCTAGCCTGCCGACGCACCAGCACAGCAGGAGGCCCAGCAGCGGACGTGGGCGGTGGATCCACCACGTCAACCACCGCACCGGCGAGGGGCACGTCTTCCGGCGCCAGTAGCCTACTGCAGCAGCTCCACCGCCCTTGGTAACTGGGGACCAATCAGGCTACGTACAGCTAGCTGGCCACATCAAAGTCAACCAAAGTTCGCGTCCTCCAAATTAACGCGGCTAAGCTAGCCTGCTAGTAGGTGTTTTCTCGTTAGATTCGTTGCTAGCCTGCTAGTACGTGTTTTCTCGTTAGATTCGTTGAACCTACCCGCGATAGTGATCGATCTCTCGTCTTCCTTGCTATCCGGGTGGAAATGTGACGAGTCATTATGTATGGTGTATATATTATTACTAGTACTAGTACAACGATCGACGACCCTTATAGGTCAGGGTCTTTTTGGAAGTCCGGTATTCAATCTAAAACCCTTGTAAATTACAGCTGCTAATATTTTTTTTCAACCCAATCTAGAATTCGCTGTTTGTATGGTCGGTATGCCTAATAAGATTAAACCTGTTTTGAGGCAAAACCACTGGATAAAAATAATCTTCTAATCAGGTCTGAAAAAATAAAACATGACAACTATCGTGGCCTCCTTCCTCTGGCTCGCTTCGTTCGCGTCATCGAGAGGCGCTGCCGGCGTCGCGGCCCTGGCCTCGTCGTCCGCCCAGACCGGCAGACCCTGCCCCGAGCATGGTGACTCCTCCCACGCCGGCAGGAGATCGAGACCGCCGGCCCTGCGATGCCTGGTTGCGCAACCGATCCGCCCGATCTGGTCGTCCTTCCTGCTGCAGCCGCCCCAAGCTCCGGTGAATCTCGTCCTCCCGTCATCGGCACGAGGGGTGGTGGAGTTGCCGTCGCCGCCGCTAGGGGAATAGCTTCGAAGGCTGGCCAGTCAGGGCGGTGCGTGGCGGCGTCCGCGTCTTCATCCTGGCCACAGCCGCGGTGGCGATGGAGGTGCCCGGGCTGATGAAGGCCTGGGTGTACGACGTTTATGGGGACGCCGGCGTGCTCAAGCTGGACGAGGCCGCGGCTGAGGACCAGGTGCTCGTCAAGGTCCTCGCCGCAGCGGTAACCCCGTGGATGCCAAGCGGCGGCCTGGCAAGTTCCGTCTTTCCGGGTCACAGAGAAACACTCCGTGAGCGGCGGCCTGATCTCCGTTACGCAAACAAATACCTCACGGAGAAAAAATTACAGCCGTATTCTTGTGCACAACATATTACATCTGGAAGTTAATTACCAGTGAATAAAAATACAAGGCTGCCAAACAGGGCCTTAGCTACAGTATATAGCTCCTTCCGTAATTTATTTTCTCCAACAAATGCGTCGTCAGTTTTCTCCAGCAAATGCGTCGTCAGTCGTACACTCATACATACTTCGTACACTATTTCATTATAATTTGCATGTATATGTAAATTTTGATCATCCGATCCTATCGCTGCAAAGCCATGACATGATATATATGTTTCATGGTTTCAGCAACTGCTTGCACCTGTCCTCAACTTTGAGCGGTTCTATTTGGATTAGCTCCGACAATGATATTTCAACTAGCTTATAGAGACCTATCTTGTGGAAGATCTTAGCATTTTGCTTGTAGAAGATCATAGAGATCTATCTTGTGGAGGATCCACTACTGAAAACTTGAATTGCTCTGTGGGTGACCAATTTTTCTGTGCGTTTTTTTCGACACCCACAGAAAAATGACGAATTTTCTGTCGGTTTCAAAATATCCCGACAAAAAAATACAAAAACCCACAGAGTAATTATATGATTTTTCTGTGCGTGAGAGTAAACACATGGAAAAAATAAACACTCACAGAAAAATTGAAATTATTGTGTCGGTTCTTTAAATCCTCATAGAAAAAATATATACACGCATAGAAAAATTAGTATTATTGTGTCGGTTCTTTTATAAACGCACAGGAAAACATACACACGCACAGAAAATTGGCGCGTGTAGGAATAGAAAAGGCAGGGAAAAAAATAAAAAACGCAAAACCACCTAGACCTAAATCCTCCATACGCGGCCGGCACCCCACCCCATCGCAGCAGTACGCACCGCCCACTCTCGCATGAGACAGATCCGCCGCTCCCACCTCATCCCGTCGCTCCCAGCTCCAGGTCCGGCGCCCGCCGCCACTCAGCCCACCCGGCCGCCGCCGCTCCTCGGGTATCCTGGTACGCCAGCCGCCGCTGCCCAAGTACGCCGTCGCCCCTGTCCGACACGCCGCCTGCCCCAGATCTGCCGTCGCCTAGCCCCTCCAGCACATGGCACCCTGAGCGCGGCCTGTCCTGGCGAGCGGCCCCTCCCGGCGCGTCGCGCCGCTGGCCACCGCTTGCCCCAAATCCGGTGCCGGCGCCGCCTCTCCTACGCACAGTGTCTCGGGCGCGGCCAATGCCGCCAAGCGGGCCCACTTTTGAAGCCGGCAACGGCGGATCTGGAGGAGCCCGCCACCACGCCCCTTCCATGTCCGCCACTACCCATTCACCGGCCCTCCACCTTCTCTGGGCCGACCGGACTGGAAGAAGGGGAGGAGAGCCGCGAGGGAAGACCACCTGCGCCACCGCCGTTGCCGTCGGTGAGCTACGTATCTGACTGCTTCCTCCTTAGGTCGTGGCTTAGGACTTTCTCCTGGTCAAGATCTCTTGTGATTTGCCTTGTTTGTCGTATCACCAGATAGATTTACATGGACCATTGACAACTTTCAGTTCCCATTCCCTGAAACATGTTTTTGCATTAAGTGAAGTGAGGGTTGAAGGTTTGGAGACCTTGAACTATCTTGACAACTTGCAATCCAAGAATCGTTGTACTGAACAAGGAGATGCAGTTGTATTTGAGTCTGAAGTAAGCTTGTGTTCTGCTAAATTTCATGGTTTGACGCCATTTCTGTACCAATGAAACTCTAATTACATTAATATGTTGTTTTTTGAGTAAGGTGGACAAGGTATATTTGAGTGCTCCGCCAAAGATTGTGATCATTGACCACGAGAAGAAAAGAACATTTGTTTTGAGGAAAGAGGGACTTCCTGATGTTGGTGAGTTAGGAGTTATTAGGGCCTTTTTTTATTCTTCAATTACAATGTTGATTTGTGAAATTCTGGGTTTTAAACTATTATGGATGTTGGCCATTTCGTTTTGCAGTTGTTTGGAACCCTTGGGACAAGAAGGCCAAAGCAATGCCAGATTTCGGGGATGAGGAGTACAAGAGCATGCTATGCGTGGGGGCTGCAGCTATTGAGAAGCCAATTACTTTAAAGCCAGGTGAAGAGTGGATAGGAAAGCAGGAAATTTCGGCTGTACTATCCAGTTACAGCAGCGGACAATTGGATCCTGAACTGATTCGTCGAATGCACACAATATAAAGTTTACCAACGATTGCCTCCTATGTGAGTATTCTGCACTTACTTTATTTGAGTGTTAGCAAATAAATCGTGCCTCCTTTCTTACA
Source organism: Miscanthus lutarioriparius (assembly GCA_904845875.1). Classification (NCBI taxonomy): domain Eukaryota; kingdom Viridiplantae; phylum Streptophyta; class Magnoliopsida; order Poales; family Poaceae; genus Miscanthus; species Miscanthus lutarioriparius. Next base: position 115,819,415 of record CAJGYO010000003.1, read on the forward strand.
GTATTCTGTTAGCCACCTGTTTACTTGTAAAACCATCTCTAGCATAGCTGGTAAAAAAATAATCAATGAGCAGGCACTAGTTAATAAAACCAATATTTAACCTCAAATAGGTTATCGCTGTCACTGTTAAAATGGTCCGACAGTTGGATTTACATGTAAAAGATGGCCAAAGTGTGAGGAACACAGGATTGACATAAGATCTCCGTACGTGTGGTTATACAAGAGAGATTTGTCTTGAGAGGACACAGAATGGAGAGCTATGTTTTGAGGACAGCAAATACAAAAATGTAATTGCAGTGTGCATATAACACTTTGATCCTTTGAGGACAGCAAATACAAAAAAGTAGTAGTAGCACCTTTGATTTGTTGTATGAAGAAACTGCACTGCCATTTTGATTCATGAAAATCACAAGTTGAACTATACTAACATAATTCACGATTAGTAGTGCATCAAATATTTCTTGTACATATATGAGCAATGAGCTGTCAGTTTGATCCAAATGGGAGCTCTTCATTGTCTTTTATCAGTAACTTGACATCTTTGAAAATCACAAGTAGAACTATACTAACATAATTTATTGTAATGTAAGAAATATACATGGATGGACCACTCAAATAATGTCATTATATTTGAATTTGAGGGAGCAATGTAATAAGAAGATTTTACTGCAAAGTTAAAATACAATTTTAACTTGTTTGTTTTGTTACCCTGGTTGCTTTTCAGGTGAGATGCTATGAAAACAGTATCTTGAATATCTTGCATATATCAAACCTAATCAATCATTTTGATATGTGATATTTGCAGAGCTGAGATGATATGAAACCCCAGTCTCGTGCAGTTCTGTGGCCAGTTCAATTCCCATTAGAGAGAGAGAGAATTAAATTAAGTTCCAAGTGAAATTAAGTTGCAGTTGTCATGATGATAATGGGTAAATCTGAGCCATTTCTCGAGTTCTTTTGCTCTTGTTCTTTTGCTCCAGGTGAAATATATGTAGTTCTTGTGCTTTTGATGTACTGCTCTCTGATGGATCTGGAATGACCAATAGTTTCTTTTCTATTAGCTCAATTCAATAGAGCTCGGTGATTTTTGCATTGCTATTTGTAGAAGAACATGACTTTTTTTAATTCAATATATTAGCTAAGCTGACACCTGTATCTGAGCTTGTTTTTGTGCTCCGATTGATGCTAAGAATTAGGACTTGAATGTTTGTTCAGATTGGATCAGGTTTGGCTCCTCTTTCTTGTGTGACAATTTGACTGTCGCCACCTATACATGTGTGCATGACCAACTTTAGTGTTTGCTTGGTGTTCTATACTACTGTGCAGTTTATGTTTAGAATTTGCTGCAATACAGTAGGGTATCGGGGACTTGGGTCTGTCAGTTAACCTTGTCCATGGGATAAGTATGTATGCAACACCAAAGTTTCTGAAATCTGAATCGATGATGTGGTCTAGCAATGCACTTATAAGGTATCATGGATTTCTAGCGCACTGTGGCTCTTTTGCTTTCAACCATGACCACACCCCTTATCCTTTTGGAGTTATAGATATCCATGCATAGCAATGGTTGATCGAATGCTGAACTAGGACAGAGTTTCATGGATTGCCTTCTGACTTTGGTCAAGATATTTTAGGTTTGTCTTTATCATGACAAGGGCTATTATGCCTATAGTTTTGTTTTGGTATTTATCAGTTATCATTGCCTTTATTCAAGTCAGGGATATAGGTGACGAAAATTTTAAAGGACTGCACACATGTGATAGTTTGTATCTAGGTTTTTATATTAATGGACAGTTGTATACACTTTTTAATTTATTTTTATGCCGTGCCTTGTTCAATAGGTGAATCCTTCCTCCTCATTCACCTCAGAAGAGGTTAAATACCTTTGGCAGAACCGTCCAAAATAGCACACTTACGGAGGTGCACGTCTTCCACCAGACACTAAGCACCCCGAAAGCAAGCTACCGCGAGCGGTATCCGTCGGGCACACCCCAAGGGAGAACCCGAAAGATCCACATTTTTCCCAAGGATCCAATAATGAGAACGAGTTACAATACCAGTCCATTTCATACATCAGAGTTTCGTAAAAAGTACATTATTACAATACCAAATACCAGAGTGCGGAATGATAAACAACGGAATTTAAAAAAAATAACATCTAGCTAAGGGGTGAGGATTCCGTCTGAGCCCACCAGAAGGATCCTCCACACAAAGTTACTCTTCAAGCATCACCTGCAATAGGGGTAAATAAACCCTGAGTACACAATGTACTCGCAAGACTTATCCGACTAGTGGGAATAATTTCCCGACTCTAAGGAATATGATAAGTTTTATGGCTTGCTGGTTTTCTTTAGCAGAAAGCAATACTAATAGTGAGTCTTTATTTAGGTATTATTATTATCAGCCATATTAAGTTATCATCTAGACAGTCTATATAAACACATGTTCTACTTTCAAGCAAGAGTTGAGCAATCAGTTCTATTTCTTCTCCTTTTCCACTTTCAGTTCTTACTACGGTGCTAAACCGCAGACAAGCCGTACCGGATTTCCCGACGATTCGCGAATCAATGTGCCCAGCTGGGTGCCCCGAAAACACACGCCCCGCTTGTACCCCAGGCACAAGCAGGACTAACCCATCACTCTCCTGTCCCAGGTGTCCAGGTCCCTGTCCAAACTTAGACTCCAAGCCCCCACTCCTGAGTCTCGGACTCAGTGTGGTGCAAGGACCTCCACAATCCCCGCCTCCAATCAGTCGGTCCAGAAAGAGCCGGATCTGCGACAAGAGAGCAACAAGCCTTTCCTGTGTCCATACCCAAGTATTCGCTCGGGACAATAAATATGTGACTTGCCTAGAGTCATATGCAACGATCGGTCCTTAATCGACACGGACAGGAAAAAATTGTAACCAAGTCATGCCCTGTTGGCCGTAGGACACAATCCCTTACACCCACCAGTGCCCAATCCATATCCCTGCTCGGTCACCATTTTCCTTTCCACCATTTTATCATGAGTGATCATATTTTATTACCTATTTGTGAGTAACGGCAGGTTACTCACGATACCAAATCCTGAGCATAGCAGCTACCCGACCTGTAATAGTAGGACTCATGGGTAGGTATGTTTATGCAAGTAGTTTCCATAAAATGCCTATAACTTACATGCACATCACATATATATATTCAGTGATCATAAAAATATGGGTTATGCTCTAGGGCTTGCCTTGGGCAGGCACCGGGTCAGCAGGGTCAGCACCAACAGGCTCCTGGGCTCCCTCCTGCATGAGGATCTCCTCCTTGTACTCCTTGATCACCTCATCGTACTCAGGCTCATCGACTGGCATGAAGTCTACCAGTTCGTGATCTACATGAAATGATGATGCAATGTTTAATAATATAACACAGCAACTCTTAACCAAAAAGTACATATATTAAACTACTAAGTGAGGTCTACCCACTAAAGGCTAAGCTACGTACCATCACCACTAACAAGTATGAAACATGATGCACATCCTTATAACAACTACAGGTATTCTTACTCCTAATACCGATTTAATCTAGATACGCTAAAACAAGAGTAATAGCTATTTATTTAATAACCCATTCTAAGGCTACAACATTTACAGCAAGTACATAACAACCTAGTGGATCTACTGTAAAATTTTTGTGGCTATATCTATCACCAATTATCCACAAATATTCCTACAAGTATTAACCTACCTAATATTAGCTCTCTAGTTTTGAATTTATGACCCAATACTCATCACAACTAATTGCAATCCAACTGTACTATCAAGTAGATGGTATTTTTGCGAACCTAACAAAATTAGTCTCACTATTTTTGGACAACTACGCAATTTACAACGATTTATCGAAGTTCGACTCATAACTAAAATAAATAAGTATTTCTACTCTTCTGGAAATTAAGAAACCGAATTCTACACCTCGGCCCAACTCGCGCGGCTGGGCCCGCAACGGCGCGATGCGCGCGCCAGCGCAGCGCGGCCCACGCGCGCGTGGCCCAGCCGGCCAACGGCCCACGACGGAAGAGAGACCCGCGCGCGACGACATCATGCAAAAACATCCCCGAACTACTTGGCATTTACAGCGAGACCTATGTCACTATTTCACTAGTCTACGTTTTTATAGATACGCCCTCCCCCTCCTTCTTTACCATGGCAACATCCCCCGGCACCCGTGCACGCACTGGTGCGATGGCGTGGGCTTCGGGCAGCCACACCGGCGTCATCCGAGCCTCTAAGGCCTAGCTAAGGGGCCGATGATTACCTCCACGACAACGCACGGTGGCTGGAAGCGATACGGCGAACAGGGGCGTCGTCCTAGGCTCCTTCCCCGGCGGTGATCCCTGACCTGCGATGGCGGGTACGTTCCCGTGAGCCACAGCGAAAGCGAAGCAAACCAAATAGCTAGAGAGCTCGAGGAACTACCCACGAAGACCCTTGAGGTGACGGTCTGGCCGGAGAAAGCCCGAGGTGAGTTGGCCGTGTGCGCACCGACGATGCGATGACGCTCGGTGATGGCGCGGCCACGTCGGTGATGGCTGGCCTGCTGTAAAGCTATGGCTGAGGTGCATGGGGTGCTTGGGAGGGTACGGCTAGGCTGATGGTTGTGGATGAAAATGGAATGGAAATATCCCAAACCGAACCGCATCGTTTTCTATATTTAATCCGATCGAATCCGCATTTTCTTGTCTGACTTTACCTTTTTCGCTTTCGCATTTCAGATGTTTCGTATTTCAAATGTAAAAGTAGAAAACGATTTAGACATTTTTCGACCATTTTCTACTTTTCTACTTTTAATTTGAAATATTCCGAATTGAAAATTCGGTTTAAACCAAATTTGGCCAACTGCACAGGTCATACAGCCCAATTACAGGTTGTTTACCACGCAGCTGCGTTCTTTCTACTGGTGGCTAGCTACCCTCTCTTATAGATGGCGCCTAGCCTCATCTCTCTTCACCTCACGAGATGGTGTTAAATGTCAGGAAACCAGCAGCATCTACACGAAAGCCCACCTAGGCCATAGCCCATCAAGCTCATCGGTTTAACCCCCACCTGCAAAGTCAATCATTTGATAGTTTTTGCATCAGCCGAATAAATCTTTGTTACTCAAAAGAAAAATCTGAATAAATCTTTAAAATAAAATACTACATCTATTATAAAAAGATTAATAAAATTATTCTGACTCAGTTTGAGTTCATGTTTCTATAATATGCACTTGTTAATTATTATATGCACTTGAACTTGATCATGTATGCACGTAGTCATGCACTTGGTCTACGGGTCGGTATTCTGTATTGAGTTTTTGTATATCGACCGTGTTCGACATAAATCCGCTCGAATTGGTTCGTTGTCGAAATTCTCGATAATTCGTAAGTTCGCGTTCGTTTTCGTGTCCGGTTTTACCGTTTTCGCTTTCGTTTTCGTATTTGAAATGTAAAAGTAGAAAACAATTTAGGAGTTTTTCGACCGTTTTCATCCTTACTGATGGTGCGCTAAATCGCTACTAGGTGCTCGGAATGACTGACTTGCCGACGGTGTGCGTCCGTCCGGTCTTATGGACCCGGCGGGGCGGCGATTCAAAATTGAAGCACAGGACGGAGCTACAGGCAGCGATGTGGGGTCGGTAGGACTGCTGGCTACATAGCGGAGTCGAGGACGTAGTCAATTTGAATCACGACATTGCCACCACGGCGAATTTGAAAGAACAGTCCCGATGGCCATGTCGACAGCGGAGACAGGGGGGTCCTGGCACGGCTTGGCTCGGCCCAGCTGCAGATGTCAACGCAACAAACAAGCACGCACAACGATGGGGGACAATGGGACGTGCGCCAAGCGACTATCCGCACGGCCGTAGTTGCAAGCCGACGAGGCTCGGCACGGCTTCGCAGCGGGCAGCGCCAGACAAGGAAAACACAGTGCAAAGTGACGCGGAGGTGATGGTGGAGCAGGCTATCGTCCTTCGCGCGAGCGGCCAAGGTGAGTCAATGGAGCAGTGTCGGGCGTGGCCATTGGTGGCATGTAGCACGGGACCCGGTGCGCCTCTGGCCAAAGCACGGCAGGGCATGGCACGGCAGAGCTCGGTCAGCGTCCCGGACGTAGCGCGTCAGCCGCGGTGCTGTGACTCGTGCGCCAATGAGTGGTAGCAGGCGGACAAGGCTATCGAGCCAAGGCCCTACGCGCGTGTGCCTTCACGGTGGCAGTGCGGATGCGGCCGGTGCATCCGCGCGCGCGCGTTTGGGCGTCCAGCAGCAGCGTCAAGCCGAGCAGCGGCGGTGGTCGCGGTCAGCGCGTGGTGGCAGGTAGTCTAGGCACGCAGCGCAAGGGCCGTGCGCGTGCACAGGCGCGGCAGTGGGATGCGATCGACGCGGCAGGGGGATGTGATCGATGCGGCAGTGTGAGATGGCAGGCCAGCAGCGGTGCCAGGCCAAGTGGTGACCGCGCCCAGAGCTAAGCCATGTGCCGTGCACGCATTTTAAAGCAGTCAGAAAACTTTACACCATGCTCCAAACGCCAAACTAGTTGTCCGATGCGCAAAAGGGTACATCAAGCTATCAACCAAAGTCAAGACATCGCGCTACTTCCTAAACCAATCGCTCTACAAAAATGGCCAGAAGCGGCTTCGTCGACACCTTTTAAAACTTACGCGGAATGACGTAGATTCGAACTATTTCGCGTCGAATCCCAAATCCGACCTACTAGATGTACTAGCTAGCTATCCCCTTGACCGCACATGTTTTATCGCCGTTTGCAAAACGTTCTATAGCATTTTTGTTTCGACAAAAATTCGGTTAGAATACTAAACAATGTTATGTGACACGAAACGTAACATTCGTTTCTTGTTTCGTATAAATGTTTCAAGTGCCGAGCATTGATTTATAATTTATGTTATACACATATGCACATAAATATGATGCTCATGCAATGTTTCAACAAAATAGTACAATGTAACACCGAGGGTGTTACAAATCTATCCCCCTAAAACAAAATCTCGACCCGAGATTTCATGTGCCTAGTGTGAGAAAGAGATAGGGAATACATTTTTGGCGCAGCAACTAACTATTCGAGCCGGCGAGAAGGTGGGGGTAATGCTGCAATAGGTAACTCTCTTGTTCCCAGGTGGCTTCAGCCTCTGAATGATTTTGCCACTACACCTTGTAGAACTTTACCACTCTGTTCCTGGTCACTCTCTCCTTCTCATCCAAAATTTTGATAGGGTGCTCCACATACGTTAAATGAATTTCTTTGTGTCAATTGGAACAAATTCTAAGCTGAACTGTGTGTACTCGTACCGAAAAAATTACGTAAAAATTTACTTAAATTGTATGTATGCAATAATAGTATGTGAAAAATGATCCATGCGTATGAAAAATGCCAGCCCGCCTGAATCTCATGTCAGGCAGTAACATTCAGAAAAAAGGCAATGACTGAAACACGCGGGCGCCAAAACAATGGGTCAAAATCACAACAAGCGGGTGTTAAGCGCCAAAAATGGCTCCAAACAAAAAGACCCACCCCTCCCCAAACCCTAGCGCCCCGCGCCCAACATCCTTTCGGATCTCGCACAGTGCTACCGTCATTCCCCGCTAGGCCGCCACCCATCGCACACTGCGCGCCCATCAACGCAGATCCGATGAGGAAGGTATGAGTCGAGGCGACGGCGGCGGCAAGACGGGCCTGGGTGGAAGCGGCGACGGTGCTGGCCCAGGTGGCAGCGTCGATGGTGGGGGCCCGAAAGGGCTTATGGGCACCAGCTCTAGGGAGAACGAGGCCACCATGGCGGCCGTCATCCACGACCCTTCGCTCAGCGTTGCGGGCTCAAGAGGCCGCACGTGCTGCCGGCTCCGACGAGGACGAGGCCGCAACGGCGGCCGCCGACAACGACTGTGCACTCGCTGCTGAAAGGTCCTAATGGCTAGAGGGGGGTGAATAGCCTAATAAAAATTTCTACAACAACACTTTAACAAACTGGTTAGACAAATATGAGGCGAACCAAGTGTTGCGCTAGTCTACTAAAAATGCAAGCCACCTACCACAATTCTAGTTTATATAGTTTCTATCCACACAATAGCTATGACACTATACTAAGTTAGTGTGCTCTCAAAAGCTAACTAAAGAGCCACACTAACCAAACTAACAAGCCCCCACAACTAGCTACACTAAAGAGCTTGACAACTAGTTTGCGGTAATATAAAGAGAGTGAGCAAGAAGGTTATACCGCCGTATCGAGGAATGAACCAATGAATCACAAGAATGAATACCAATGAAGACCAATCACCTTGGAATCAAATGATGAACACAATGATTTTTTACCGAGGTTCACTTGCTTGCCGGCAAGGTACTCCTCGTTGTGGCGATTCACTCACTTGGAGGTTCACGCGCTAATTGGCATCACACGCCAAACCCTCAATACAGTGCCGCACAACCAACACAAGATGAGGATCACACAAGCCACGAGCAATCCACTATAGTACCTTTTGGCTCTCCACCAGGGAAAGGTCAAGAACCCCTCACAATCACCACGATCAGAGCCGGAGACAATCACCAACCTCCACTTGACGATCCTCGCTGCTCCAAGCCGTCTAGGTGGCGGCAACCACCAAGAGTAACAAGCGAATCCCACAGCGAAACACGAACACCAAGTGCCTCTAGATGCAAACACTCAAGCAATGCACTTGGATTATCTACCAATCTCACAAAGATGATGAATCAATGATAGAGATGAGTGGGAGGGCTTTGGCAAAGCTCACAAGGTTGCTATGTCAATTCAAATGGCCAAGACAGTGAGCTTGAGCCAGCCATGGGGCTTAAATAGAAGCCCCCACGAAATGGAGCCATTGTACCACTTCACTGGGCACAACGCGGGGTGACCGGACGCTCCGGTCATATCGACCGGACGCTGGACCTCAGCATCCGGTCACGCGATGCGTGCCATGTGTCCCCTCTCTTCAAATGTTGATCGCCCGATCTCAACGGTCAAGTGACAACCGGACGCAGCAGCTCAACGTGACCGGACGCTGAACCCCAGCGTCCGGTCGTTTCTAGTAAGCATCCAGAGACGACTTTTCACGACCAGACGCGTCCGGTCATGCTTGACCGGACACACCCAGCGTCCGGTCACACGGCGACTCCCCTGTGCATTGCCACGTTAGCAGGAACAGACGCACCCTATCAGCGTCCGGTCACTAAGTGACCCAGCGTCCGATCAGAGATCGACGCCGGTGTCTTCGCTGTTTCAACTGACCGGACGCACCGGTCCAACCGAGGCCAGCATCCGGTCACTTCCAGTGACCTCCGTCTTTTCTGTCTAGGGCGCCGGTGGCACCTTCAGACTGTCCGCACTCAACGGGCGGACACTCCGCCGGTGAAGTTTCTAACCCTTGCTCAAATGTGTCAACCACCAAGTGTATCACCTTGTGCACATGTGTTAGCATATTTTCACAAACATTTTCAAGGGTGTTAGCACTCCACTAGATCCTAAATGCATATGCAATGAGTTAGAGCATCTAGTGGCACTTTGACAACAGCATTTCGAAACGAGTTTCACTCCTCTTAATAGTACGACTATCGATCCTAAATGATATCACACTCACTAAGTGTCTCGATCACCAAAACAAAATGGCTCCTACTATTTTTACCTTTGCCTTAAGCCTTTTGTTTTTCTCTTTCTTCTTTTCAATTCCAAGCACTCGATCATCACCATGTCATCGCCATCTTCATGTCATGATCTTCATTTGCTTCACCACTTGGAATGTACTACCTATCTCATGATCACTTGATAAACTAGGTTAGCACTTAGGGTTTCATCAATTCACCAAAACAAACTAGAGCTTTCAATCTCCCCCTTTTTGGTAATTGATGACAACCCTTTTACAAAGATATGAATTGAAATTCAATTGAATCCATGTTGCTTGTCCAAGCATATTTACTATGTGCAAAAGGATATGGACAAGTTTCATGAACCCCAAATGGTAGCAATTACTCCCCCTACATATGTGCTAAGAGTTTGGATTGAAGCTCGCACATATGCTTAGATAGGAAATATAGAAGACAATGTCTACCAAATGATGCTAAGGTATAAAAGATGGACCTTTGAAGCGTGATACCAATCAGAGTGCACCAATATACCATCCTTAGCGCCATGGTTAGCTTGATACCACTTGGAAATACTTGGAAATGAAATCATTAGATATCCTATGCATGCTAGTTTTTCATTTCATTATTCAAACCTACAACTAGCATACACCACACAAGCATGGATATTGAAATTTAAAACTTGTGCCATGCAAGCAAATATATGAAATGCACATTCAAATGCACCATACAGGTTCATGAGCTTGCTCCCCCTACTTGTGTGCTCAAAATTTTAATTGATTCATTTCCTTTGTCATATCTCTCCCCCTATGTCAAGTTCTCCCCCTTTGTTGTCTTTTCACTATCTTAGTACACTAATATCTTTGTTTTTCTCCCCATGTACTAATATCTTTGTTTCTCTCCCCCTTTGTCATCAATGACCACAAAGGTTCAAAAACTAGATAGGTTGAGATTATTAATGTCAATCAATGGGATGAGGATCATATTCCCAAATTTGGTTCAAACTAGAATGTTTGCCAAAGATATTTAACTCAGTTTGATCCAAGGACAAGCTTCTTCACACCTCCAAATAAGGGTTATCTTGTACCATGTTGAGTTAAACACTTAGAGCTTATTTTCTAGATTAAACACTAGGTTTACAAGCCCACAAACATGTCATATGCTACCACTAGATCAAAATAAGCATAGAAGCAATAGTGGTACCATACAATCATCAAATTCATTTGATTTTCATGAATGAGCCAATTGAATGTGAAAGATGTCTAGATGCACTAAACATATCCTTAGCAAGGATGTATGCCATGCCAATCAACTTTTACCTTGGATTGCTCGAAGGAGAGGCATGTCATATAAGTGGAGGGTGCATCAACACATATTTGATAAATCCAATATGTTCAACTCATTCCTTAGCTTGCAAAACCTTTTATCATCCAATGGCTTGGTGAATATATCGGCAAGTTGATCTTCGGTGCCTACACTCTCAATGCAAATGTCCCCTTTTTGTTGGTGATCTCTTATAAAATGATGGCGGACATCAATGTGCTTTGTTCTTGCATGTTGAACCGGATTGTTGGTCAAATTGATTGCACTCTCATTGTCACATAGCAATGGCACTTTCTTGAACTTTATTCCAAAATCACTCAAAGTGGCCTTCATCCAAAGTATTTGTGCACAACAACTACCGGTGGATATGTATTTGGCTTCGGCGGTTGATAATGCAACACTATTTTGCTTCTTCGATGACCATGAAACAAGTGATCTTCCCAACAATTGACATGTGCCCGAGGTGCTCTTCTTTTCAACCTTGCATCCCGCATAATCCGAGTCGGAATAACCAACTAGCTCAAACTTTGCTCCTTTGGGATACCACAAACCAACATTTGGTGTATGCTTCAAGTACCTCAATATTCTCTTTGTAGCCTTCAAATGATTTTCTCTTGGTGAGGCTTGAAATCTTGCACACATGCATACACTAAACATGACATCCGGCCTTGATGCGGTCACATAGAGTAGGCTTCCAATCATAGACCGATACAATTTTTGATCCACCATATTTCTACTTGCATCACTATCCAAGTTGCCATTTGTTCCCATTGGTGTGCTAATGGCTTTGCTATCACTCATGCTAAACTTCTTGATCATGTCCTTGATATACTTGCCTTGACTCACAAATGTACCATTTTTCAATTGCTTGATTTGAAGACCAAGGAAGTAACTCAACTCTCTAATCATGGACATCTCAAACTCATTAGCCATCATCTTTCCAAACTCATCACAAAAGTCTTGATTGGTTGATCCAAATATGATGTCATCAACATAGATTTGCAATACAAATAAATCTTTTCCAATCTTCTTGATGAAAAGAGTGGTGTCAACCTTGCCCATTATGAACCCTTTAGAGAGTAGGAAGTCCCTCAATCTCTCATACCATGCTCTAGGTGCTTGCTTCAAGCCATACAATGCCTTCTTCAACTTGTACACATGGTTGGGCTTCTTGTCATCTTCAAAACCGGGAGGTTGCTCAACATATACTTCTTCATTGATGTAACCATTGAGAAATGCACTCTTAACATCCATTTGATAGAGCTTGATATTGTGGGCACAAGCATAGGCTAGCAAGATTCTAATTGCTTCCAATCTAGCAACCGGGGCATATGTTTCTCCAAAGTCAAGACCTTCAACTTATGTATAGCCTTGTGCTACCAATCTTGCTTTGTTCCTTACTACTATCCCATCTTGATCTTGCTTGTTTCTAAAGACCCATTTGGTTCCAATCACATTGTGTCTCTTTGGTCTCTCTACTAATTCTCATACTTGATTTTTTGTGAAATTATTCAATTCTTCATGCATAGCATTCAACCAATCAACATCCTTCAATGCTTCATCTATCTTCTTTGGTTCAATGGATGCTCACAAAATGAAGCCAATCTTGATCTAGTTTGCACACCTCTTGAAATATCACCAATGATAGTGTCCAATAGATGATCCCTTGTAACATTGGTTGGTTGGAGGATTGGAACTTGATTGCTTGCACTTACTTGATCATTAGGTTGAGATGATGTACTAACCACTTGATCTTGTTCATTTTCATGAGAGCCACTTGTACTAGCTTGATTTGTATTATCTTGCACATTTGAGTTAGATAGCACTTGTACTTGATCATCTTCATCATCATTCACTTGCCTAGGCCTCATTTCACCAATATCTATGTTCTTCATGGCATTTGAAAGTTGAATGCCTCTAACATCTTCCAAGTTCTCATTCTCTACTTATGAACCCTTGGTTTCATCAAATTCAACATCATGAACTTCCTCAAGAGTACCATTATCCAAATTCCAAACTCTATATGCTTTGCTTGTAGTGGAATAACCAAGTAGGAATCCTTCATCACATTTCTTGTCAAACTTTCCCAATCTAGTGCCTTTCTTCAAGATATAGCATTTGCAACTAAAGACCCAAAAATATGCAATGTTGGGCTTTCTACCATTCAAGAGCTCATATGGTGTCTTCTCTTTCAATGGATGACAATATAGGCGGTTGCTACAATAGCAAGCCGTGTTGATAGCTTCGGCCTAAAAAGATTGACTCATATTGTACTCACTAAGCATAGATCTTGCCATATTAATAAGTGTTCTATTCTTCTTCTCAACAAGGCCATTTGATTGTGGAGTGTACTTGGCCGAGAATTGATGTCTAATTCCAAATTCATCACACAACTCATCAATTATAGTGTTCTTGAACTCACTACCATTGTCACTTCTAACTCTCTTGATGGTTGTTTCAAACTCATTGTAAATGCCCTTGACAAATGATTTGAATGTTGCAAACACATCACTTTTGTCCACTAGAAAGAATACCCAAGTGTATCTAGTGTAATCATCCACTATCACAAAGCCATATTTGTTACCACCAATGCTAGTGTATTGAGTTGGCCCAAACAAATACATGTGCAATAACTCAAATGCTTTACTAGTGCTCATCATACTTTTCTTAGGATGGGTGTTTCCAACTTGTTTGCTGGCTTGACAAGAGCTACAAAGCTTATCCTTTTCAAACACAACATCTTTCAAGCCTCTAACCAAGTCATGCTTAACCAATCTATTCAATTGTTTCATTCCAACATGACCAAGCCTTCTATGCCATAACCAACCCAGGCTAAACTTAGTGAACAAGCATGTAGATAATTTAGCTTCACTAGCATTGAAATCAACCAAGTATAGATTCTCATATCTAAAGCCTTTGAAGATCAAGTTAGAGCCATCTACACTTATGATCACTACATCATCTACCCCAAATATTTGAATCCAAGATCACACAATTGAGCCACGGATAGCAAATTGAAGTTCAAGCTCTCTACTAGCAATACATTGGAAATGCTCATATCATTGGATATTGCAATCTTACCAAGCCCTTTGACCTTGCCTTTGCCATTGTCACCAAATGTGATACTATCATAACCATCATTGCCATTGGTGTTGATTGAGTTGAACATTCTTGCATCACCAGTCTGTGTTGAGTGCACCCACTATCAAGAACCCAATGCCTTCCTCCGGCTTTGTAATTGACCTACAAAAGAAGATCAATTCTTTTTAGGTACCCAAACTTGCTTGGGTCCTTGAAGGTTAGTCGCTAAGCTCTTTGGTACTCAAATGGCTTTCTTCTTTGAGCCCATCCATGGTTTACCAATGAACTTAGCCTTTACACCATTTGCACCCTTGGTAAGCATATAGAAAGAATCAAGCTTAATGGAGGATGCATTAGCATTTTTGCTCTTGTTTTTGCATTCATGCTCCTTATGACCAACTTGCTTGCAACTAGTGCAAAACCGACCATTGTTCTTCACAAAACTAGTCTTGTGAGGAGCAAAAGCCGCCTTGCCTTTCTTGGGGGTATAGCCTAATCCCTCTTTGTAGAGAGAAGCTCTTTGGCTACCCAAGCACATAAGCAAGCGGTCCTCACCACCATAGGCCTTAGCCAAGGTGTGAGTGAGCTTATTGACCTCCTTCTTGAGGTTCTCATTCTCAACCATTAGTGAGACATCACAAGTGAAACCACCACTACTAGATGAGGTGGAAGTAGAAGTACTACAAGAAGGGTTAGTGGGAGCAACAATGATAGGCATAGATAATGATTCATCAATTATATCACAAGTTAAGCCTATATTGCAAGTTTCAACATGCTTCTTTTTATTTTGCTCATCAAGCAAAGAGGAATGAGCCTTTTCAAGCTTTTTGTGAGCCTTGCCAAGCTTCTCATGAGTTGCTTTGAGCTCATCAAGGGCTTGCTTAAGGGCTTTTACCTCCTTATTCAAGATCTTGCATTCCCTTCTCTTAATGTCAAAGTGTTCTTTAGCATCTTCTAGCATGTCATATAATTCATCTTTAGTAGGTTCATCATCATCACTATCACTATCATTTTCATTATCATGTTCATCATCACTTCCATCATCACAAGTTTGTACCTTAGTGCCCTTAGCCATGAAGCATGATGGAGTGTCGAAGAGAGAAGGCTTCTCATTGATAGCAATGCTTGCAAGTGCCTTCTTCTTGGTGGTCTTGTCATCATCACTATCATCATCATCACTTGAGAAAGCATCACTATCCCAAGTGACCACATATGAACCACCCTTCTTCTTCTTGAATGTCATCTTGTCCTTCTTCTCTTTCTTTTCCTTCTTGTCCTTCTTGTTCTTCTTGTTGTCATCATCATTATCGCTATTGTATGGACATTGAGCAATAAGATGATCTTTGCTTCCATACTTGAAGCACCTTCTTGATTCTTCTTTGTTCTTGGATGAAGACTTCGTTCTTCTAGCACGGTAGCCCTTCTTCATCATGAACTTGCCAAATTTCTTTACAAAGAGAGCCATCTTCTCATCATCATCATCATCATCATCATCATCCCATGAGCCATCATCTTCACTTGATGTTTCTTGCCTTGCCTTGCCCTTGGATGATGTGGCTTTGAATGCCACACTCTTCTTCTTCTCATCTTTCTTCTCATCTTTCTTATCCTTCTTTTCTTCCTTCTCATCATCATCTCTATTTGTATCATCGGTCATTATATCTCCCAATACTTGGTTTGGTGTCATGGTGTCCAAACCACTACTCACTAGAATAGTGACCAATGTGCCAAATCTAGAAGGTAAGCATCTCAAGAACTTGTGGGAGAAGTCCTTGTCCTTCACCTCTTCTCCAAGTGCTTTGAGATCATTGACAAGCACTTGAAGCCTATGGAACATCTCCGGCACACTCTCATCCTCCTTCATCTTGAAGCTTGCAAACTTCTCTTTGAGAATGTATGCCTTTGCACCCTTCATGGCTTGAGTTCCCTAAAATGATTCTTCCAACTTTTTCCAAGCCTCATGAGCCATCTCAATATTCTTGATTTGCTCAAATGTTCTCTCATCAATTGCATCATGAATGGCACTTAGAGCAATGTCATTGTTTTGGAGAAGCACTTCTTCGGCCGCGGTGGGATTCTCTGGATCACCAATCTCAATTTTGGTTTCTACCACCTTCCACACTTTTCTATTGATTGACTTGATATATGTGGTCATCTTTGATTTCCAATATGGATAGTTTGTGCCATCAAATTGGGGTGGCTTCTTGGTGTTGTTGATTTGAGCCATTTTTACACCGAAGGTTGTTAAGCCTCAAATCACGGTGACCTCGGCTTTGATACCACTTGAAAGGTCCTAATGGCTAGAGGGGGGTGAATAGCCTAATAAAAATTTCTACAACAACACTTTAACAAACCGGTTAGACAAATATGAGGCGAAGCAAGTGTTGCGCTAGCCTACTAAAAATGCAAGCCACCTACCACAATTCTAGTTTATATAGTTTCTATCCACACAATAACTATGACACTACACTAAGTTAGTGTGCTCTCAAAAGCTAACTAAAGAGGCACACTAACCAAACTAACAAGCTCTCACAACTAGATACACTAAAAAGCTTGACAACTAGTTTGCGGTAATGTAAAGAGAGTGAGCAAGAAGGTTATACCGCCATGTCGAGGAATGAGCCAATCAATCACAAGAATGAATACCAACGAAGACCAATCACCTCGGAATCAAATGATGAACACAATGATTTTTTACCGAGGTTCACTTGCTTACCGGCAAGCTACTCCTCGTCGTGGCGATTTACTCACTTGGAGGTTCAAGCGCTAATTGGCATCACACGCCAAACCCTCAATAGGGTGCCGCACAACCAATACAAGATGAGAATCACACAAGCCACGAGCAATCCACTAGAGTATATTTTGGCTCTCCGCCGGGGAAAGGTCAAGAACCCCTCACAATCATCACGATCGGAGCCGGAGACAATCACCAACCTCCGCTCGACGATCCTCGCTGCTCCAAGCCGTCTAGGTGGCGGCAACCACCAAGAGTAACAAGCGAATCCCGCAGCGAAACACGAACACCAAGTGCCTCTAGATGCAAACACTCAAGCAATGCACTTGGATTCTCTCCCAATCTCACAAAGATGATGAATCAATGATGGAGATGAGTGGGAGGGCTTTGGCTAAGCTCACAAGGTTGCTATGTCAATGCAAATGGCCATGAGAGTGAGCTAGAGCCGACCATGGGGCTTAAATAGAAGCCCCCACGAAATGGAGCCGTTGTACCCCATCACTGGGCACAATGCGGGGTGACCGGACGCTCCGGTCATATTGACCGGCGCTGGACCTCAGCGTCCGGTCACGCGATGCATGCCATGTGTCCCCTCTCTTCAAATGTTGATCGCCCGATCTCAATGGTCAAGTGACGACCGGACGCAGCAGCTCAAAGTGACCGGACGCTGAACCCCAGCGTCCGGTCGTTTCCAGTAAGCATCCAGAGACGACTTTTCACGACCGGACACGTCCAGTCATATGCTTGACCGGACACACCTAGCGTCCGGTCACACGGCGACTCCCCTGTGCATTGCCACGTCAGTAGGACCGGACGCACCCTATCAGCGTCTGGTCACTAAGTGACCCAGCGTCCGGTCAGAGACCGACGCCAGCGTCTTCACTATTTCAACTGACCGGACGCGCCGGTCCAACCGAGGCCAGCGTTCGGTCACTTCCTGTGACCTCCGTCTTTTCTGTCTTGGGCGTCGGTGGCACCGTCGGACTGTCCGCACTCAACGGGCGGACACTCCGCCGGTGAAGTTTCTAACCCTTGCTCAAATGTGCCAACCACCAAGTGTATCACCTTGTGCACATGTGTTAGCATATTTTCATAAACATTTTCAAGGGTGTTAGCACTCCACTAGATCCTAAATGCATATGCAATGAGTTAGAGAATCTAGTGGCACTTTAACAACCGTATTTCGAAATGAGTTTCACTCCTCTTAATAGTACGGCTATCGATCCTAAATTTGATCACACTCACTAAGTGTCTCGATCACCAAAACAAAATGGCTCCTACTATTTATACCTTTGCCTTGAGCCTTTTGTTTTTCTCTTTCTTCTTTTCAATTCCAAGCACTTGATCATCACCATGGCATCGCCATCTTCATGTCATGATCTTTATTTGCTTCACCATTTGGAATGTGCTACCTATCTCATGATCACTTAATAAACTAAGTTAGCATTTAGGGTTTCATCAATTCACCAAAATCAAACTAGAGCTTTCACCTGCGTCGCGCAGCCACTGCAAGGCGAGGAGCCGAGGCCAAGAGCGAGCACCTCGACTGTCTCTGCAACAACCTTGGTTGCGACCCCAAGGACCAAGGTGCGGTGATGGCCGGCCCCGCATCATCCTCGCCTATGACCCCGAGGTCCGATTATGTCCACCACGGTTCCCGTTCCGTTCATGCTGTTGTAGGCGAGTCCCCATGGGAAAGCTTCCCTTTCCAGTGATTCCAACGCTCAGACCCTGCTCCGTCCCCTTTGCTTCAGACAAACAGATTGGGGTGATCACTTCTTCTCTGGCCAGCAGCAGTTCCGTTGTGAAATTTGGTCTGAGTTTCTGAAGATAAGGCATTTGAACATCTAAACTTTAGAAAATTTAGTTTTTTTTTTTAGCCTGTAGACGTGTTTGGTTGTCCTCAGAGCAAAGGAGGTTTTGAAATAGCATATGGATTTATCCTGAATTTGTAAATGGCATCACTCAATGCGACTAGTACTGGTCTGTGTTAGGCAAGCAAGTGCAAAGGATCAGAGAGATGCAGGCAGCTTGATACCCACCACGCCAGCAACTCTAGATCTGTAACATTTCAAAATAAATTATTGCCATATAGACTGCTGGGTTCTTAGTTGCATCAGATGCTGCTAGAATAGCACTTTTGATTAGGTTGTTCAAGGTAAGACAAAGGATATACAAAAAGGTTTCGTGTGCAGTTCTGAAGGAAAAGCCTCTTTTCTTTTGCGTAATTCCTTGTTCTGCCTTATCTAAGATATGTTCAGTTTATCAATTTAATTGTTCCTTGTGTTCTGTTTTCACATATGCTAGCCATAGCCTATTTTCAGTGGCCAGGAGTCTGGAGGACCGATAGGAGCCTGCCGACTGCGCCTATTTGTAGCAGTAGGCCTATTTGCCGTCCAAAGGCCGCCTAGTCCTATCGCCCATTCGGTTGGCAGAATTTTGGCAGAAACTGGCTGAAAAAAACTGTTCTGGCTAAATTGTTGTGAGAGAAAAACACTGTTCTGGCTGAAAAAAGAAGACGAACAAACCGAATATGGGGTAAGCCGAACGGGCCTAAATGGATATATCTGAATTCATTTTTTAGTGTTTTTCTCTATCCGATTCCTGATCCGTATTCGACAATATCTGACCATATCCGTATCCGCGAAGAAAACAAGGTATCATAAACATATTTAAAAGTTTTCTCTAGATAATGAGGGACCAGGGTTGCCTCGCCTCCTCGATCTCGTCCAACTCAGCCTCAGAGTAGCCGAGTGCGAAGCCCTAGCTCATCGTCGCCAGATCGATGTTCTCATAGTGAGTACGTGCGATCGCGAACCAGCGATGAACGCCGAGGTGGAGTGTGTTTCTCGCCATCTCGCGCGCCCGGTCCGTAATCCGGGTGGCGCGAACTGCGAAGGAGCTTGTCTCCTACTCCGGCTGATTCATTGTCGCACACCAAATTGGACGACGACGCGGAGAGGTTGTCATGCTTGTCGCTCTCCTTTTGGAGGACGTCCTTCGCCTCGCCAAGCTCCTTCTCCAGGCCACAGCTCCTCACCACCTCCATCCCGAGCTTGTCATCAAGACCTACCCAAGTGACATACCGACCATGTTAAAAGGCCTATCACGGATTTCAGGAAGAAAAATAACAAGGGAAGCTAGAGACTTACCGTCCACGTCTGCCCGAAGCTTGCGCACCTCATCCTGCTACCGGGTCACCTCAGCCCTCAGGCACCGAATCTCTTCCGAATTAAATATTTATTGATAACTATATTATTTTTACGAGCTATCCTTGTCTATGTTATATACACAAATACTTTAATCTCTACTTGTGTGTTAATTTTATAATTAATACACAAGTAGAGATTAAAAAAAGTTAAGTTGCAAACTCCCCCTTGTTTAGGGAACCACTGGATCTCGGTGTTGGCTCCACGCTAGTCCAATTTGCGATAGAGGACGATTGTTGCTTTTTTATATATGCACAATAAGGTCGCATGAAAAATGTGAAAAGAAATACTAAATTTATAGAGAGGAGGATTTAAACTATAAAAACAAAGCAGGCCTTACCACTAAGCTATAGACTCATGTTCAAATGTTTAACATACATATGCATCGAACGTTGGTTGAACCATGGTCACTTAAAATTTGAACTAATATGCACCTGAAATTTAGACAAAACCTTACATTTACCACAAGTTAAAAAATATGAGGTTTTAAAATTTTTGGAAGTAGTTTAAATGAATTTCTTTGTGTCAATTGGAACAAATTCTAAGCTGAATTGTGTGTACTCCTACTGAAAAAATTACGTAAAAATGTATTTAAATTGTATGTATGCAATAATTATATGTGAAAAATGATCCATGCGTATGAAAAATGCCAGCCCGCCTAAAACTCATGTGAGGCAGTAAAATTCAGAAAAAAAGGCAATGACGGAAATACGCGGGCGCCAAAACAATGGGTCAAAATCACAACAAGCGGGTGTCAAGCACCAAAAATGGCCCCAAACAAAGAGACCCACCCCTCCCCTAACCCTAGCGCCCCCCGCCCGACATCCTTCCGGATCTCGCACGGTGCTACCGTCGTTCCCCGCTAGGCCGCCACCCATCGCACTATGCGCGCCCATCAACGCAGATCCGGTGAGGAAGGTATGAGTCGAGGCGACGGCGGCGGCGAGACGGGCCTGGGAGGCAGCGGCGGCGGTGCTAGCCCGGGTGGCAGCGTCGACGGTGCGGGCCCGGAAGGGCTTATGGGCGCCAGCTCCAGGGAGGACGAGGCCGCCACGGCGGCCGTCATCCACGACCCTGCGCTCAGCGTTGCGGGCTCAGGAGGCCGCACGTGCTGCCAGCTCCGAGGAGGACGAGGCCGCAACGGCGGCCGCCGACAACGACTATGCACTCGCTGCGTCGCGCAGCCACTTCGAGGCGAGGAGCCGAGGACCAGAGTGAGCACCTCGACTGTCTCTGCAACATCCTTGGTTGCGACCCCAAGGACCATGGTGCGGTGATGGCCGGCCCCGCAACATCCTCGCCTACGACCCCAAGGTGCGATTATGTCCGCCACGGTTCCCGTTCCGTTCATGCTGTTGTAGGCGAGTCCCCATGGGAAAGCTTCCCTTTCCAGTGATTCCAACGCTCAGACCCTGCTCCGTCCCCTTTGCTTCAGACAAACAGATTGGGGTGATCACTTCTTCTCTGGCCAGCAGCAGTTCCGTTGTGAAATTTGGTCTGAGTTTCTGAAGATAAGGCATTTGAACATCTAAACTTTAGAAAATTTAGTTTTTTTTAGCCTGTAGTGGTGTTTGGTTGTCCTCAGAGCAAAGGAGGTTTTGAAATAGCATATGGACTTATCCTGAATTTGTAAATGACATCATTCAATGCGACTAGTACTGGTCTGTATTAGGCAAGCAAGTGCAAAGGATCAGAGAGATGCTGGCTGCTTGATACCCACCACGCCAGCAACTCTAGATCTGTAACATTTCAAAATAAATTATTGCCATATAGACTGCTGGGTTCTTAGTTGCATCAGATGCTGCTAGAATAGCACTTTTGATTAGGTTATTCAAGGTAATGCAAAGGATATACAAAAAGGTTTCGTGTGCAGTTCCGAAGGAAAAGCCTCTTTTCTTTTGCTATGACTGTAGCACATCTCTCTTCTGCTTAATTCCTTGTTCTGCCTTATCTAAGATATGTTCAGTTTATCAATTTAATTGTTCCTTGTGTTCTGTTTTCACGGATGCTAGCCATAGCCTATTTTCAGTGGCCAGGAGTCCTCTAGGTCCTAGCTGGCCACAGCCGGCTGCCTCTCAAAACAGCTGTTGAATAATCTTGTCTACGGGTTAGTGAATCTTGTCTACTGGACTTCTTACATTTCAGTTTTTCATATCGAAAATTAGTAAACAAAAAAAAAAATAACAGTACATTCGAACTATTTAATTTCAATTTATGCAACTTCTGGGCTGTTGATAGTTGCTGGTCTGGTTGCTCTTTTATGCAGGCCTCTTGTTGTGTGCTCTACTCTGCTATTCCTGCTGTAGCCCCTCCAAAACAGGTTGTGTGTTTTTACTGCTTCTATTTTGCATTCAAATCTCACATTTAAATAAGGCTGCTATTGCAAATAGCAAGAAAGATAAGAAAATTTAGAGACAGAGAAGTACCTTGAAAGGCAGCTAGGCAAAATTTGGAAGCTGAAAGTGGAAGCTGAACTCATAAATTTCTAAGTTCTGTTACTGAAAGTTGAAGCTGAACACAAAAAATTTCTAAATAATTTCATTCCGGGCCTTACAAGTCTGCTAAGGAATATTTGCATCCTGTTGCATTGTTGTTGCATAGATGTAGTATTTGCAGTGTTCACTACTGCGAAGGGTTCTGGCTACTACATGCTGTAGCAAAGTTGTAGCTGCACCACCTTGTTTGATTGAATTTTTGGATCAGCTATCAGGTTTCTAGATTGATTTCTTCCTGCAGTACACATATGATGCCGATAATTATTTATCTGCATATTGTTGTTTTTCCAGCACATGGATGCTTGGTTCAGGCTGCCAGGGTCTGGACGGGATGCGTCCTTGAGGTCACGCCCCTGCAGGTTGGAGCAGCGCTTGCCTGCCTCCACCATTCAGTGCTGGGGCTACTTCCTCCACTGCTCCCCTTTCATTAAGAACTACTGGAGCTACTTCCTCCATGGCTACTTCCTCCATGAGAACTGCAGGATATCTGCTACTCTTACAACAGTAAGTTTTTCTAATCTAGCTGGATTTACCTTGTTGAAATAGTATTTCATTATGTGCCATTGTACAAATATCTGTTGTTATTGCATTTCTTTCACTTGTGGGGATAATTAAAGTACATTTGACAACTCTAGTGTCCCATTGTGTATTCTCTGTATTTATTTGGTTTTAAAAAATAGAACTAGTGCTAATCCAGTGGACTACTTACAGCAATAAGTAAACGAGTAACTCAGTACCTTATAATACTTCTCACTATGATGTCAGTGCTGTTGTGTCTGAATCTATCTGAATCGTGTTGCATTGCTGTAGTATTTCTGTTGTGTCTGAAACTCTCCGAATATAGTTATACAGCTGCTGAGTCTGAAACTCTCAATTTTTCAATCCTTTACAAGTCTGCTATTTGCTGTTGTTGCATTGCTGTAGTATTTGCAGTGTTTTCTACCGTGAAGGATTTTTGCTACTGCATACTATAGCGAAGTTGTAGCTGCACCACCTTGTTTGATTGCATTTGTAGATTAGCTATTTGGTTTCTTGCTTGATTTCTTCCAACAGTAAATGGTACAGTAGTAGTTTGGACTAACTAAATAATGTTTTTTAACTACATTTTATTACTGTGTTCATGCATAGATATTTAAGTGACTTCTAGCATTACTAATATTACTAATAACTCTGAGTTGCATCGTGTCGTGTGGAGTTTTAATATATCTTTTTGTGTCCCACTAGATTTGGAGTCTAATATTTTTTTGCAATTCATGGACAGGTTCCAAGCCTAACTACCTTGATGATGACATGGATGTAGTGGACAAGATGCTGGTGCTTCCTAATTTAGAAGATTTAGAAAATATATGCATATGTATCGTTATTAGTATAGTTGATGTACTTCTCATGTGTACTGTAACTATTAATTGTTGTATTATTTAATTTTGATGATAAAGGGCTATAATATTTGGGCTGATTATTGAGTGGGCCGTGCAATATTGAATATTGGGCTAAAAATCATGTTTAGAAATTGTATGGGCTATCTACGTGGTGAGGTCTTAAAATTTATGACTTCAAATCAGATGTCATAAACATTTATGACTTCAAAATCAATGTCATAATGTTATGGCGTGAACACTTAAACGTCAAAAGTTGCCATTAAAGACGTGTATCTTTTGACATTTGATTTTTCGTTAACTTGGTGTCACAAATGGTGACCTATGACATATTTTCCAAGTACTATGACATATATGAAATGTCAAAAGATGCAACATTTCGTGTAGTGATTCACAAAGCAAAAGATCATAAACCAACAAAAACAAGCCAAACATCTCTGGTATGTATTTCCACATTAACCTCAAAAAAATCATTAGACAAATCAAAGAAAGACTACAATTTATGAAAACAATTGAAGGTACGTATCTCAATATCCAAGATTAAATCATGTTATTAATTTTTTTTTGCAGATCAGCAGGTGAACTAACCTTTTAATATTGTTACCCACACAATCAAATTCCAAAAAGGAACATCTAACATGTCCATATACTGCACAAAGTTAGCCATACTGGGACACAAAACAAAGAATGGAAAACAGTAGAATCCAACTAATGTCGCATCATTAGCTATGCCATGGGGATCTCCTCACACATAACAATGCCAATTCATACACGTATGTAACTCCGGATTCAAATAAAAGTTAGTTGTATGAACAAATTTTTTAGTTAATATATGTTAAATAGGGTTTTCTATTGTTTATCTAAAGTTATCCTGTGCAGGAGCACATGTTGATGGACTAGTATGCTTAATGTTAAGGCTCACCTTAGCTCTGATCCTCTAGATCCTGCAGTTCGCACCAACAGATGGAACGAAGGGGAGGAATATATCAGGAACAGATCAAACAAGGGGAGGAATATATCAGGCCAGAATAGCAAACAAAAAAAGTGCCAGGAGTATTTCACAGCTAGTACTGCGTCGAGGCAAGATAGTGAACAAGTGACCGTGTGTGCCAGAGTGTATGCTACGGAGTACATGGGATCAACCATGTCTACAGACACATTGCGTGAACCCAGTGCAAAATTGCTTATGCAGTCAAATAATTATTTCATCGTTCTCATATAAAAAATTGCATATGTCGTGCTAAAAATATTATAATCCGTAAAATTATATAACATGTTGGGATAAATTATAGCTCCATATAGAGGTCCATCAAGTTAAAAAAAAACGTTACATGACACGTGCGGTATGCATGTGTTATGCATGTAAGATCTAATTGACTGATATTTTTCCTAATATGTTGTTTTTTTCTTCCTATTTTGCAATATTGACTCCTAGGAGGTACCGTAGACATCAACGGTCCACAATCATTCAGAGGTACCGTAGCAAAACCCTTGGGAAGCCTTGTCATCAAGCTTGGTTGAGATGTATGACAACACTTTGTTCACACCATCTTCAACGACGGCCGAAGGAAACACCATGAGTTACTTTATTTTTATCTGCTGAGGATACAAAATAATGGAAGCGCTACTTTGACACACATATGAGAGAAGCATGAAGCCCAAAAGGATACAGATGTTAATTGTCACAAGATGCATTATAAAAAAAAGATAAATTTGTAAAGCTCTCAAAAAAACGAAAAGTATCTGGCCATTGATTTGTTATATTCTAATCATTGTCAACAACAATAGCTATTGGATCTATTTTGTTTTATACAAAAATTATCCACCTCTCGTGACGGCCTCCTAATTTCCTAAAAAAGGGCTGATGCATTAACAAATACTGTCCTCTCTGTCTGCTGAGCATCAGATCGGACAAGACATGGAGGAGACAAGTAGTAATATATGTGGCATGCAAGGGTAGCGGTAGTCCTTACGACCTTACCTTAGTTCTCCAATAGATTGCTGAAGCCACGCGTGTGTAGCACCAACTGCATGCCGATGACAGCCTTGCTATATACTGAAATACACTACTATAGAAAAGGTTTGTAGCAATAGCTTAATTTTTTTTAAGGGTGGCCGGGGATGGAAGCGCCCCTACAGTGGGCGTGTTCGGGACCCACGAGACCAGCCGCCTCTACATATGGCACAGTAGGGGCGGCTGGTGATACGAGACGCCCCTACAAATGGGTCGATTTATAGGGGCGGCTCACTCACCAGCTGCTCCTGGTGTTGCAATTTGTAGGGGCGGCTCAATCATCAGCCGTCCCTATAAATGCATTTGGCCCACTCTCAAATTCGCAGGCCCAATTAAGGTTGTGGATGATCTCGTCCATCCATCTTGATCCAACGGGGAGGATGCAATCTTCCTCGTATAAAATGGACGCCAGAACCCCTATCCACACCCACCCCTTCCTTTTCCCGGCTCCACCCCAGCCCTAGCCTCGCCACCACCGGCCACAACTCCCGAAAGGCCTAGGCCTCAACTCCCTCCCCGCCGGTGATGACTACATGAGGGAAGCGAATCGTGCTCAGAGCTGGAGAGAAAAGCTCGAGAGCCACACACCTCATTTCTCTCCTCCTCCCATTCACGCACTAAGAAACTATGGCGGCTGGGCGTCCTGTGCGAGTCGGCGCCTCTACACTAGCTCGACAGACGGGCCCACGGGGGAGGGGGGAGCGCGGTAGGGATTGCAGCAGCCGGATCTCGAGCCCCCTCGCACGCGGCCAAGGCGACAATAAACTCGGATCTACTGGCGAGTGTCTTTGGCGATGGTGGGCCCGTGCCTCTATGCCAACTTCGGGCGCAACCGGGCACGACGACGCGCCTCCCTTGCTCGCTTCGCCGATGGCCGTGGGCACGGTGGCCTCTGCAGTTCCGGGGGCACAATGGCAATGGATGACGAGATCCCCTTCGTCCTCTCGATGAGATCAGGTGGCAGCGACTCATCTCCACTGTCGGTTCGAATCTTATTATCAGTTGTCTAGATTTGGTGCGTTTTAGTGAGATCTAGAGCATCTCGGCTTGAGTCTATTATGTTGTTTATGAAAGCGTGTTCTCTGATTTGCTTGCTCATTCTCTTTGTGCCGATAGCAGGAGCTGATCTTGTGTCTCTCGATTTGCGAGGTCAAGCAAACAGCCTAGCCCAGAAGAGCGATTAAGCCCTACGGGAAGAGTTCAACATTGTTAGTCGGCAAGATTAGCGTGTGCTCTCTCTGCGGGCCGAGTTTACAACATTAACTACAAATTCGGCTCTGCCTTATTCTTCTGCTTCTTGCAATAAATGCATTTCATTTCCTTGCAGCTAGTCAGTAGTCGCAGATGTCTGTTTGTGCTTGTAGTCGGATCTAAATTATATATGTTACGGTCAGATTTGAATTATATATATATATATATATTTCGGTCAAATTTGAATTGTAAATTTAAATTTTTTTATGGAAAAATGTACTTTGTAGGAGCGGTTCTAGACTGTACGCATCCCTACAAACATATGTATTATAAAGGCGGTTGGTACTACAGTAGCCTACCTATCAACTCGATTTGTAGGGACGATCGATAACACCAAATTACCTCTACAAATCGATTTATAAGGGCGATCAGGAACCACCTCTACAAATGCATGATTTGTAGAGACAAGATGATAGGGGCTGGCCGAGCCGCCTCTAGAAAACCTCACCAACCGCCCCTACTAATTACATGTCTGGTAGTGAGAATGAAGGGCCGGGATAAGGTGAGATCAAGAACAGAGCACGAGAGGTGTCTCACTGCTTTGTATTCAAAGAAATGGTACTGCGACGGACCACATATGTCTATGTGAACTATTTCTACAATTTCTATGCTTCATTTCACATCTTTCTTTATTTTTTTAACGTACTTTCTTTTTATGCAATCTATGCATTGTTCTAAATCTAAAAATTCTAAAGGTGGAAGAATTGATTTCTTAATCAATCGCTCTATTCTCCCCCTCGAAATATGTCCTAAACGATAGTGCCATAATTTCGAAGATACATCATGCACTCTCTTCCGCTTATTTGTTACATTCATAGACGAGGAAGCATTCTCATTCTCAGTACTTACATCATTCACATTCTCAGAAAGTGATAATAAATAAAGCTTGTCTTGTCGGAAGGCAAGACCAACACACTTATTATTAATCACAATCCTACATTTGTCATTACCAAAATGGCAATCATAACCATCGTCATCTAAATGTGAAACAATTATTAAGTTTCTTCGCAAAGAGGGTACATATAGAACATCTGAAAGCTTAAGTACAAAACCATCAACTAATTCTAGAGATAGATCTCCAATGGCTTCAGCTTCAACTCCATTTGTAACTCTAATTCTTCTTTCTTCTCTTTGCAGGGTCCTCCTCGTACTGAATCCCTGTAATGAATTTGCAACATGAACAGTTGCACCTGAATCAATCCACCAAGTAGATTTTGCATAACTTAAATACAAGGATTCATCTATGAAAATAATGAAATCCTCACCTCTCTTTAGAAGGCTCTTCACAAAGTCTGGACAGTCCCTCTAGTAGTGTCCATGATTTTTGCACCATTTACACTGATCCTTCTCAACTTGAGCATTGTTGTTCTTCGGATGGTGGTCATTCTGAGGGGCTTTCCCTTAAGGTTTGGCATTCTTATTAAAGTTCGTCTTGTTGTCCTTCACAAGGTTAGCAGAGTCACGCTGTAAGAATTTCAGCCTCTCCTGTTCTTGAACACACATTGCGATGAGCTTCTCTATATCCCACTTATCGGGCTGAATGTTGTAATTAACAACAAAAGTTTCATATTCCTTTGGCAAGGAAGCAAAAACCAAATGAATCAAAAACTCATCATTGAGCCCCAAATCCATTGGCTTCAGCTTCGAAGCGTGTTGCTCATCTTCAGTATGTGCTCTCTGATACCGCCACCAGTATATTTTTTATTGAACAATTTCTTGATCAAAGTACTAGCATAAGCCTTTGAAGAGCCAGTGAATTGACTCCCCACCTTCTTAAGATACTCTGTGGTGGTATCATAATCTGGGATAGACCCTCTTATTGCATCTGAAATTATGGACTTAGCCACCATCAAGCACTTGCGGTTTGAGATGTCCTATTTCTTGCATTTGAGATCATAATTCATCCGTACTTCTGAATGATCTCGCTGCCGAGCAGTAAAATCAGCACCAGTCTCATTATCTTCCCTCACTAGGTCCACTGGCTCAGTTGGACACGGGGAGGTAAGCGCTAGGTCATTTTCAGATAGCGCAAGTGCTAGTTCATACTTCTCTCGACATACCCTATAGTTACCCCCTTTAAGAGGCGGTATGTGTGAGATAAAAGCCATTGGGTTGAGTCCTAAAAAACACCGTCAGAGATAGTGAGAAAATATGATATCATAATTGCATGCTTTAATTTAACGTTGGTCAAAATTAAAACATACAACATTCTTATACATTAATTCTACATCACCATTGGGTAGAAATAGAATTAATGCATGGAAAACTTATGAATAAGCATTATAATATTGCTATTATCAATGTTGGTCAGAAAAATAACAATATTATAATTTACTGATTAAAAATGACTACTCTTCAAATTAAATTCTCCCTTTGGTTCAAATTTAATTACAAGATAATAAACTTTAACATTGCAGTGGAAACATAAAATAAAATTCATTATCTATTTTTCAGAAGCATTTAACATTTCTCAATTATTCTCTGAAAAATTATCCTGTTGGTTTAAATTTTGATATAGATTTTAAACTAGACAAATATCATCAAAAAATTGCTTCTGAAAGAGAATAAAACATAAACTCGTAGTTGACTGTTCATTTGGCCCAAGCAGCAAAAGCGGCCCAGCCTGCTCTGCACTTGCGCGCACTGCGCCTTCCTAGGACGCAACCTGGGCCTAGGCCGACAAAGCCGCCCGCCGCGTGCGCCCGCCTGGGCCGAATGCTGGCCCGTTCGCTCTCAGCCGTTCATCGCGATCGAACGGTTGTCCGTCGTTCTCAGCAGATATAAAAATGACGACGATGGCCACACGCCTGAACCCTAGGTCATTCTTCTCATTCTCTTCTCTCTCTTCCACTCTCACTCTGAACCACGATGCCCCGAGAGAGAAAATGTGGTGGCGTTGCTGTGGCGCCCTTCGCCGGTGCACACGTGCGGCTGGATCCATACGCGGCGCCGTCGAGCGGAACCGCGGTGGTCCTCTTTGCTCCCCACACGCGCTGTAGTGGAGACTTTCCCTAAACCCTAGATCTAACCGGCGCCGCCGCAGGTCCCCTCGCCGGAGCACGCGCTCCCCTATGACGGTGCCCTTAGCCGGGCTCGCGCGCAAGGCCGCGAGCGCGGCTCGGCTTCTTCCCACACGCCGGCGAGGCGGCGGCGGAGCTCCTTCCCACGCGATGGCAGGATACAACCCACGCGATGGCGGTGGTGACGTGCGGTGAAGAGTCTGGGTAGGTCCTCCTCTCCTTCGTCCGATCCGTTTCTAGGGTTAGGGTTAGGGTTAGGCTGTTGTTCTTCTTCCCTGAGCTTTCTACGCGGGTTTGGGTTAGGGTTCGAGTTCCTATTCAAAATCGAGATCCTTTCTTACTCCTTTTCTTCACCTGGTTTGGGTTTAGGGTTCGATGAACCCTCTGCTTAGATCCAAAACAGATCTATCACCTCCTTCTAAATGCGGCTACTCTGTTTTCTACTCTGATCGGATAGATCCACACCTAGTTAGGTGACTGATATCATTGATAGAAACATTACGGGATCACTAGCCATAGATCTAGCACACCTACTGATATTTGATGAAGTGTAAACCCTAGAACACGTACTAGTACGGGATTAACAGACAGTGAGAGAGATAGGGGTTGAGGAGGTGCAAACCATCGACCGCCTTCGTAGAAGATGAGCTGGCCATGGGGTTGCTTGACGATGGCGCGGTGAAGCCCGAGGGTGAAGGTGCTGTCGTTGTGGTGACGGTGTAGAGGCGGCGGTGGCGGTCTTCCCGTCGCTGGCAGCACCCCCTCTTAGTTCGGTTAGGGTTTTGGGACTGTAGGTGGGGGATGGGGCACAAGACAAGAGGTTCACCTGAGCCGTCAGACGCCCCACCTATAGTCCCGAAACCCTAACCGATCCTAAGAGGGGGTGCTGCCAGCGACGAGGCCCACCGACCATGGAACGGTTGGGCGCCCCCGATCGGGGCGCGAATCCAAGGGCCCAATTGATCGTTGGCCAATTGGTTGGAGATCATCTAACAGTGGGAGGTTAGCCACTCTCTAGAAGGTTAGGGAAACAACAGAGCATGTAATATTCCATAAGAAATATGGAAATATAATCGTCTCATATAAAATTATCAAGTAAAGTTGACCTGTTACTATGTTATGGCCATGGCTGTTGAACATTTTTTTATTCCAATATGACCGGAGAAAAGAAAAGTCGATGTCCACATATATAAAAGGAAATGATCCCAGATCTTAGCACTGTACAGGTAAGAGCAAAATAATCTAGCAGATCAAAACATGGAGAGGAGCCCTGATTATTTGTAAACTGAGATTCATGAATTCGTTAGCACTAAATATCTGTTAGAGGTTCGTACGGTCTTACTGCTTGGATTTTGTTAAGAGCATGGGAAATAATGTTGCTTCACTGGTAATGAAAATAGGACACTTACTAATAGATGATGAACCTTTACATTGGCATCTGCACATAACATAGGAAAATGAGAATAGGCAGGGAAAAAGAGGGGCGCTGTTGGTGCACTCACTGTGTGAAAGCCGCCACTCCAGGAGTGAGCGAGGCGGCTGTGCGGGCAACGCTGCTATTGTGGGGCCACGTCGCGGCGACCCGAGAGATGGGCTGATCTGGTGGCGCTACTTTCGTGGTAGCCGCCGCCGCCAGCGCCTCGACGGCAGTGATGCTTGCAGGAGCGTGAGTCTGAAGGGGCTGGCGGCGGGGGCCTCGCCGCCAGGCAGGGAGCGGATAGAGCGCAGAGGTGGGAGCAGGGGCCCGTGCAGTCGGATGTGTGCGTTCTATGGGCATCCGTTGCCCGGAGCCGAGATCGGACAGACAGGGGGAAGGCACTGTGGAATGAACAGGGATCTCTATGGAGAACTCGGTAGGACACTATTGATCAACAGTATCAATCACCAGGATTAAAGATCTCTATAGATAGACATAGATATGAAGTAAAATCCGAATCGGAATACATGGCCATACACCAAAATCACCTTGTTATGCAAGTTTGTAGATTTCCATGTTTACAGGTTTTTCATTTGAAATCATTTAGGCCCAATTCACTTGTCTAAAAAAAAGAAGCCAAAACACTGTTCCGGTTGAATTGTTATGAGAAAAAAACACTGTTCCAGCTGAAAAAAAAACCGAACAAGCCAAATTTTAAGACAAGCAATCGGGGCCTAATCATTTAGTGCTTCGAAATGCTGTTTGAAATTTAATTTTAAAATTATTGAAGAACTTTGATTTCTCTTTTTAATCTCTGGCTAAAACTTGTAACTAGTCTTTCTCCCACATACTAACTTCAAATTTGATGATTTTTTTCTAACATTTCCTAAAATCATGCCCTATTAATTTATTGTGTTTTACGGCTATCATTTTGTCCATCTTTTCATGTGACCTTGTTTTATCTATTTAAATTTTGAATTTCAAAAAATAATAACTTCAAACATCATTTTGAAACATTAAATGATTTTAGCCGAAAAAGTCATGAACATAAAAGTTGTATAACTCTTCAAGATCTATAACTTTTATTTTAGTCATTTCTTCATCCGATAAAGTGGTAGTAACATTGTTCACAAAATTTACATCTCTCTTGTAGTTTCATAAACTATAAAAAGGATATGTAAAATTTACGAAATAATGTTACTACCACTATGTCGAATGAATAAATCATCAAATGACTAAAATAAAAGTTGTAGATATTAGAAAGTCATGAAACTTTATAGTTGATAACTTTTTTATTTGAAATCATCATGTCAGGGAAACTACCTTTGAATTTCTTAAATTTAAAATTTAGATTTTTCAAACGACCTCGGATGGAGAAACAACAAAAATGAAAATTATAGATCCCAAAAAGTTATGAAACTTTATAGCTGATAAATTTTTCATTTGAAATCACCTTGTCAAGGAAAACTACGTTTGAATTTTCAAAAAATTAAAATTTGAAATTTTTAAATGACCTCGGATGAACAAACAATAAAAACGAAAGTTGTAGATCTCGAAAAGTTACGAAACTTTGTAGTTGACAATGTTTTGATTTAAAATCATGTTGTCAAGTAAAACTACGTTTGAATTTCTTAAATTTGGAATTCAAATTTTGTAAATGGCCTCGGACGGAGAAACTACTAAAATAAAAGTTGTAGATCTCGAAAAATTATATAACTTTGTAGCTGACAATTTTTTTTCTCAATCACGCAAAAGATTTGCGCGTTTTTGTATTAAGTAGAAGAATAGTTTGTTATATCTCGGGTGGTTTACAAGATTAACACTGACCGCACCCACCCTGCTCAGCTTCTTCTCTAACCTATTACTCGCTGAATTAAACAACCTAGGTGCTTCGCTGACAATTTTTTTATTTGAATTTGTTTATGACCTTAAATAATTAATTTAAACTCGGTTCAACTTTTTCGATTCGATGATTGCTCTCGATTTGGGATAGGAGCCCGTGAGGAAGCCACTGGTGGAGCGCACGGCCCACGGTACGGTAGAGTCGAAGCCTCGAAGGAAGCTAAAAGTGTCCTGATTCTCAAAAAAAAAAGTTAAAAGTGCCATTATATTTTAAATAAATAAAGGCGTACTGCCTAAAATACCACAACTGTTCCCGTAGCCCAGTGGTATTGTGTTCGAGCTTCCGCGGAGCAACGATTTTTTGCTACAAAATTTTCTCAAACCGCCCCGCCCCTGAGCCTGATGCGCCCACGTTGGGCCAGCCCATTGCGAGGCCTGCTGCCCTCGCGGCCCCGCGCCTAAAGCATTGGTTAAGGTGCTGCGCCCGCATTGGGCCGCGGCCCATCGCACGGCCTGCGCCTGAAACCGAGCGCCCAACCTAAGTCCGATAGATGTTTCTCAGAAAAAAAAAACAGAAAAACGAACCACTAATATAAATGCTCTCTAGCTCTAGTGGTAAAGGACATACTTGTTTAGATCCAAAGTTTGAATCTTTGAGGGCCCTAATTTTTTAGGTGGCGTGTGTGGTGTTTTTTTAGTTTGTTTTCTTTTTTATCTTCTTTTCTTCATTTTTTTGATATACATATCAATGTATATATCTATTAATTTTTATCTCTCCACTTCCCTTTTCTACATATCCTCTTCACATCACAAACCTATATTAAATTGAGTTTAGAAACAAACAATTACACACAGGATCAAAAAACAACTCAATGTTTCTTTTTTATTATTTTTATATAAAATAACGCATGCATACATTTTATATTGTGACCGACTGTAAATATTAAACGACCAACCGTCCATCGTGTGTTTTGGTATTTTGGTGACACCATCCGATGCTAATTTTAGAATGCGGCATAGTGCACCCTACCTAAGTGTCAGGTTATAGGTTCACACCCATGGTTGCATGTTTTTTTTTGCAGTAGTGATTAGGCGTATATAAAATAAACCACCACATTTAACAAACACCGGCTATGAAATATATATAACATGGGAAGAAATATGTTGGGAAAAACAACAAAAATAAAAAAAGTATCTGGACCACCTGACCAGTAGGTGTGGAACATGCCAACATTAACAACAATGTTTAAAAAGATCAAAAAATTATTTTGTGACACAAAAAGTCTCTCAAAGATTGATGGGATTTGTAAATTAGACTTTGTGACACAGAAAATACCTCTATGACGTAGCAAATATCGTCATTGGATGAAATTACACTAGCTATATGACGTTTTTTGTGATATACAACTTTTTATTGTCACTAAGTCGAAGTACCTAAAACATAATGTCATAAGCCGGATGATATAATGACATTATCACCTTTTGTCATACTAAATACGTCAAAAAGCCACATATTTCTTATTGTGTTCGTCCAAGCAACAAGTAGATGTTGCGCTTGAAAGCATATGTTGCAATCGTCTGTTTCAAGTGTTTCAGAGGTATGTTGCAAAGTGTTTCATATGAATGTTGCAAAAGTTGATCGAGATGTTGCATGTTGCAATGGTCGTACACATATATGTTGCAAGCTTTTGTTCCCAATGTTTCATCTGTTTTTTTAGACGTATATTGCAAGTGTGTCTATATGTTTCACACATGTTTGCAAATATTTTTATCTGGATGTTGCCTATATTTTTGCAATGGTTTCAAGTGTTTTTAAGGTGTTTTTTAGGTGTTTCAGATGTATGTTTCAAGTGTTTCATCTACCTTCAGATGTATGTTGTAACTGTTGCATCTGAATATTTCAAAAGTAGATCAGGTGTTGCATCTCCTTCCTCGCCTTCTGCTGCCTCGCCTCAGTGTCTCCGATCCTCCACCTCCCGGCGTCAGCTGGGCGTTCGCCGTGTCCTCCCTCTCTTCTCGATGCCGATGACGTTCAGGATGGCGGGGAAAGGACTGTGGGCGCGGGCGTCCGGGCGCTAGCACGCCCAATACTAATGCATTACTTGTTCAGAACGACTTGTTTGCATTGTCAAATCTGATGCATGCATCTGAGTGGACCCGGACAACTACTTAGCTAGCTAGGTGTTTCGTAGTACAATAAGCAGTGTGCTAATCGTCAACCGCATGCTCTGCACGCATTCATATATATAGTACTCCTTATATTAACATATACAGTACTAATAAGCAGCAGCGTGTTTATAATTATAATCTAGCTAGGCATATGTCTTGTCTTATTATACGCTCAGGCGTACGTTGCGCTAGATTGACATGGCGTTTGCGATCGAGGTGTAGCAAGCACAGGCACCTAATATTTGCTCCGATCTTCTGTTTCCTAGCTAGTCAACTCGACAAGCTGATAAGACTTAGGAAGCATGACACGACAGGCGTAGGTGGCAGCTGGGCCAACTTGCATTGGTGTAAATTAGCAAACTGGTTCTTCGTCAACTTTGCGTACGTAGAGTAGACGATTTCAATCCGATAAACAATCTGCAAATTGGCGGCGGCACGAATATACTCGATCAAGTTGCAAAGTACTGTAAGTAAACAATAGATAAAGTGGAGGTGTGGCATCTTGTTGCTGCTTTGACTGGGGCAGGCATCGGTGTACAGTAATGGAAAAAATAGTTTCTTCATCGGTAGTACCTCACTCCTTTCTGCATTCCAAGATTGTTTTCGTGCAATAAATATATGGTTTTTAAATGAAAAGGTCTAACATCGTTCACCCAAAAAAAAGTATTTTTATTTGTATGTTTCACAAGAACAAAAAAAACATGTCACTAGCTATGTATACAAGTATATATACAAAGGCATCCAGTTGCACTTGACCCGTATGGAATGCATGCATCGGTCATCTCTCGAGATGCAGAGTTGACTTTTGTGGGTGAAGCTGATAACCAAAATCCCTGTCACACGTCGTTCGATGGCTCGGCTCACGGATCTCGATCTAGCAGCTGCGGATAGATAAGTACGGCGTGCATCTTGTGTCCATGTCCATGAATTGCGTCCGCTAGCGGCTTTGTCGTCGTCGTCGTACCGCATCCTTGACTGCACGTCGATCAGGAGGACGAGACCAAGCTGCTACTGCCTTGTTTTTCTTTGTCCTTTCGTACGTCTGCCCTGCCGCGCCGTTGCGACTTGCGCGCGCACACACCCAGACGGCCAGACCCACGACCCAGCCGCGCGCGTTTTTTATCCGTTCCGTTATGTCAGACTTGTCAATTTTATCGTCTGCCCCTGTGTTTGTGACGTGGCCGACAGTTTCGTCGCACATCGTACATGGTACATGTCAGTGTCAGATGTGGGTGAGTTCTCCGAATCATACAGACACGACAAATTTGCGAGCCGATGTCAATTGTGCCGAAAGCGTGGGTTTTAAAAGCAAATGGGATTACAGAACTGAATATGATATCTTAGTTCCATTTGTTTCTGAAATACATGCATACATGGGAAACTAGCCATGCAAACGGGATTTCAAGCGAAAGCTATGGATGATGTGCCAGCTGTGGCGCAAGCCCTTGATATGATAACAAAAAAGTCGTGTATGCTTCTGAGCACAGATGGTACAACTCCAGTTTTAGTTTATTTGGAATTCTCGTGCAATTTGGTAAGTTCTTACTAGACAACAACCAAAATTATTTTAAGAGCAATCATCGCTCGATCTTTTTATCCCTTAGATCTAAAATACAGCGTTTAGATCAAATCTCCCCATCTTATCTTCATCAATTTTCTTTCTTTCTTCGCCTGCACTGACTCAATCTTGACCCCTCACCTCCCCGACGACTCCGACACTGTCCATCATGGCTCGGTCCTAAAATCCATCATACGTGCCTCCTCCTAGATGTCACTTCATCTTCGCCTGAGCTCCTCAACAACCCCCCACCCCCACCTCCAACTCTGACAGCGCCCTAGTGCCACCGCCCCTCACCCGACACCGTTGCCTTTGGTATTGCCTATGATCGCCGCCCCTCACACTAACATGGTGGAGATTGCAAGGCTATCAACGTCACACCTCGTCCTTGCCCCACTCAATTGCCTTCCCCATTGTCCGGCCAGCCCCCGCCGCCCCTCTCGTAGCAGCGCCAGGCCAACCTTCCCTGGGTGATTATATATGTGTCGAATTAATATGCTATGCTAACACCACCAATGTCTAAGAGAAACCACAGAAAACCTAAACTCTTATTATTTCCTTGAGGGTCCACGATTTCCTTGAGTGCCCAAATCCAACCACCAAGGAATTTTTCATTTCCTTGAGGGTTGTATTAAACCGCCAAGGAAATGTGTATCCTTGGCAGTTCTACTCGGCCTCCAAGGAAATATGCAACTTTTCTTGAGTGTTGTTGTGAACTGCCAAGGAAAACACCATTTCCTTGAGTGTTGTTGCAAACCGCCAAGGAAAACATCATTTCCTTGAGTGTTGTTGCAAACCGCCAAGGAATTTTTTTAAAAAAAATCAATATTTTTTATGAATTTATCAAATGATCTCGGATGAAGAAATGACCTAAACCAAAGTTGTAGTACTTGAAAAGATCTAAAACTTTACCGTTCAAATTTTTTTTCCTTTGAATTTGTTTCGGGTGTCAAATGTGCATTACAAAATTCACTAGACTAAATACAAAAGCAATGCATTAGCAATTGAGTCACAAGTGATTTCGAGGTGCAGTGCTAAGGAAGTAACTATGTGAAAGTTGGGGTTGTGAGTTCAAAACTCAGTAGTCGTAGGGTTTTGAGATTTTTGAACTTTTTTTTGACATTTCCTTGGCAGTTAGTCACCCCAAGAAAACGAATTTCCTTGACAATCGACTCATTTTCTTGTCATTTTATTAATCTAGTGTATGTCCATATTTTTCTTGACGGTTGGCAGTCAAGGAAAACTTCCTTGAGCACTAGCCACCAAGGAAATTCTATTTTCCTTGCCATCCAGCCTTGGCGGTTCATGCTTGACGGTTGACCACCAATAACTATTTCCTTGGCGTTTTTTCTATATTCCTTGGCGGTTTTTGGCCGCCAAGGAAATTCCTTGCCATCACATATTGATATATGATGAGGAACACATCACCATCCCCGATGATATATAGATGAATCGGTGCACGTGAATTGAATGTTGGTCTGTCAAGCACCGAGCAACCATCCTGTCGATAAGAGACGACGATGTGATCAGTAGCCATGTTCGCACAAGAGAACGGGAATGTGAAACGGGAGTAGAAACTTAGGCACTGACGGAGCTGCCCTAGGGGCGGGGTGGGGCAGCCACCGCCCCAGCTACCGGCAGCGTAGCCTCGGATCCCCGGACCCCCTATTCTTCCCTATCTCCAGTTGCCGAGTACCGAGGACGCGAGCTGCCAAGCAAGCCGCGGCGCAGCACCATGGATACACTAACGGAGCTGGCCTAGGGGCGGGGTGGGGTGACCGTTCCAGTTACCGGCAAAGTAGCCTCGGACCACCGGGCCCACTATTCTTCCCTATCTCCGGCTGCTGAGTGCCGAGGACGCGAGCTGCTGAGCAAGCTGCGGCGCGGCGCCATGGATACGATCGACGAGCCGACAAACAAGGCAACGAGCGGATGAATAAGACTCCTGCTAACCCACTGCCTTTTTTTTGTCAGTTCAGTTTAGGCCAGTAAGGGCCCAATTTGGCTCTCCAATTCCCCAATCGAGCGCTCACTGTCCGCATGTAGCATCCGCACGGCCGCACTGCAATTCTGCAATCCCCATCGACCGCTCCCGGTCACCGTCGCCCATCGGCAGCCACCACACGCCTCCTGTCGGTGCGAAATGTGGCCGACAAGTAAATATTTGTAGTTTTACCATGCGCTGTGATCAGATGTGGCCTAGCACGCGATGGCACAGGATTTATACTGGTTTAGGCAACGTGCCCTACATCCAGTTTCAGTCGGTCAGTGACTTTATTCTTGAGCTCAGGTACTCAAAGTTTGTTGTGGGGTTACAAACGAGTAAGGAATTAGAAGGGGGGTGTTAGAGGCCCGATCGGACTCTGATCCGAGTGGAAGAGAGTGATGGATGCTCAAACATGCGCTAAGTATCAGAGCGTATGCTCTGTGTGTCCAAGTTTATCCGCTGTTGAGAGCGTGTAGGCTGTCTTCTTTTATGAGAGAGCGCATCCCCTTTTATAGATGAAGGGGATGACCTTACAAGTCAAAGATGGAAAGGGAGAGAGTGTGTACGGGTGCTACCCAGTCTTGTCGCCCACGCCGTCAGGTACGGCAAGCCATTGCCCGCCACACTATTTACGCCGCCATCGCCACCTTACTGTTCATGACCCGCTGTACCTGGCAGGCTGCACAATGTTCGCCTGCGACGGCAAACGACGGCGCCCACAGTACTGTTTGTGCTCTGACGTCTCTGGTAGGCTATATAGTGTCCGTCTGACATGGCGTGACGGCACCGTCCTGCAGGTGCGCAGGGCATGGCAGGGTACGGTCCTCGGTATTGCGGTTGACTTGAGCGCCTTACCTTATTTGCTCCGCCTGCTCCCTGGGCCCACACCGAGCAGGCGTCCTGGTCGGTCGTTCTCAGTCGGCCCCGACCGTGTCGGTCGGGAAAGAGAGGCGAGCAAAGGTCCGGTATATCCTCGGTCGGAAGAACGGGGTCGAAGTCGGACTGTGATCCCACCACAGCCAGGCCTTCCGGTCGGGGCTCCGACCAGGTCTCCTGGCCAGAGGTGCCGGTTGGGGACCGGATCGTGGTCTCGGCCTGTCATTGTGTATCTGGGCCGGCCCAGACGCGCGCTGTCGCTGTGCCGCCTGCCGGGCCAAGTATTGCAGGGAAGTGGCTCCATTGGGGACCCCGGGTTTATGAATCCGACACAGCCACTGCGCCAGCCACAGCCCGCCGCGCTACCCCACAGCTGCCGCCAAACCCTAGGCCGCTGCCAGGTGCCTAGCCCAGCCGCTCAGATGCCTGAGGTGCGCTCGACGCCCGCCGAGGAGCAGGAGCCGGCGATGGAGGGAGGAGGAGAGGAGGAGGGGCTCGGGGCCGGCCATGGCCGTGATCAGGTTAGCGGCAGAGCAAGGGCGCCAACTCCCCCAACATCTGGATTTGGTCGAGGCCGAGGTTCAAGCAGAGGTGTCTCAGGAGTGGTATTGGCAAGAACAACAAAAAAAAATGGTATTGTTCTGTGATTTTTTCAATTCATGAGCACCTGAAATTAGAGCAAGAACATAATAGAGTATGCCAATTTGACAAAATATTTTTGTGCCATGTGAATGCAGTGTGTTGTGTACGATGTCTTTTTTGGTTAATTTTTTCATGCCTCCGTCATTGAACCTAGGGTGTTATTTTATCACGTGGGAACGTAAATGTTTTTGAATCGAGAACTTCGATCGACGTTCCTGGAACGAGGAACCTGATCATGTTCCACGTTTCTTGCTGCTTGCACGATTCCAGCTGCTCGCCCCGGCCGGTAGCAGTGGTATGGCGGGCTGGCGGCCGCCGCGACGTACGTGACGTGACCCACCCTGCACCCCTTTCCACATTGATTACACCACTACTACACCCTGTGTGCCTCTCCGTGCTGTCCTTTTCCTTTTTTGTGCCGCCTTGAATTGAAGCGGCCGTACCTGTCTGTCCACTGGGCCTTGTTGCCGGTTGCCGCCATGCTCGCTCGCTCGTTCGTCAACGGCCGGGGGCGTCAGCGCAGCGCAGCCCACAGATCGGCGGGGCGCATCGCATATATCCGCTCTCGCTTATCCACCACCGCTCACTTCCTCTCCATCCATCGCCCGTCACTCCGCTTTTCAATTCTATGCCCCCTTCTCCACGCGGCCAAGTAACCAATCCATTCCTTCTCTTCTCCCCTTCCCTTCCCTTCCATTCCTTCCTTCCTTCGCCGCCAAGTAACCAATCCATCCATCGTCCACCGAGCGAGCTGGAGGGACGAGAGCTGCAGGATCGAGAGGTCAGCAGAGACTGTAGACGATGAAGCTGGTGTGGTGCCCCGACACGGCCTCCAAGGCCTACATCGACGGCGTCCGGGCGATCGCCAACGACGCCTCCGCCGACGGCTCGCCCGAGCTCGCCGAGTTCGTCGCCGCCATGGCCGGCGGCTGGAACGCCCAGCTCATCGTCGACGCCCCGGACACCACCCCGCCGTCGACGTCTAGCAGCCGCCGCCCGCCCGCCACCAGCCTCTCGCTCGCCGCCGCCGCGCGACGCACGGGCGGCCGCTACGCCCGCGTCGACGTCTCTCCGGAAGAGTCCGACCACTCCGGCTCCTCGTCCTCCGCCACAGAGGCGGCCATGGCGCGGCTGGAGGCCGTGGACCTTCTCGTGCTGGACGCGCGGCGCCGGGACGCGGCGGCCGTGCTCAGGGCGGCGAGGCCGGGGCCCAGGGGCATGGTCGTGGTGCGCCACGGCAGCAGCTGCGTCCGGCGTCGCACCCCCGCGCCGCCGTGGGGGATGGCGGCCGGGACCCGGGTCGTGCGCGCCGCCTACCTCCCCATCGGCGCCGGCGGCGTCGAGGTGCTGCACGTCGGGGTCGGCAAGGGCCCCAGCCTGCCGACGCACCAGCACAGCAGGAGGCCCAGCGGCGGACGTGGGCGGTGGATCCGCCACGTCAACCACCTCACCGGCGAGGAGCACGTCTTCCGGCGCCAGTAGCCTACTGCAGCAGCTCCACCGCCCTTGGTAACTGGGGACCAATAATCAGGCTACGTACAGCTAGCTGGCCACATCAAAGTCAACCAAAGTTCGCGTCCTCCAAATTAACACGGCTAAGCTAGCCTGCTAGTATGTGTTTTCTCGTTAGATTCGTTGAACCTACCCGCGATAGTGATCGATCTCTCGTCTTCCTTGCTATCCGGGTGGAAATGTGACGAGTACTACGATCGACGACCCTTATAGGTCAGGGTCTGTATGGAAGTCCGGTATTCAATCTAAAACCCTTGTAAATTACAGCTCCTAATATTTTTTTTCAACCCAATCTAGAATTCGCTGCAAAACCACGGGGCCTTGGCCTCGTCGTCCGGCCAGACCCCCGCCCCGAGCATGGTGACTCCTCCCACGCCGGCAGGAGATCGAGACCGCCGGCCCTGCCATGCTTGGTTGCGCAACTGATCCGCCCGATCGGGTCGTCCTTCCTGCTGCAGCCGCCCCAAGCTCCGGTGAATCTCGTCCTCCCGTCGTCGGCACGAGGGGTGGTGGAGTTGCCGTCGCCGCCGCTAGGGGAATAGTTTCGAAGGCTGGCCAGTCAGGGCGGTGCGTGGTGGCGTCCGCGTCTTCGTCCTGGCCACAGCCGCGGTGGCGATGGAGGTGCCCGGGCTGATGAAGGCCTGGGTGTACGACGTTTATGGGGACGCCGGCGTGCTCAAGCTGGACGAGGCGGTGGCTGAGGACCAGTTGCTCGTCAAGGTCGTCGCCCCAGCGCAGCGGTTAACCCCGTGGATGCCAAGCGGCGGGCTGGCAAGTTCCGTCTTTCCGGGTCACAGAGAAACACTCCGTGAGCGGCGACCTGATCTCCCTTACGCAAACAAATACCTCACGGAGAAAAAATTACAGCCGTATTCTTGTGCACAACATATTACATCTTGACGCTAATTACTAGTGAATAAAAATACAAGGCTGTCGCTACAGTATATAGCTCATTCCGTAATTTATTTTCTCCAGCAAATGCGTCGTCAGTCGTACACTCATACATACTTCGTACACTATTTCATTATAATTTGCATGTATATGTAAATTTTGATCATCCGATCGTATCGCTGCAAAGCCATGACATGATATATATGTTTCATGGTTTCAGCAACTGCTTGCACCTGTCCTCAACTTTAAGCGGTTCTATTTGGATTAGCTCCGACAATGATATTTCAACTAGCTTATAGAGACCTATCTTGTGGAAGATCTTAGCATTTTGCTTGTAGAAGATCATAGAGATCTATCTTGTGGAGGATCTTAGCATTTTGCTTATAGAAGATCTCAGGATTTTGCTTGTGTGGAAGAAAGAGGAGAGAGAGAGAGAAATAGAAGAGAAATCTCTTATTCCCTAGGCTCGAACTAACCGTCGAGACTATTATTTAGTTTATATACTACCTCAATTCTTAGAGGTGTCCTTATTAGGACTTTTTGGGAAAAATAAGCATTCTCGTAGTATTAAGAAATTTCCGTTTGAGAAAACTACCAAGAATTGGATCATGAATATAATCATGATTTCTTAATCTCCATAAGGCCAATCTCAGTGGTTAAATGTGCATGACACTATATTGATGAAGAGAGATAATGAAAGTTTTATGGGAGTAGAGACAGTTTTATGGGGATGAAACTCTTATGCACTGTTTATAAAATATGAGTGCGTTGGTAACTGGGCCATGAAGCCCCCATTTAGACTGGCGTAAGGAAGTAGAAAGGTCTTCCCATCCTTACTTTTCCATCCATAAGGACAACTTGCCACAGCCTTAGGGCACAGCCAATGCAGAAATCACCATAGTTTCTATGGACATTAATTGTACTACCACCTAAGTATTTTGCTGATGTGGCAAGGTAGTTATTGAAGAGAGAGGGCAAAAATCATAGAAATCGGGTCTAAGTTAGAAACCATGTCTACACAAGAGCCAAGACACAAAGAGATGTGATTGGTAGAGAATGGAGAGAGAATACATGTGATTAGATAAAAAATTGTTCTGTAGAATCTACCAATTGGGACCATGGTTTCTATATATTGTGTCTATATAAATTAATAGGTATAAAAACTACATATACTTTATAGCATTGGGACTGCTCTTATAATCATAATGTGCTTCCACCTCTATTGGATAGCGAACAGACCCATGAGTAGTTGAGTACGTATATGTCTTGGAAATCTCAAATTAAACCACTGACACGGTTACACGGTCTTTCACACAATTGCCATTCTAAAATCAAATCCTTGACCCACGACTTTCGCGAGTAGCCTTCTCGCCATCCTACCAAACATAGCATGCTAGTCTTTAATGAGAGTTTCACTAGTACAGGATTTCTTTTGTGTGGCGTCGGCACATTTTGAATGGAGGCAGGCACACTTTTTGCCCGCCACCATTATTCCGTGGCAGCCAGCCCCGAGCGACCGCCTCGATTAAAATTTAATGAAGGCGGTCGCCTTAACATGACCGCCTCGGTTAATCAATCATTAACCGAGGCGGTCAGCCTAACAAACCGCCTCCATTAATGGATTAACAGAGGCAGTCAATGTTGCCCAACCGCCTCGG
This sequence comes from Miscanthus lutarioriparius, assembly GCA_904845875.1. Lineage (NCBI taxonomy): Eukaryota > Viridiplantae > Streptophyta > Magnoliopsida > Poales > Poaceae > Miscanthus > Miscanthus lutarioriparius. The sequence continues at coordinate 115,864,080 of CAJGYO010000003.1, forward strand.
TTAATGGCTATTGACCAAGGCGGTCAACTTATAGTAACCGCCTCCGTTAACCCATTAACCGAGGCGGCCGTTGTAAAACAACCACCTCCATTAATGTGTGATTAACGGAGGTGGTTTGCCTTACATTGCCCGCCTCTGTTATTGCTTCCAGCTATAAATGCATCTAGCCGCCGCCCTCTTTCTTCTTCCTCACAGTTCCTCTTCTAATTTTTAGGGTTTTGAGCTGCAAAACCCTAAAAATTATGCAAAATTTAGGGGGAGAAGTTTTGTTCTTGTTTTGTTGAAGGAGGACACCACAAAAGGTAGATACACGCTCTCCAAACCTCATTTGTCGCTCTTCTTAATCATTTGGGTCTCTAGATCTTGATCTAGATCTAGATCGATCTAGATCTAGATCTAGATCCACCTTTTCATGGAGGAGAGAGAAAACTGCTATTTCTTTAGCTCTAGATCTATTATCTCTTCTCTGCGGCTATTTATTTGTAATAATATATGCTTTGTGGAATAAGGGTTTGCAGGTATGGATAACAGGTCTGAATGGATGTACCGGATGAAGAGAATGGAACCGCAGTACCTGGTTCATGTGAGGAAGTTTGTTGCGGCTGCAAAAGCTCACCGTGAGAGTCTAAATCGGATGACAACCATATGTCCGTGTTCTCATTGTATGAACATGAGAGCCCACGTAGACAGTGAGGTGCAATCTCACTTTATTAGGTTTGGTTTCGTTAAGGATTACACGGTTTGGACTTTTCACGGCAAAAAAGTAGATGCGACTGGCGGTGCATCTGGAGGGAACTCGTCGTCGTTGACAATGGTTAATGCAGACCATGTAGGATGACAACCCGCCTCCTCATCATCATCAGCAGCAGCCAGTGATGACAATGCTCGTGATTACATCATGATGGAGGATTTATTCCAAGACATGGTTGCTGACGACGACGGTGGTGGGGATGCTGATGAGGAGGCTATTGTGAGGGACCCAGAGGGTGCAGAGCTTTTGGAGGAAATAGGTAATCGCATCGACGAAGATGACATTCTGTTTGGGAGCCCAAGGTGGCTGGAGAATTTCAGAGACATGAAGCAGGCGGCAATTGACCCGCTCTATAAGGACTATCCGAAGCATTGGACGGCGCTGCGTTTTAACCTCCAGATGCTGATGTTGAAGACTCGGCATGGCTGGTCCGACACTAGCTTCAATGAGCTCTTAAGTGTCCTTGCTGACACATACCCAGAGGATAACAAGGTGCTCGCCAATACCTATCGGGCGAAGAACCTGATCCGGCCAGTGGCGATGAAACTTAGAAAGTTCGATGCCTGCCCTAACCACTGTATCCTTTATCGGGGTGAGTAGTATGAGAAGTTGGAGAGCTATCCGCACTGCGACGCGAGTCGATATAAGAGGAACGCCGGTTGTCGCATGGATGCTAACGATGATGGAGCCTTGGGTGGGCCAAAGAAGAAGGGGGCCAAGAAGAAGGGGGCAAAGAAGAAGCAGATCTCATCTCAAGTACAAGACGAGGAAGAAGAGGGTTACATGCAGAGGAAAAGTCCTGCAATGTCAAAGTGGTACCTGCCTATCATTGATCGTCTAAGGGATATATTCGGGAACCCCGAGGATGCCAAGTTGATGTCCTGGCATGCATCTGGTGATCCCACGAAGGACGATGGCAAGCTGTGGCACCCTTTTGATGGCAAGTAGTGGAAGGATTTCAATGCCACATTCTCAGAGTTTGGCAAAGAGGCGCAAAACGTTATGTTCGCGCTGAGTACCGATGGGATGAACCCATTCGGTGACCTTAGCAGCTCGCACAGCACCTGGCCGGTCATCCTCACTATCTACAACCTACCTCCTTGGCTGTGTTAGAAGGGCAGGTACCTTCTGCTGACCATGGTTATTTTCAGACCGAGGCAGCCCGGCAATGATATAGATGTGTTCTTGGAGCCGCTCATGGAGGACATGAAGATACTATGGGAAAAAGGGGTCGAGATGATGGATGCGTCCCTAAGGAAGAAGTTCACTCTAAAAGTCATAATCTTTGTGACCATCACCGATTACCCTGGTCTATTTTCATTGTCGGGGCAGATTAAAGGGAAGATCGGCTGCGTAGTTTGCATTGACGGTACCTGCTACACTTATCTTAAGGGATCTAACAAGATGGTGTACACGAGGCACAAACGATTCCTTGTCAGGTAGCACAGGTACCGAAAGGATACGATGAATAAATACTTTGACAACCAGGGCGAGCCACAACTTGATGAACTAGAACGGACTAGGTACGGGGAATAGGTGTTTGGCATGGTCAAGGACATGGAGGTCGAGTTCGGAAAGAAGAAGAAAGAGATAGAGGGGACAATGACAAGGAAGAGAAAGCAGGATAAGATGGAGGAACCATCTGTCGCTGTTCCTTTCAAGAAGAAGTCGATTTTCTTCAAGTACCTGTCGTACTGGAAAACACTAGATACACCCCATGCCATCGACTACATGCACCTGGAGAAGAATGTATTAGAAAGCATGATCGGCGTCCTATTAGACATCAAGGGAAAGACGAAGGATGGTCTGAAGTCACGGATGGATCTTGTCAACCTGGGCATCAGGCATGACATTCACCCGCAACCATCAACGTAGAACGGGAAAGTCGACCTCCTAGGTGTGGGCTACAACCTGATGAAAGACGAGCGGAGGGCTATGTGCTAGTGGCTTAGGGGTGTCAAGGTGCCGACTGGTTTCTCTTCCAACATCAAGAGCCTAGTCTCGATGAAAGACCTCACAATGACCAACTACAACTCACATGACTGCCACGTATGCTGACGGTGTTCCTTCCAATTGTGATAAGGGCCATCGGTCTATAGTATGTGAAGATGGTGATCACATGGATGTGCTACTTCTTTAACTGTATCACCTAGAAGGTCATCGATGAAGTTGAGCTACCCGCCCTAAAATAGTTCATCGCGGAGCCTCTTTGTCAGCTCGAGATGTGCTTCCCACCGTCTTACTTCGATATTATGCCACACCTGATGATGCACATGGTTGATCAGATACAACAATTGGGCCCTATGTACCTACACCAAATGTGGATGTACGAGTGGTTTATGTCGACCCTCAACAGATATGTCCTTAACCGTGCCCACCCAGAGGGCTCTATGATCGAGGCATACACAACCGAGGAGGCCATGAACTGCTACACGAAATACATCCGAGATGGGAGGGCGATTGGGCTACCTATCCATCAGCGTGAAGGCTGAACCTCGAGGATGGGGTGCACGGGGTGGAAAGTACGCATCGATGTAGAAAACGAAATGGTGTGACAAGCTCACTACAACATCCTTCATCATTTAGTGGCCATGGAAACCTACGTTGAGAAGAACCTGGATGAGATCCATGCGGCTCATGATGGGCAGCGCATGGAGGCATGGGTGTAGAAATAGCACAAGAGCAGTTTCATGGCGTGGCTCCAAGAGCAGGACATACCCCATGGAGAAGCCGATGAAGCGGAGACCGTTAAGAGGCTTGTGTTCGGCCGATCCACCCAAATCACCACATGGCAAGGGTATGACATCAATGGATATAGGTTCCACACAAAAGAGAAGGACAAGAAGAGCGTGGCACAGAACAGTGGTGTTCGATATGAGGGCATCGATGAGTCCACGGGGTAGAGGAGGCAATACTATGGGTAGGTTGAAGAGATATGGGAACTTGACTACTGCGGTGAACTACAGATACCCATCTTTTGATGCTAGTGGGTCAAACCAAAGGGGGTTGTCGTGGACGACTATGGGCTAACCACCGTGGAGCTCCAAAGTGTTGGCTACAAATATGATCAGTGGGTACTAGCAACCGAGGTCGCTCAAGTAGCCTACTATGTGATGCCAGAGGACAACAGGAGGCACGTGGTTGCGTCAGGAAAGCAGAGGGTCGTGGGAGCTAATGGGGTCCAGAGTTCCGAAGAATACAACAACTACGTAGAGCTTTGGCTTTTTACCGATCATCCAAGGAAGATCAAGGCCATCGAGGACCACTTCAACAAGTCCAAGATCATGCCCTGGGCCCGCCCGATGGTGAGAAGAAGACCATGGGAACACCTACAGCAAAATGATATATGTATGCCACACATTTATGTAATAATGTAGGGATCGGACTCATTTGAAGACAACTTTTTATAACTTATTATTATAATGGAACCATATATATATGCCACACATATTATGTATGCATCGTTGTGTTAAGTGCTACTATACTACTTCCTACTCCTACTATACACTACTACCACACTCTACTACCTCTACCACTGCTCTATTACTCCTATAGTACTACCACTGCTCTACTACTCCTCCATACTCCTAGTACTACCAAAATAATTATCAATTTTAAAAAGCATTACCAATGTAATATCAACTTTACAACTTAGTAAAAACAATTAAACCGAGGCATTTCAAATTAAAAAACTGAATAATCTTAACGGAGGCGGGCAAGTTACAGCGTCCGCCTCGGTTAATGTTAACCGTGGCGGGCATCCTAATATTAACCAAGGCGGGCGTTGTAACTTTCCCGCCTTGGTTATTCCCTCCCTATATATACACCAGAGCTCCCCCAAATGTTCCTAAGTCCTTCGGTGCGTTCGATTTCACCCCGAAGGGCTGCCAAAATTTTGAATCACGCCACCGCCGCTGCCATCGCCGGTGTGCTCTCCCCCTGACCCCGCCCTCACCCCCGCCCTAGCACCGTCTTCCCGGATGCATCCGCCATCTTCCCCGAGCCGCTGCGGAACCCTAGCTGTGGGCGCGGAGCTCCGCCACCGTAAGCAGGAACCCTAGCGGCGTTCCACCATCTTCTCCACCTCCGTCTCTATCTCTGTGTCGTCCACCGTGCTATCCTCCGCATTCACCTCTGTCCTCCGGTCCTAGTGTGGCGCTCCCTGCACCGAGCCCTCCTCGATGGCGCGTCTTCGTCCCCGGCACTGGTCACCGTGTGGTCCCCCTGTGGCGACCTTCGGTGTGTTGTCCACCGGCAGTCCTCCTCGACGCCGAGCTCGTGCCCCTGGTTCCCTGACCCCGTCGTCGACCCCGAGCTCATCTCCGGTGGCATGTACGTTGTCTACTCCTCTACTCACTGAATGTCATCACTGATGCTCTCTGATTCAGGTTTTGGCTACCCATTTCTTGTTGTGCAAATTTGAGCAATCAAACCTTAGCTGCCTATGATGCGTGTGATGATCCCTAGCATATATGCCATTGCCTATGATGCCTCTATTTTGTACTATCTGAGCATGTCATTTTCTGAGATTGTCACTGCCTATGATGCCTCTATTTTGTACTATCTGACCATATGCCATTTTCTGTGATTGTCACTGCCTATGATGCCTCTATTTTGTTTCAACTGAGCATATGTCATTTTTGCTACTACTCCTCTACTCACTGAATGTCATCACTGATTGAATTGTCATTCTGAGATTGTCATTTTTTACTGCCTATGATGCCTCTATTTTGTTGCAATTGATCATATGTGATTTTCTGAGCATACGTCATTTTCTTCGATTTTTACTGCATATGATGCCTCTATTTTGTTGCAATTGAGCATATGTGATTTTCAGTGCCTCTATACAAGTGAAATTGAGCATATGCAATGATGAATTTTTTGAACTGAGCTTACTTATCAACTTAGCTCACTGTCCTATACTACTCTCTACTACTACTATTATCCTACTACTAATGGTGCTGGCTGGCTGCTGCTCTCTACTATTGCTTGCTCTCTACTAATCTACTACTCTATACTACTTCTGCTACTTACTACTCTATGCTCCTACTACTTGCTCTCTACTACTCTACTACTCCTACTACTTACTACTCTACTATACTCTATGCTCCTACTACTTGCTCTCTACTACTCTACTACTCTCTACTCTATACTACTTACTACTTACTACTCTATACCGCTTACTACTACTACTACTTAACTTCTACTTACACTACTACAACTTGCTACTGGTCCTATACTCCTACTACTTACTACTCTATGCTCCTATACTCCTATGTACTACTACTCTTGCTGGTCTTCTCTATGGCATATGCAATGATGAAATGTTTAATCTTTTAAAAATTTGCTAAGGCAGTGGCATACTACTTGCTGCTACTCTATACTCTATGTTTCTACACTGTACCTATACTCTACTCTACTAATGGTGCTGCCCGCCTCGATTGGTTAACCATTTTTGTCCGCCTCCATTAAGTTTTCTGTAGTACCCTCTTACCCTATGCATGATGTGGATCCGGTGTGATCACGCTTCTTTGTGGCATATGCAACGATGAACTTTTTAAAATTTCAAAATATGTGCTTAGGCAGTGGCATATGCAATGATGTGAACCCTTTTATGCTGAGGCAGCGGCTATGATGATTGAGTGCGCCCCGTACTTGTAAGCTGCTAAACTAGGATGGCTTGTATTCCATATACAAGCAACCAATTTAGAAGCGATGTGATATCGATGACAACGGGGCAAATCTGAGCCAACTATGTAAATGATTTTTTTGTATTTAATACTTTTGTCCTTTCCTTTCTACAATTTTGTACTTTTCTTCTATAATTTTGTACTATCCTTCTATTTATGTATCCCAATTCCAAATGTTAATGAAAAAAGAATTATGTATTAAATTATGAGATGAATAAAATAATTCCATTGTCTATACAAGTGAATTGTCCATATAACCCTATTCTTCATAGATTATAATGGCGAACCAATTGGAGGCTTTGCGCGAGTGGCGTGAGGCTACCCCTGAAGACGATAGTGACAAAGGGTCATCGTCTGGCTCAAACGGCGGGAGCACCAAGTATGAGAGTGAAGAGCTGACAGCAAGGCCACAAAAGAAAGCTCGTGGAGAGGAAGCAAACGATCCGGACTTCGACCCGTCGGTTAAAACACAACGTTCCCTCAAGCAGCCACTGCAGATTCCTCCGGATGAGGATACCGAAACACCAAGGCTCGAGGTACTTGCATCAATGCACGTGTTAATTAACATAGCGTTTGATGTGCTCCTGCAATTATATAGCTAATGCGAGTTTTTGCCCTCAATAGCTACCGCTGGTGCCTCAGAATTTGCAGTTCGCACTAGAGGAGGAAGAAGAAAGCCCCCCCCAGAAGCACCCGCTCCCTCCACGGTGACCTCTTCAACCACAACGGCCGATGACAAGCCAAAGCGGAGAAGGGGCCAACATGGAAGGCACAAGAAGCACGATGATGTGCACGTGATAGCCTAGGTGGGCCCGTAGGGAGAGCCTTTGCAGCCAACAGGGATCCTTGGCAAATTCAGCAACCAGTGCTCCATTTTAGTCAGGGAGAAGGTGCCTATCATGTATGGAAATTGGAAGGATGTCCCGGAAGACCTCAAGGAACACGTGTGGAAAGAGATGCTGAGGCAGTTCATGCATCCCGAGGGCTATGATAAAGTGAAGTGCAGGGGCATGTCATGGTCTTGGCAGTAACTTTAGGTACAAGCTCAACAAGGAGTATGTGCAGAAAGGGGAGACACCCTTCACCCGTTACAATTACGTCTTGCCTGAAGTTTGGGAACAGTTCGTCAGACAAAAACAAACCCTAGAAGCAAAGCTCAAGAGCGAGTAGTTCTCCGAGCTTGCTAAGAGGAACCAGCACCACCACCACCTGGGCATGACAGGGTATGCCGCTAAGAGGCCGCAGTGGCGGGTAGAAGAAAGGCCTTTAGCTGAGGCCGAGCTGCCAGATCTGTACGCAGACTGTGATGTGAGGGCAGGGGACTTCCTGAAAGGCCACAAACCGAAAAAGCTAAAAAAGGGCAAGTCCAAGTTCAACGAGCCGCAGACCGAGGTGGCGAAGAAGAGGATCTTGGAGGTCGCTGCGGCTGAGAAGGGCGGGTCGTTCGAACCTCGCCGAGAGAGGGACATACTAACCGAGGCGCTGGGAAACCCCGAGCACCGCGGCCGCGTCCGTGGCGTATCCTCAAGGAAGAGCTGAAAGACTATGGATTCCTGGCAATCCGACGCAAGCACATACCACACGAGGCAAAGATACAAGGAATGGCTCATCCAGAAAGGCAAAGATGAGGCAATGAAGGACATGATCATGGGGTTGATACAAGATGCTTTCACGAGCACCGACCCCAAGATGGTGGAGCTGAGGTCGTAGCTATTTTGCTAGGCTGGTGTGGTGTTGCCACAGGTTCAAGACGCCGTACAAGGGCAGATGGTGCCATGGACCGGAGGACTCCCCAGGTACCCGGTCGACGACATTCTGGAAACTACGAGCTGCACGCTTCAGGTGCCCTTCAACAGGGCGCAGAGGAAGAAGGATGTGGCCACGGGAGTGGCACTACCGCCCGAAAGCGGCGCCTTGTATGGTGGCAAGCCAATCCCGCCCGACTACGCCAGGGTGGACGTGACGTGGACCAACACAGAATTTGATGAGGATCAAATCGACATTCCCACTGAAGAGGGGAGCAGATTCATCGGCGCTACTCTCGGCATGCGTGTGCTATGGAATAAGGGCGACATTGTTTGGAAGTGCCGACGCCGGCGTCAGCTCGCTCACAGCTGTCTCCCCCTGGTGACACGGGTGACAACGACGACGACAACACCGACGATGACAACGGCGGCGACAACGACAATGCTGGCGGCCCAGGCAGCAGTCCTCCGGGCAGTCCGGCTCCTGGCAACAGCAGTCCACAGGAGGTGCAGGGCCAGCACTACTACTACTGCTCTCTATATATGCTCTAATGATTGTGTATTATATATCGTGCAGTGCGCCAAATAACCCTATGGCTCAGCTCTATGTGGATTCTACGTTTGTGAGTACCTGAGGACGTGCACCAGATTCAGCAGCAGCTGGCGGCAGCTGAAGAAAGCACAAGGATGGTGGCGAAGGGAGAAGGTCAACCAAAACTTCAGACAAACAGTAGCAGACATATGTAAGTTTGTCACAGAGTGCGCGCATGAAGGGCGATCGTTCTTCAACAAGGAAAGCGAGTTGGCACTTGATCCGAAGTTCGAGAAGATCATAAACTGGAGCACCAAGTTAGAAATCAAGGATTAGTTGTTGCCAGACCTCTTTTCCGACAAAAGTTGATAGCGGGGTGATCTCAGTTTCACATGTAAACATTTGACATCATGCATGTGTAATAACTTTGAATGATGTTGGTTGACGATGGAGGACACCAATGAATGTGTTATATATTAGTGCTCGATATGCGTAATATGTGTTTATATGTCTTGATTCTGCTTTTATATGTGTTTGATTTGTGAAAATAGAATTCAAATCAAATTGCTGAGGCTATTTTTTTTAAATGGGAAAATATTAACGGAGGCGGACAAATAACAATAGACCGCCACCATTAAATCTTTATCTATGGCGGTCGCATTATGGAGACCGCCTCGGTTAATTGTTTAATGGAGGCGTGCATTGCAACCGCCTCACCTTTGATTGGAGATGGTTGCAATGCCTGCCTCCATTAAGCATTTTCGCCCGCCTCCATTAAGATTTGTGTACTAGTGTTTTATTCGAGTTTAATTTGCATTTAATAGGCTACAGCATAAACATTTTTTATGATGTTGCAATGTTTTTAAGAAGATGATAGAGAAGAATTGAGTTTTATTTGGATGAACTCTGTTGTCTCGGCTTTTTACTCTAGATGGTCATGGAATTAAATGTCTATAAAATATTAGAACGAAACCATGTATGGATGATAGTTGTTTGAACCATGTTTCATTTTATTATTTTATATAACATGGTATTTGTGGAAACAATGCTATAAAACTTTTCACCGAGAATGACCTATTTCCTTTTACCCCTTAATATCTACGTCAGTTCGTAATATGGGCCAACACATATATATTCGATGACGTATCTGAACCAATTAGTATTATAAGCCAGCATGAATACTTAGCATACTCCCTCCATTCCTACAGTATAATATATATAGCCGGCGTGCACAGCCTCATTCCAGATACCAAGAAACTCACGAAAGTACGTGTTTCGCATTAACTGCGTCGTGATTAGCACCCGCGCTGCCGGCCGCAAAGGTCATCCGTCCTCACGCTCACGGAGATGAGATCAGTACTAGTGCATGCTGGTGACGCCTGAGGCATTCATCCATGCAGCATGAGGTACTAATGAGCAAGACCCTTGATCCTCCCGTCCGTCTCCTATTACGGTCAAATAGAAAAACGCCTGCACGCCGGGTATACCGGAACGGAGGGATTACTTAGTAACACGATCTGGTATGTACTGTATAGTCATCAAGGTACCATGTAGATACACTTCAGACTTAGTATTATTGCTAGCTGCCGGTTAGGAATGCCCCATCACTGACGGGTTTCACTTCACCCTCGTTGGTGATAACCGAGCTAATGACTGCCGGTTTGCATCCGACGATGATAAACTAATGTCACCGCCTGCTTGCATGATTAACGACATGGTGGTGATAAGTTTCAATTCTAAAAACAAAAAAAGGTCATTGACGATGGGGAGGGTGTGCTAGCGCCAACAAACACCTACGCCAGGCCTCCAAGCCACCTCCGCATGCACTCAAGAGCGAAGGGAGAGGAGAGAGGCCGGTGCTCTTGTGGGTGTGGAGAGAGGGAAAGGAATGGGAGGGACTGAGCGGGCATGAGAAAGGAATGTAGAAAGACTGAGTAGGTGAGACACATGGTTATAGTCCAACAGATTTCAGCAATAAAATTTTAGGTGTGGTGGTGTTATATTATCAATTTATAATAAACACCAAATAATATTATTACTATCGGTTGTACTACCACTAGCGATCGTAGACATGAACCAGTACTCCAGCAGTGATTCTATATCTATGGTAGCGCGTGCTATTCGAGGTTTTGGGCTCCAAGGACAAGACAAGGTCAGGATGTGCTACCAGCCAAACAGGGGTGTATGACACTGACACCCCGTCAAGCAGAGTATTTCTTCTGGGCTTCCTCGATCGAGCTCCGGTCTCCCGCAAGCGTGAATTCTTGGTTATTTGGACTCATATACGGGCGGGCTTGAACAAGCGTGAATTCTTGGCTATTTGGACTCCTTGCGGAACGGTGAGTGTGGGCCACCTGGGCAACTTTTTTGCGTTGGCCCAAGTGTTTCTTGTTTTTTTTTTTTTTTGAGTGTTTCTTGTTGATGAACGTCAATTACTCAATAAAGCAACAATTCCAAATAGTCCGTACCGTAGCTCCTTTTGACTTTGTGCTCAAAATTCAGTTTCTACACTTTGCATTTGCTAATATAAATATCTCACGCATTTGTGTGTGTGTGTGTGTGTGTGTGTGTGTGTGTGTGTATAATAAATCTATATTACAATACACGCGTACATGCAACTCCGTATTACAGTAGTATACATAACAATAAATTTAGAAATGCAGTAGTCAAGTCATGACCCCATACACAGAATTTAGCTCATACCTGAGAATGTCCTCAACGTACAGACATGTCCTTAGCAGTGAGGAATTCCCAACATTTATGTTTAATCTGTTCCCAAGAAAATTTCATTTCCATGAATCCTTTTCTGCTAGTTTCTATTATCGATCCATGCTAAATGATCTAGAACTTCAGGCGCATTTGTGAAGGTGCTGACCGATTTTCTTTTTCTTTCTGCATCCAGCTTGCGAGAGAGCCTTGCAGCCGGCTAGGCGCGTGCCCAGCCCATAAGTTGATGAAGTGAGGAACCACATACGGTTGCTCCACCAGCTCCTGATCCTGTCGTTGCACTGCTTTTCTTGCGCTGTGTGCTTTGCATCTTCGTGCTTGCCTTCGCAACTTGAATATATGCAGCACCATGTTGAGACTTCCAAAGCATCTGGTACATCTGTGTTTTGGCAGAAGTAATCTACAGCCTTTGGTAGTGTGATCTCTTCCAGCTGTGCCAAGGTAATGTCTGTATGAGCGCAATGTTGCTCCTCACTGTGATTCACCACTATAGCTGAGCTTTTATCCGCAGCCAGCGGGTCCTCTGAAGAGCCATGGGGCATAAACAGTAGTCCAGCTATCAGATATTGAGGATCTTGCAGACAAAAATCGCCTCCATGCAGTGAGACTTGGCACTGCAAGTGCACTCCAATAACTGATTCTAGAGAAATATCTGGCGTGCCTGTGTTGCTACTACAGTGAAGTTCATGCTGGTCAAGCTCCTTGCAACATAATGGGTTTGGGCGATTCCATTGAGAAAAACAATTATGAAGATTCTCCCAATGTTTTTTTCTGGCGTGAATCAAGAAATGGCACCCATGAGAAGTCGTGTGTAGGTAGTTGCATAAGTTTATTCCTAATAATTTCAACTTTAGACTTAAAAAGGGGTGTGTACAACCTCAAGCAATCAATGACAGTTCCAACTATGTCCGTACTCTCTAAAAGTTGTCGAGTGACACTAAAGAAAAAACTATTCTCGGGTGCCAGACCATCTTTCTGGATGAAGAACAGGACAACCTCTATTCCATGCTCTGGAGTACTGAAGGGCAACCATAGCAAAAAAAATGTGCTCTGACTTCCCAGATCGATATTGTGTTGTAGCTTCTTGCCTGTAAAAAGGTTTTTGACAAAAGGGTTGAAGGGCATGTGACAATGCGGTGTGCAACCAAGCTCTATGAATCTCAAGAAGTCGCTAGCACTGTCTGCATACTGTTAGTTGATCTCCACCAGCCTACTGGACCCTTATCTCTGCTCCCTGATCGGGGGAGCCCAACTCTAATCCGGTTGGAGAGCCCCTGTCGCACAGCACACATAAAAGGAAGGTGGGGGTGAGGGCTCGGACTACGAGGTTCGCCGTGAGCTGCCACTCCCACCTACAGTAACCCTAAACCGATCTAAAGACCGTGCTGCCAGCGACGGGATATGCTCCACCACCACCGTCACCTCTGCAGGGTCTCCACAGCGTTACTGGTGATCGTCTCCACCGCGTTGGACGGCTGCTACGCCGACGGCACCGGCGTCTCCCCGCTGCGGTGCAACTACTGAGAAGGCGAGGAGCCTTCACCGGATCTACGGGTTACGGTTACACAGAGAGGTACCAATCCTATGATCTTAATAATGGTATCAAAGCCAGGTTACAAGTGTGTAACCCTAACCCTAACCGGGTAAAAGCAAAGAAAAGAGTGACCGGGGTGGCGGACATCACGGTCTACCGGTCATCACCGCCACCGCGCGTGGGGGAAAGATGCCGCACCGTTCGACGGCGCATGGCAAGAGAATAGAACCGAAGACTTCCTTTCGGATCTGAAAAGAGAAGAAATCTCAAGAACTCTAACCCTAACCCTAAAAGGGGAAGGGGATAATCTGTTCTCTGAGCCCAGTTCTTGAATCGGGTTCAACCAAACCCTAACCCTAGATCCCCTTTTCGGGTAAACGAGGGAAAAGAAAAGAAAGGAAATTCAAGCGAAAAGAAAAAGAACAAAGAATAGGGGTCGGCACACGAACCCTAACCCCAATCGGTCAAACGAAGAAAAGCAAACAAGATCTAGATCCGATTGGGAAAGAAGAGAAAAAGAAGGGTCGGAACCCTAACCCTAATCCTAGTTTCCCATTCGGATGAACTCGAAAAGAAAAGGAAGAAGAACAATACAAATCCGAAAAAGGGAAGGGGTGGATCTACCTCGCCGGGCGTCGGGATGTCCCTTCGCCGGCGCGGGAAAAGAAGCCGAGCTGGGGGAGCTGGCTCGCCGGGCTCGGCCAAGGGGGCGCTGCGGCCAGGCCGCTCGACGGCGGCGTGCTCACCCGTTGGGGAGCACGCGCGCTGGCGAGGGGGCCGGCGACGGCGCCATGGTCGCTCCTCCATCGTCCCTCGCTCTCGGTGTCTCGCTGTGGCTGCGTTGAGGTAGAGAGAGGAGGGAGCGGCGAAGAAGAGAGAGAATTAGAAAGGAGCAAATGAAACTAGGGTTCGGGACCGTGGCCAGTGAAGACTTTTTGTTCGACCGAAACGATCGGACGGCCGTCGGATGAGATCCAACGGCGCCGGATGCACGGGCCAGCGAGCGGCCCAGGCGGGCGAACGCACCGCGCGGCAATTTGCCGGCCCAGGCTCAGGTTGCAGCCTGGGTGCGGCCGGGCATCGCGCACAGAGCTGGGCCAGGTTGTTTAGCAGGCCGGGGCCATGTACTGTAGCTGATAGGTTGTGCACTGTTGCTACAGGCCGGGCCAAAAATGAATAGAAGAATATAGAAAGGTTTTATTTAATTTCAGAAGCTGACTTGAATGAATTCCAATGGTTTAAAATTTCTGGTAAAATTACACCAACGTGTTATTTTTCCAAAAAATAGATACGAACAAGAAAAGCTTCTGAAAAATAGATAATAAATTTTTCATGCTTTTCCTTTTTCAGTAAATGTTTATTTCCTGGAAAATTGAAAGTGCAAATTGGCTCAAAAGAAAAATAGAAAAGTAATTTTTCCCTGTGGGTAAAATTCAAGAAATTGAGTGAAAGTTTTTCCGCTGCTAAAGAAATTGTTTATTCTCCAGTTAATTTAAACCAATGTGGTATTTAATTGGAGAAAAAGAGATTTTTTCCGCTGCCAAAGAAAAGTTGTTGATTCTTCAGTTATTTTTGAACCAATATGGTATTTAATTGGAGAAAACGAGATTTGACATGATTATGATGTTGTTATTTTCTGACCAACGTTGTTAATAACAATATCATAATTTTAATGATTTATGCATTAATTCTACTTCCGCCCAACGGTGATGTAGAATTAGTGTATAAGAAAAGTTGATAATTTTAATGATTTATGCATTAATTCTACTTCTGCCCAACGGTGATGTAGAATTCGTGTATAAGAAGAGTTGTAAATTTTAAATGATTTATGCATTAATTCTACTTCTGCCCAACGGTGATGTAGAATCAGTGTGTAAGAACAGTTGTGAAAGTTAAAGATTTATGCATTAATTCTATTTCTGCCCAACGATGATGTAGAATTAGTGTATAAGAATAATTGTATGTTTTGATTTTAACCAACGTTGGAATCAAGGCATGCAAATGGTGTTATTTTTATGTTAAGAAAAGTTTTGACCTGGTTTTCATCTTGTCTAAGGTGGACTGGGTAGTCACCTCATCGTATTCCACTGAGATTGTGGCACCGGTGAGGGAGACAAAAGAGAATGATGCCACTTGGGCAAGTAAAGAGAGGGATTTTGAATCTCAAAAGATATCCTATGACTCCTTGGGCATAGGAAATGAATCACTACCAACACGAAAAAGTTTGGCTATGATAAAGAATATGATTGAACTTGTAATTGTGGGCTCAATCCCAGAATGTGACACGGTCACCAAGTACCTCGATAGAATAAAGAGTCAGTTCACTGGCTCTTCAAAGACATATGCCACTTAGCTGATAAAGCAGCTGGTCACAGAGTGTTAATCTGAAAAAGGTGGCATAAGAGAGCTCACGATGCGTTGTCGAAATTATGGCACTGTCGTTTAGGCCATATTTCGAGGGGGAGAATAGAAAGACAAGTTAAGAATAATATTCTTCCTCCATTAGAGCTCTCAGATTAAGTTCAATGCTGAGAATGCATAAAAGAAAAGTATATAAAGAAGATTAAGAAAGATGACAAATGAAGCGCAGGAATCTTATAGATTATTCACATAGACATCTGTGGTCAGTTTCCTGTAAAGAGTGTAGATGGTAATGATTCGTTCATAACATTCACATATGAGTACTCCCATTATGGCTATATTTATCCAATCAGAGAAAGAAAAGATGTACTGGATAAATTCAAGATATTAAAGATTAAGATAGTCAGGTCTGACCGTAGGGGAGTAATGCGGTCGGTATACCCTAAAAGAATGGCATAGTAGCCCAGTATTCTATACCGGGTGAACCTCAGCAGAATAGAGTAGCTAAAAGAATCAATCGCACCCTGATGGATATGGTGGACAGTATGATAAGTTACTCCACCTTATAGTTGAGCCTGTGGATGGAGAAGTTGAAAACGGCCATTCATATTCTCAATGAAGTATCAAGAAAGTCGGTGCCCAAAACACCGTATGAGTTGTGGACAGAAAGAGTACCCTCAATAAATCACTTGCGTGTGTGTGGGGGAGCCCTGCTGAGGCTAAAGTATTTAACCCAAACATTGGGAAGTTAGATTCCAAAAATAGTAAGTTGCCATTTCATTGGCTACATAGAAAAGTCAAAAGGTTTTCGTTTCTACTATCCAGAGAGACATACAAAGTTTGTGGAAATGGGACACGCTGTCTTTCTAGAGGATGAATTGATAAGGGGGAGCATGGTAGCTCGAGAAATTGACCTTGAAGTGAAGCGGGTGTATACGCCCACTCCAATGATTCATAAGCTATTTTTCTCACTACCTGCTGTGCTGCACCGGTAGTGCTAGATACTGTGGTGCCAGCACCTGTTGTTATCCCACATGTGGCAACAATGAATGATGAGAAACCTGTTTTTCAGGATCCTATAGAACCTATTGCCACACATGAGGGGGAGCAACAACAGCCTCAAACAAAAGATGTGCCAAATGTGAAGGCCCCTAGTAGGTCTCAAAGAGTTAGAAAATCAGCTATTTCTGCTGATTATGAAGTGTATAACACTAAGGAATTTTAAATGGAGGATGATCCCACCTCATTTGAAGAAGCCATGAGAAGTGATCATTCATCAAAGTGGCTTGAGACCATGGAAGATGAAATGAAATCAATGAATGTAAATAAAGTTTGAGATTTGGAAATAATTCCTAAATGAGTCAAAACAGTAGGCTGTAAATGGGTCTATAAGACTAAACATGACTCTCAAGGGAATATAGAGACATATAAAGTGTGACTTTGTGGCAAAAGGCTTTATGCAAAGAGAAGGGATTGATTACAATGAGACCTTTTTTTTCTCCAGTCTTATGTAAAGTTTCCTTCAGAATCATAATGGCATTAGTGGCACATTACGATTAAGAATTACATCATATGGATGTAAAGACGACATTTCTCAACAGAGACTTGGAGGAAAATGTTTACATGGCACAACCGAAAGTTTTGTCATGGAAGGAAAAGAACGAATGAGATGCCGCCTAAAGAAATCCATTTATGGATTAAAGCAAGCTTCAAGACAGTGGGACTTGAAGTTTGATCAGTCAATAAAGAATTTTAGGTTTTAAAAGAGAATATAGAGGACAATTGTGTCTATGCAAAGTTTAAGAATAGAAAGTTTATCTTCCTTGTCCTGTATGTAGATGATATCTTACTTGCTAGTAGTGATGTCAGTCTACTATAGGAGACAAAGAAGTTTTGTCCTCAAAACTTGATATGAAAGATCTTGACGAAGCCTCATTCGTTCTAGGGATCGAGATTCACCGAGATAGAAGAAAAGGGTATAATGACTGTCACAAAAGGCATACATGGAAAAGATCTTAAAGGAATTCAATATGCACAAATATAGTCCCTCACCTGCTCCTATAGTCAAGGGCGATAGATATGGGGATTTTAAATGCCCTAGGAACCAATATGAGCTCAATCGATAAAGTAAAAGTGGTTCCATATGCTTCAGCTGTCGGAAGCTTGCAACATGCTCAAGTATGTACGCGCCCTGACTTGGCATTTGTTACCAGGTTTTACTTGGCAGATTCCAGAGCAATTCTGGAATAGAATACTGAAATAAGTAAAGAAAGTCTTGCATTATTTGCAAGGAACGAAAGGCCTCATGATGACATATAGAAGATTTGATTCACTCTACATGGTGGGATATTCAGATTCTGATTATGCGAGAGTGAATGCATATCCAGACGTGGATTTTCTATCATCTCGCAAAGGGGAGCTATTTCATGGAAAAGCTCAAAGCAAACTATCACTATATCGTCCATAATGTATGATAGTTTGTATCGTGTTATGAGGCAACGGGCAGGTGAACTAACTAACGAAGTTCATACCCGGTTTGAAGGTGGTTGACGATATCTATAGACCACTAAAGTTATACTGTAATTATAATCTGGCAGTAAAGGATGCTCACAACATAAGTCAAGTGGTGCTGCCAAACACATTGACATAGAGTATTATGTTGTGAAAGATAAAGTCCGGGATCAAGTCATAAGTCTTGAGCATATAAGAACAGAAAGGATGCTCGCGGATCTGTTTACAAAAGGCTTACCACCCAACATGTTCAGAGGACATGGTGTTCAGAGAACATGTAGCTAGCTTGGGTTTAAGGGAAAGCCTAAAATATTCCTGGACAAAAGAAGGCCCAAAGATAAGTATCTATTTCAGAACAGAGTAGTGAGTTGTAGCTGTTAAGTCTATCGGCAATGGAACGTGACAATGAGACATGCTCTATGAGCTAATCTGTAATGGAATGAACAAAAGTAAATGATATGAAAGTGAAAGATGAAATGAGATCAAGGGGGAGAATGTTAGTTGATCTCCACCAATAGGCCCAACGGCCTATTGGGCCTTTATCTCTGCTCTCTGATCGGGGGAACCCAACCCTAATCCGGTTGGAGGGCCCCTGTCGCACAGCATACATAAAAGGAAGGTGGGGGTGAGGGCTCGGACTACGAGGTTCGCCTTGAGCCGCCACTCCCACCTACAGTAACCCTAAACCGATCTAAAGACCGTGCTGCCAGCGACGGGATGTGCCCCACCACCACCGTCACCTCTGCAGGGTCTCCACAGCGCTACTGGTGATCGTCTCCACCGCGCTGGACGGCTGCTACGCCGACGGCACCGGCGTCTCCCCGCTGCGGTGCATCTACTGAGAAGGCGAGGAGCCTTCACCGGATCTACGGGTTACGGTTACACAGAGAGGTACCAATCCTACGATCTTAACACATACCACTCAAATCTTCGAACAATGGATCTGCTTAGCTGGTTGTTGAGACCAAAGGTAGAAGAGATAAATGACTTGGTAGCATGTGCTATCCGTTTAGGAAAGGCTGAACTACTGACCTCCTGTTCCATCTTTTCTTCTTCCAGGATTCTATTCTTGCACTTGTGGAGCATGTCGTCGCACTCTTGAGCAGCACGCTTCAGATTTTTCCGCCAACGCAACAACGATGCATCAGTGATCTGCCACTTTTCAGATGTCTCGAGAGCAGCCTCCAACTTGATGTGCGCCATCTCTAGCCTCTCCAAGTTTTCGTTGTCCTTCGATTTCTCTTTCCCCTCATGCCTGTCAATCAGATCAAATAGGATTTGGCTAACTGCCCCTTGGACAACCGCAGAACCGACCATCTCTGCCATTAGGAGTCAAGCATCTATAGCATCCCTTCCCAGCTCATGAAAAGTATCATATACCATTAGTCAGCACACATCAGAGAGTAAAAATATGGAATTTTGATCACAAGCAAGGATTTAGCTGAGTGGCTGTAAGAATCTACCTTTGATAGAATTGCGTGGGAGTAGTGATCAGCTTAGATGTCCTGTGTATGAAGGTATCTCTATAAGGAGGTGTTGGTCTCCATAAGCCAGGGAAATGTTGGCTCGAGAAGGGATATGTGACTTCAATCAATGATGAGAGTCTCTGCTTCTAGATATGCATATAATTGACTAACATTCATTAAGTGGTGGCAAGTTGACGAAGCACATGCTGTGTGAATAATCAAATGGAGGCTGCTATGCTTCTCTTTACGCGTTTGAATATAATTGGCTAACATAGTATTGAACATGCATTAAATAGTGACAAGTTGAACCATACGGAGGCTGCTATGCTAATAAACTCAAAGAGAACAAGGGGAATTATAATACGTCAGCTTCAACATCTTTCATCCATTATATTAATTCAGCAGTATAGGGAACTCAGAAGTCTTGGTCCTTTGCAGGTGAACATGGAAAGGTTGAATCCTCCCCTTGCTCCATGGCATTCTAGTCAACCGCGTGGGGCCTAGAAGCCAGAACCTGCAGCCACTACTGGATTCAGGTTCTTTGCCGAGTGCCTGAGGCACTCGGCAAAGGTCAAATTGCACTCGGCAAAGCCTTTGCCGAGTGTGACACTCGGCAAAGAACACACGGCAAAAAATTGATCGGCAAAGCCCTCTTTGCCGAGTGTCTTTTATCGGGCACTCGGCAAAGGCTTTGCCGAGTGCCCCGGTGACACTCGGCAAAGAAAAGCGACCGTCACGACGCCGGTTCCGTTGGCGGTCACTTTGCCGAGTGCCAACCCTGCAGGCACTCGGCAAAGATTTTTTATTTTTTTTAATTTTTTTTTTCTTTGCCGAGTGCCAACCCTACAGGCACTCGGCAAAGATTTTTTATTTTTTTATTTTTTTTTTAAATTTCTTTGCCGAGTGCCAAGCCTTGAGGCACTCGGCAAAGATTTTTTTATTTTTTTTTATAAAATTTCTTTGCCGAGTGCCCTCTGTCGGGCACTCAGCAAATATTTTTTTTAATTTTTTTTAAAATTTCTTTGCCGAGTGCCCTCTGGCTGGCACTCGGCAAAGTTTGAATTTTTTTTAAAAGTTTAATTTTTTTTAAAGAAAATTCTTTATCGAGTGTCATGATTCACTTTGCCGAGTGCTCTCTTCCCTACACTCGCAAAGTTTAATTTTTTTTTGTGGGATTCTTTCTTTGCCGAGTGCCATGGTCGAGCACTTTCGGCAAAGATTTTTTTTTTTTTTTTATTTCTTTGCCGAGTGCCCTCTGTCCGGCACTCGGCAAAGTTGGAATTTTTTAAAAAATTTCTTTGCCGAGTGCCATGGTCACAGCACTCGGCAAAGCTGGAAAACTGGTTTTCTGGACGCCCATTTTCCAGCTTTGCCGAGTGCTGTGACCATGGCACTCGGCAAAGTGACCCAAAATGGCAATTTTAAATTTTTTTTACATTCCATCATGCCAAATAAATTCATACAAACATACATCACATATATATATCTCATCCATCTACACATCCATCCGCACATATCACATCCATCACAATATATATCACATATATAATAATAAGTGCTCAAGTCCATCCAAATAAATCCGCAACTCCATCAAAGTCCACAAGTGCATCACAAGTCCATCACCAAGTGAACAATAAATGAAAAAAATACAACGTGCACTCATTATGATTAGCAATACAGTAGAAAAACCTATATTTTTCACATAAATATGGCTGGTATGACTAATATGAAGGAAGCAACTGGGATCTGTGAGGTACATCAAAAGCCTGAATCATACTTATTAAAGTTCTTGAAAGCAGCTGTGTCATCTAGTTCTCCTCTCATATCCAGAGGATACGGTTCACCATTTACCAAGGTAAATGGGTTCATCTCAAGAAATGAGAAATCCAAGTCTGCAAAAGAACCAAAGAGCATCACACGTTGAGTGTTGAAACCGGAAAAGCAACAACTACAAACTGTCTGCCTTTGAAAAGCAAGGGTGAGGTACCTTGGAAAACAGAAAATACACCTCTAATGAAATCACCTATTTTTGTGCGGACCTGAAATTCAAGCACGGATCATCAATGAGAATCAACTGAGAATTGATGGTTAATCAAGAATCTGAGAATGACCAGCAGCAACGAGTTCCAAGCCTTACTGGGAACAAAACAAATGGTATAATAAATAAACAAGTAACAGTGCAATAGCTGACCTCCAATGGCAGGGTGGCGATCAATGGAGCACATGCGTCAGGTGTCATTTGATTCTCTGTGGGAAGAAAGATAGTCTTAACCTTGTCCCAGTTCTCCTCGATCTCAATACCTCCACACTCTGAGAAACTAATGGTGCTGCCAAGCCTTTCTGATACAATCGAAAGGTAATACTCTTGGTCATGCGGCACAAATGGCTCAACTATGAAGGTTGTAATTGGAGCTTTGCAGCCACCCATCTCGACCTAGATACATGAGCAAATTCAGTCATATAGATTATAAATAGCTTTAACGATCAGGTTTGTGCTGGTAAAAGCATATGGCAAGATGACCTTCAAAAAAAAAGCATGGCAAGATGCTAGTCATGACAGTACCTCAACTCCCAACCGCTCCTTAACAAATTGGCGAACTTGGGCAAGATCTAGGTTGAGGGCCACAAGTCCACTCTTCCCACGTTTCCCAAAGAGCATGTCAGGTTTCACAACCAACTTCATAGATGAGAGCCATGGCTCCTGGTTTGCAAGCTCAGTGAAATCCGTTGACTGTGTGACCTGTGATTAAGCATTCTGAAAATTCAATCAACTGGTCTTGAGGAATATGTAAAAAACAGGGATGCTATAGTGAATGAAAGAAGATAACTAATATAGAACATCAGAACCTGAAGAACCTCCCTTGAGAGTAATCAAACTCGATCTGTGTAACTGTATTTCTACAACCAATAAACCCAGCTAATGCAAAACACTAAGCAAGTGCACCTTCAAAGAGAACCCAAGTAAAATGAACCGGTTGTTTCCTATCTGGTGAATGGCAACTAAAAACGAAGACAATCTGTTGGTGTTACCTAGATGATCTACTGGTTTTTGACACAGACCCAGTTTATCAGAGTAAAATTCCCCTAAACCAAACTATATAACTGCTACTTGAAAATTCTGGTTTCTATGGGGGTTGAGATTTCAATGACCACAGCCATAGACCTTGCAAATCCATTCTATGGAGCGAGCTAACTCCGGCAGACCGGCACCCGATCCTGTTCCTACGGTGACCGCGGCAAGAAGATGGTGGGTGCTGATTATGATTATCCAAGACATGGAGATTCATTTGGATAGAACAGGAAAAGCAGGAGCCGTCACTGCCAACCTAATAAAATCAGGACTCGTCACTCTGATCCAGCATTTCAATTTGAGCAGCTTGTGCTTTTGAAAAAGCTTACCCCAAATAACACTAAATAAATCCACATGATGCTCATTTCACAAAGTCACAGCCAGCCAGCCGACAAACAACTATAAAGGTCAATACGAAACTAGCTTAGCTCTGTCCTAGCTTGCACCATTTGAGCTTCAAGTACTCTACATGTATCAGGTATACCAATAAATCATACTGCAAGAGCAAGCAAAGCGACAAGGTACAAGCATACTAAATTCCCCTCCAACATTGCATCTCGACTCAACACACAAGGTAGAACTAATCAATCTGAACTATCTTAGAAAACTAAGTACAGTCAGTTCAATTCCCCCTTTTCATCATCCATGTTTCTGATCTAAAAATACAATAAAATCATTTCATGTATTTTATGATTTTATCATGGCTGATAGGAACTGAAAAACAAAAATAAGAATTTGGTACTGCACGAGGTAGGAGAACTAAGGCTCCTTGTTCAGCACAAACAGATATGCTGCTGGATGGTAAAGCTAGCCCTGACCTGACGACGCTATGCAGTAATGAACTTTTGATTTGACAGTCAAAATTAGCAGGGCCATATGCATCAGCAATTCAACATGCTATTTTAATTCGTTTCGATCCAATCAGCTGATATATGCATCAAACTAACTACATTTTATGCTATCAAAGAACCGCATTAATAAGCAATGCCCTGGTGTTGATATTTATGGTACTAGCTAGCAATCCAACAGGCATTGGAACTCTATAGGGTCCGAGTCCTCAAGCAGAAGGCCACTCACCTTGATGGAGGCAGATGATCCGAAGCTGAAGGCGCTCGCTGCCGTCTTGTAGCCCAGCTCCACGGTCTTGCGTGCTCGCGGTGGAGTCTCGCCGAGTGCTCGAGTCGCCGTCTGCCCGTCTCAGTGGCTTGGCCTCTCTGCTCCGTCCTGCTGGCTGCTGCTTGCTGCGTTGCGGTGAATGAACTGGCCGCTGGCACGGGCGCGCGGGCGGCGCGGGCGCGCGGGCGGCCGGGCGGCGTGGGCGCGGCGCGGGGGCGGGGGCGGGGCGGCGTGGGCGCGGTGGCTGGCTGCGGCTGTCTGCTTGACTGCCCGGACGGCCGAAAGCGTTTAATAAGTCCCAACCGCTCCTTCGCCGAGTGCCAGATGAGGCAGGCACTCGGCAAAGATTTAATTCTTTTTTTTAAAAAAATTCTTTGTCGAGTGTCCTAGATCTGGCACTCGGCAAAGATTTAATTTTTTTTTAGAATTTTTTGTCGAGTGTCCTGATCCAAGACTCGAGCAAAGTTGTTTTTTAAAATCTTTGCCGAAAGTGCCGGATCTGGGACACTCGCAAAAAATTCCAAAAAAATAAATCTTTGCCGAAAGTGCTAGATCCGAGACACTTTCGATAAAAGAATTTTTAAAAAAATTAAATCTTTGCCGAGTGCCTAACAAAGCAGCACTCGGCAAAGAAGGCCGTGGGTCGAACACCGTTCTGTGGCAGACCTATGTCGAGTGCCGCTCTTTTTGTTGAGTCGGCACTTTCGGCAAAAAGTCCTTTTGCCGAGTGCCCTTGTTTGCCGAGTGCCCAAACTCGGTAAAAGAACTCTTTCTTGAAGTGCAATTCTTTGCCGAGTGCGACACTCGGCAAAGAAGGTCTTTGCCGAGTGTCCGATTTTTTACACTCGGTAAAGAATTATGCACTCGGCAAAGTCTCTGTTTCCAGTAGTGAGCGGTGTTGCACCGCCACCTGGGCAGGCCAAGAGTCTGACAATATTTATCTTCGGCCTGTTCGTTTGGCTGGGCTTGTTCGCTGCTGGATAGTGAAGAAATACTACTGGCTGGTTTGGTGTGAGAGAAAAATATTGTTTCGGCTGAAAATTTACGATCGTATAATCCCAGCCGAACAGGCTGCTTGGCCATACCCCTATGTTTTTCTATTTTTCTATTTTCTTACTATATATAATCTCTAGTATGAAATGGATTTACATGAAGCTAAACACATGAACAGTGCACTGCACTGCACTTACATAAATTCTTAGAGTGGATTTCTTTAGAGTTACTACGGTAGGCGATTCTTTTTGAGGAAACAGGAGTGGTAGCACCCAAATTCAAGAAACAGAAAAGGACAAAGAATATAAAGAAGATCACGATTGGTACTATGGTAGGCGATTGCCAGCCTGAACTTTGATATATAAATGAATATGCAGGGACCAGAGGATTTGCAAAATGAGAAGAAAGAGCTCAAGTGCAGAGCTATGTCACATTGTCAAAAAAAAAAAATCAACCCAAAAGTTGAAGAGAACAATGGGCAGGCTTTCTAGCTCGGTGTGACCAGAGGTGAAGATCCAATGCAGCATTCGAAGAGTTTGGCAGCAGAGACGTCATGTTCATTAAAGGCCTGGCATTCCTACTCTTCCAGAGAACTGTTTGCATATGTAGCTCAAGTACTCAACAACCTTCTCTCAAGTCTTGACCCCAAACACAGAATTTAGCTCATATACCTGAGAATGTCCTCAACGTACAGACAGGTCCTTAGCTGTGAAGAATTCCCAACATTTATGTTTTCCAAGAAAATTCCATTTCCACGAATGTTTTCCACTCTTGAGCAGCACGCTTCAGATTTTTCCGCCAACACAACAATGATGCATCAGTGATCTGACACTTTTCAGATGTCTCGAAAGCAGCCCCCCAACTTGATGTGCGCCATCTCTAGCCTCTCCAAGTTTTCGTTGGGTTGTCCTTCGATTTCTCTTTCCCCTCATGCCTGTCAATCAGCTCAGATAGGATTTGCTAACTGCCCCTTGGACAACCACAGAACCGACCATCTCTTCCATTAGGACTCAAGCATCTATAGCGTCCCTTCCCTACTCATGAAAAGTAGCATATACCATAAGTTAGCATACATGAGAATAAAAATATGGAATTTGGATCGCAAACAAGGATTAGCTTAAGGGCTGTAAGAATTTACCTTTGATAGAATTGCATGGAAGTAGTGATCAGCTTAGCTATCCTGTGTATGAAGGTATCTTTATAAGGAGGTGTTGGTCTCCATAAGGGGAAATGTTGGCTCAAGAAGGGATATGTGACTACAATCAACAATTTGAGTCTCTGCTTTTATATATGGTTGAATATAATTGCCTAACATGCATTTAGTGGTGGCAAGTTGACGAAGCACATGCTGTGTGAATAATCAAATGGATGCTGCCATGCTAGTTGACCTGAAAGTAAAGTGAAATATGTCAATTTGAGCATCTTTCATCCACGAACTCCGCAAAGGTATATGTGACTTTAATCAACAATGACAGTCTCTGCTTCTATAAATGTCTGAATATAATTGCCTGACACGCATTAAGTGGTGGCAAGTTGACGAAGCACATGCTGTGTGAATAATCAAATGGAGGCTGCCATGCTAGTTGACCTGAAAGTAAAGTGAAATATGTGAACTTGAGCATCTTTCATCCACTAACGCCGCACAGTAGACAGCTTGAAACTGCCCTTACTGTCGGCAGTTTTCCTTGTATCTTCTTTTTTCTATCTTTCCTTCCCCTCACTGTTTCTTTATTAACTATTATTGTTAGCCAAAAGATCTGCATTTGATGCACAAAAGTAACAAAAGGACTGCTGGGATGAAAAGGGCTTCTATTCTATCAGACTGTTCAGTAGAGAAGCTACAGCTGCTGGTGCTGCAAATAAGCTGTAACTTATTTGCAGCCAAACAGTCTGATAGATCATGGCAAATATCTGCATATGCTGAAAGCTGGATGACAAATACACTGACAGATCATGATGAATTCCAACCGGTTATCCAAAAGAATCACAGCATCCATTTCCTGCTAAGGAAATGTAACATAGATCATTAGGTCAGTAACTAAGTATACGTGAGATACTAAATATGTCTTCGGATCAAAATTCAGAAGCAAAGATTTAGCTTAGCAGCTGTAAGAATATACCTTTGACAGAATAAAACAGAAGTGGTGGATAAGATAACGCAGTCCAAGACTTGGAAGAAAAAGGAGGCATTCAATTCAATAACAGGGTATGGTAGCAAAGGCCGAAGGGTGTGTGGGCTGTGGATGATTTGGTCTTTATAGGGGAGAAATGTCGAATTGAGAAGGGAAACCTATCTTCAATCATCAATGAAAGTCGCTGCTGCTGTTTACGCATTTGAATATAATTGGCTAGCATGCATTAAATGATGACTTGTTGAACCATATGGAGGCTTCTATGCTAATCAGCGCCGACAACCGGAGAAAAAAAGGGAAATATGTCAACTAGAACTTCTCTCATCCATGAATTCAGCGCCGTACATGGAACTCAGAAGACTTAGTCCTTACCAGATGAATGATGCAAAGCTTGAAACTGCCCCTTGCCACTGGCCATTTGTAGCGGGCGAAGCAGATGTTCTGATTCTTTGGCAAACTTTTTCCTATGGTGTTCTAGTATGGCATAACGTTCACTAGTCACCTACAATCTCCGTACGCCTTAGTTTTCTATACAATGCTTCCTTCATCAGTTCACCTCATTATCTAACTGATCATGGATAGTCAAAACTCAAAAGGACAACATATCTATACACCTCAGAGTACAGAGGACTCCTGTATATCCTGTAAGATGTATGACAGAGTGCAGACGTGCAGTGACATCAGAATACTGCATAGCCAAGACAATTAACCCAAAGAAGATTTGCTCCTACATGAGTACATGACCATTGACCACATCTAAAGCCCACTGTAATAGAAGAAAATCTGTGCCTTTTCTTTCTCTCCTAGGACCTAGCTAGCTAAAATCGCAGAGCAGCTTGTTATAATCTCACATCGACTGACAGGCTGCTCGACGCCCTCGACGCAGGGCAGGTTGTGGCATCTGCGGTGGGGAGTAAATCGAGCTCACCTCTAGCGCGGCCGCACGGAGTAGCGGCGGACGGCGACTCCACCGCCATCTCCGGGCATTCTTCGTCCTTCTCGAATCTCGACGGTGCCGCCGCCCCGTGCACCCTCCTCGACCGACCGACGAACCCTGCCGGCCACCTCGGCAAACCACTGCCATGTGGGGCCCAAGTTCCATAACCTACGCGGTGACGGCGGCTGCAAACCGTGCACCCTCCCTCACCTCCCTAACTGGCCGTCGCTTGCCGGATCCTCCGCGATGACGGCGTGCCTCTCCACTCTTTCCGGCAAAGCAGTGCGGTGAGGTCCCAGAATCCAGCAGCGCGCGCGAACTGGGCTAGGCCTAGGCCTAGAGGCCAGAGCGTAATAAAATGTTTGTTTTGGCCCAACAAATATTGTCTGTGGCCTTTTCTATTTTTATTTATGGGACTTTGCTTGTGGCCTTTAGCACTCTCGTTCACAAAAGAATGTCATTATCACTCTTGGCGGAGCCAATGAATTTCAAGTTTGATAAAATATATAGAGATATACTAATATTTATAATATGTAATAAATATTATTAGATAAATTCTAGAATATATTTTTATAATAAACCTATCTAGAATTACAATATTGATAATGTTTTTTATAAACTTAGAAAGATGGACAGCCTAGATTGCTGCGTGATTGGCGTTTCTTTTCTTTTTGTCGGCTGCTCTACCTGGCTGATTTCACAGCTCTTTCTATTTTCGCCGTTCAATATCATGGACTGGTTTGACTGTTTAAATTATGGCTGTAGAGCACGTGGAGTATTTCCTTCGAAAGTCCTAGGAAATCCCAAATTCCCGCGTGCTTTTTTCCTTAACAAGGTTTATGTGGAAATTGGTTTGGGTACAAGGAGAATCTGCATCAGTGTTAGCCAAGTCAATACGAAAGTCTTGCAGAAAGAGATTAAAGTTGCAGTACGTCGAGGGGTGACTTATGACAAGCAATCGTGCCAACATGCGATTTTTTTTTTTAAAAAAAACACTCATACAAGCATATATGCACTTTGAATTTTTTTTTTAAAAAAAACACTTAGGCACCTCTACCTCTAAAGTTTGTTTGATCATCTCTGTAGACCTCATCCGTATTAGTGGTGGGATCGAGAGTAGAAGAATATGAAACCTCTCGCTGGCAGAATGAAACCATTAGATTAGTGAAAAAAAGAACAAAGAATGAGAAGAAAGCAGCCATGGTCAAGCTTTAATTAATATAAATAAGTAGAAGTCATTACAACCTTTAAATTAAAGCGAGACATGGCATAACCACAATCTCAAAGTTCACAGAAGCAACAGAAGCATGCGGTTACAAATAGGTTTCACATTTTATTCTCATGTAATTCCCATTACATAATCACTTGATCAGCTGGTCATATGTGCATAACTCAAACTGAGATGAAGTGATGTGCTGTACTTCCATAAGTTCCTAATGTAGAATTATAGTAGTACTTCCTAATTTTAAGACCAACAAAACACAAACTATTGACATGTAATTTAAGACCTTCATGCTATGGGTTGCTGTTTGCTCCTCTTCACTGGAAACAGATCATTTGACCCAAATTCTATCCCCCAATATATCTGCACTTTTATTTTTCTGATTTTGCTCTGTTTTCTGAGTAGTAATCCAACCTTTGGTCTGTTACGGTTATCTCTCCAGGTTAAATGATTTAGAATTTCAGGTATGTTACTGGTGCTGCTAACTGACTTTCCTTTTCTTTCTGAATCCAGTCCAAGATCAAGCCTTGTAGCCGAACAGGCGCATGTGCACCCCATAAGTCGATAAAGTGAGGGATCATACGTGTCCGATGCTGAAGCTCCTGATCCTTTTGTTGCACCAGTTTTCTTTTCCTAGCTCCCTTAAAAGTTCTCCGTGCACCTGGAGCCTCCATGCTTGGCTTTCCTAAATGAACGTATGCAGTGCCATGTATAGCCTTCCAAAGTATTTGGTAGACTGTCGCTTCAGTGTTTTGTTGGAAGTAATCTATCGCCTTTGGCAGCATGATCTCTTTCAGTTGTTCCAAGGTAATGTCAGTATGCTCGCAATGGTGTCGCCTCCTGAAGATCGGCGCCATTGTAGAACTTCTATCCGCAGGTAGCATGTTTTCTGAAGAACCATGGGGAGTAAAGAGGAGTCCAGCTTTCAGCTTTTGATAATCGTGCAGAGAATATTTGTATTCAGACAGTGAGGTCCGTTGTTTATTGTGCTCGGATAGTGAGATCTGACACTGCAAATTTACTACAATAATTGAATCCAGAGAAGCATCTACAGTGCCTAGGTTACTAATATGGCCAACCTTATGCTGATCATGCTGCTTGCAACATAATGGGTCTGGACGAAACCATTGAGTGCTAAAACTATGAAGATTGTCCCAGTGTTTTCTGTGCCATAGATCAACATATGGCACCCATGAGAAGTCCTGTGTAGGTAGCTGAGTGAGCTCTTTCTTGATGGTTTCAACTGTAGGCTGGAAACAAGGAGGGAAGAGCTGCAGGCAGTTCACTACGGTCCCAACAATGTCTGTGCTTTCTGATATCTGCAGCATTGCACCAAAAAAGAAGTTATCTTCAAGTGTATTTCTGTCTTTCTTGATAAATACCAGGCAAACTTCTATTCCATGTTCTTTCGTAGCAAAGGGCACCAACCATAATAGAAACAAAGGGTACTCATTTCCACGGACAATTTTGTGTTGTAGTTCCCTGCCTGCAAAAAGGTGCTTGACAAAAGAGTTGAATGACATCTGACGGGATGGTGTGCCACCAAGCTCCATGAATCTCAGAAACTCACTAGCACTATTTGCAAACCACTCGAATCTTCTAACAACAGATCTGCTGGACTCATAGTTGTTGCGGCCAAAGGCAGAGAAAATAAAAGATTTGGTAGCATGTGCTATTCGTCTAGGAAAGGAAGAATTCCTCACCTCCTGTTCCATCTGTTCTTCTTCAAGGATTATCTTCTTGTATCCGTACAGTGTGTCATCGCACTCTTGAGCAGCACGCTTCAGCTTCTTGCGCCAACGCAACAACGACGAATCAGTGATCTGCCACTTACTGGATGTCTCAAGAGCTGCCTCCAGCTTGATATGCGCCATCTCCAGCCTCTCCAAGTTATCATTTGGATTTGAGTCTTCTTTGCCCTCATACCTGTGAACCAGACCGGATAGAATTTGGCCAACTGTCTCCTGGATAACCACAGAACTGACCATCTCGGTCATTAGGATCCAATAAGTATTTGTAGCATTCCTTCCCTGCTCAGAAAAAAAAAGCATTTGTACATGAGGAGACTAAATATATGAACAAAATCTCGGGACAGAAAAAAAATGTGTTCCACAGAGGACCTACCCTCAATTGATGTGCAAGGAAGTGGTGAGGAGTTGTCGTAAGTGTATATAAATATATTCTGGAGGGTAATGTGAATGTGATGCCCAAGATTTTCAGAGGAAAGAGACGTCGAGAAGTGAACAACTGGGGTCTGGTAGTGACCAGTGCACAGGAGTTGGTTTGTACAAGGAAAAAACTGATTAATGATTGCTTTTTGGCTTAATTAATGCCTAAAAAAATTATCTCTTTGACTTAACAGCAACATGAGAACCTGCCGGTCTGCACGTGTTTGTGCAAGAAAATCAAATGGTGGGTGGGGTGATATTTGACCAAGGACCAGACAACAAAGCAAATGACAACCTGAGCACTACTATTTTGTGCACGAATGAAAAAGGAATTCAGCAAAGTCATGGTGTTTGGAGAGTCTGTACCAGATGAAAAGCTACACGTCACTACTCACTAGCAAAGTCATACGAGAGCATACTCTAGGAACTTAGCCATGTGAGCAGAATGGCACTGGATGCTTCATGGAAATATCGTATGTGTAGTTCCCTGAGAACAAATCAAAGGCACCGGACAAGCTTCCAGAATTCCCTGCACATGCCTCAGAGTTCGGTCGTCGTCCTCTTTGCCTGGGTAGTCAGCAGAGCACGGCGCGTCTAGGACAGAGAGGTGCATTTGGTGGAGAAGAAATTCCTGCAGTTTTGGAGACTAGACCACTGCAGTGCTGCGGTTCTCCGCATTTTTTAGCTCAAGAAACGACGGGCACGCCCATAGTCCATGGAGAACAGTCAAACAGCAGGTACAAAACAAACAGAAGTCAAAAGTGTCACACCCAAATCATGCACGGGGAAACTGTGGTTTTATCTGCTTTCTAAAATCATCAGGCACAGAGGACTGTCAAATGGAGAAATTGCAGTCAAATAAAGTTTGCAGATGCAATTATCAGCCACAGAGTGAAATACTTCTTTTTTACGGTGAACAAAGGGTAAAACGATTCCCCACCAGCCCACCTGATATATATATTGTCCTCACTGGAGAGGCAATGCAAGTCACCACTCATAATTTACAGTGTGTCAGAGTTTAGGACATGGGGGAGACAGAGCATTACACCAATGTGTTCCAAGTAAGAACAAAACAGAGAGTTGTGCATGGTAGCAAAAGAGCATTAGCTTTATAATTCTCTGAAAAGGAATGGAATAGCCCATGGTCCATAACGACCCTCTTAAAATTCACATAGAAATTAACTAGACACCTCTTAAAAACAAATTACAGTTGATATATGATGGTAAAACCATGTCAGCATAGGATCAGCTGGAGAGAAACACGCAGCACCATATAAAAAACTAAAAACAGTTATGTGCTCAACATGCCTCTGTATTTGGAGTATTTATGTTTTCTGCATATTTTTGCTCAGCTATGAATAGTAACTCCAAATACATGATTTGTTCCTTGAACATCCCATTTCCAATCTTGTGTTCCTCATTTTCCTTACATGATTTGGAATTTCTGATGTAGCTGCAGAGCTGCTAACTGTTTTTCCTTTTCTTTCTGAATCCAGTTGACAATTGTGCCCTGCAGCTGGACAGGCGCATGTGCAACCCACAGGTTGAGGAATTGAAAGATGGTACTTGTTTTTCTCCCTATCTCCTGATCATGCCATTGCAACATCTTCCCTTTCCTAGGCCCCTGAGAAGTCCTCATGCTTGTTCTTTGTGTGCCCATGCTTGCCTTCTCAACCTGAATATATGCAGCGCCATGTTCTAATTTCCCAAGCATTTGGTAGACTGCCGCTTCATCATTCTTGCAGAAGTAATCTATTGCCTTTGGCAGCATGGTCTCTTCCAGTTGTCCCAATGTGAAGTCTGTATGCAAGAAATGCTGCTCCTCACAGTAGATCACCGGTACTGCAGGAGTTCTATCGACAAATAGGATGTCTTCTAAGCATCCAGGGGGGGTAACTAGGAGTCCAACTTTCAGATATGGAGAATCTTGTAGAGAATATTTGGCTTCAGACAGTAAGGACCTATGTTGGTTGCAGTCCAAGACTGAGACATGGCACTCCAGATGTACTTCAATTACTGGTTCCAGAAAAACATCTCGTAATCTTGACCTGTTTAACTTTCTAAGCTTGTGCTGATCATGCTGCTTGCAACATAATGGGTTTGGGCGAAACCAATCTGTGCCAAACCTGTGAAGAATATCCCAATGTTCTTTGTGATGTGTATCAATATCTGGCACCCATGAGAAATCTTCTGTAGGTAGTTGCAGAAGTTTATTCCTAACTGTTTCAACTGCAGACTTGAAATTGAAAAGAGGGGCATATAGCTGTAGGCACTGAATTGACATCCCTACTATGTCGGTACTCTCTGAAAGTTGTAGCATCAAAGAAAAGAAGAAGTCATCCTCCGATGCATTACCATCTGTCTGAATAAAGATGAATTTAGCCTCTATTCCGTAGTCTGAAGTAATATAGGGCACCAACTGTAAAAACAAAGGACGCCTGTTTGCCTGAATGATTCTGTGTTGTAGTTTCTTGCCATTCAGAAGATGCCTAACAAGAGGGTCAAAGGGCATGTGGTGGCGTGGCCTGCCACCAAGCTCTAGTAATCTGAGAAACTCGCTAGCACCATCTGTGAACCACTCAAACCTTCGAACAGTGGAGCTGTTTGAATCGTCTTTGTTGGGACTAAAGATGGAGGAAACAAATGACTTGGTAGTATGTGCTATACGTACAGGAAACGAGGACTTTCTCACCTCCTCCTCTGTCTGTTCGTCTTCTAGGATCCTCTGCTTGCATCTATGCAGCGTGTCATCACACTCCTGAGCAGCACGCTTCAGCTTCCCGCGCCAACGCAACAAGGATGCATCAGTGATCTGCCACTTCTCTGACGTCTCAAGAGCAGCCTCGAGCCTGATGTGTGCCATCTCTAGCCTCTCCAAGTTTCTGTTGGCACTTGATTCCACTTTCTCCTCATATTTCTGAACCAGATTGGATAGGAGCTGGTTCACTGTCTCATGGACAAGTGCAGAGCTGACAATCTCTGCCATCAGGATTCAAGGATCCGTAGTATCCCTTCCCTCTTCATAAAAATTGAACATGAAACAGCACACATGAAAGACTAAACATATGAACTTTGTATCAGAAGCAAAGATTTAGCTTAGCAACTGTAAGGACATACCTTGGACTGAATCACATGGACAGCTATCCTTTTCATGCATAGATATCTCGAGTCCAAATCATAGAATGAAGCAAGATGTGAACTTGAAGAGAACTCAGTGATATATATCAGAGACTTTGGAGAAAAAGAGGTAGGCAAGTCCAATAATTGGTCTCTGCAGGGAAAAAAAGGTAGGCCAGTCCCTCAAAAGTTAATGATGAGAGTCTGCACTAGGCTGTTGTAACACCCTAAAATTTGCTTCTCTTAAAATAGAGCTAAAATAATTTAATTTTGTATTTTTATGCTCATAAAAACATGGGGAAATAATAAATTTTCATTAGATTAAAATTTATCTTAAGGTAGAAACGTGTTTGTTGCATTCATGCCGGTCGCACCTTATGTTTCTATGTGCAAAATATGTTTTTTTTAGAATACGTTTAGCAGACGAATATCTATCTCTAGGAATTTTTCAGCTTCTTTCTGGAATTTAATTCCTACCTCCTTCACCTTAATCTTTATGTTCCAAGTTTACAACAATTTTTTCATGAGCTCCAAATACTTTATTTGGGTTCATCATGTTCCAAAGTCTCTGAAAATTTTCCCCAAATTTTTTGAGGTCTCGGAGTATTTTTCGTGGCTTAAATATCAATTCTTGACTTTTCTAAAATTATTTTATTCACAAAATTAATTAATTATGAAAATAAATAATATATCTCATTTTCCAACCAACTCATGTGCAATAATTCTAATAAATCTCAAAAGCCCATGTGTTTATTTACTAATAGGCTTTAATGATTATTTAGATCCATTAGTAAATGTGGAGGGTGCAACATCAATTAGTACCATATTGCTAGTTAATGTAGATGTGGGGAGTTTTTCTTCATATAAATATATATCAACCCATTGGACAAAGCACACCAAAACTACCATAAGGGGAATCCCTAGTTTGGGAAATCCCTCGTATAGTAAATTAGATTTTTCTCCTTCTCTCACCGTCGCCGTCGTCGCCGCCACGCTGCCCGACGCTGTAGACCCGCCATCGACCGCAAGAAGGCCCTAGGTGAGTTCGCCGTCTTCTCCTCTTATTCCCTGTGCTCTTGGCTCGTCAAACCGTGGCCTCTAGGACCCAAACGAAGCGCTCCGGGGAGCTTCTCGTCGCCGATAATGGAGGTTCGCCGCGCCGGTTTTCTT
Organism: Miscanthus lutarioriparius; assembly: GCA_904845875.1. Taxonomy (NCBI): domain Eukaryota; kingdom Viridiplantae; phylum Streptophyta; class Magnoliopsida; order Poales; family Poaceae; genus Miscanthus; species Miscanthus lutarioriparius. Next base: position 115,899,322 of record CAJGYO010000003.1, read on the forward strand.
CTCCGGCCGGCGACTCTCTCTCCCCCTCCTTTCTAATCTGGGCCGTCCAGATTCAATCCAACGGTCCAAGATCGCCCGTACCCCTTCGTCAGGTTTATTTGCAAAAGAGCCCCTGCAGTTTCGCGTAATATAACTCGTAGTCCATGGCACACTTCTAAAATACGTTTTCCTATTTAGAAAGCGTAGTTTCTTTCTAGTAGATTCAGAATACGTTTTCTCTTTCAGAAAGCTTAAAATCCATCTGTTAGATTCAAAATACGTTTTCTTCTTTTGAAAACATAGTTTCTTCGGTTAGATCAGTTTTGCCACTAGTCTTATTTAGGCTATAAAATATTCGTTTTAACTCCGTTTTGATCCATTCAAGTTGCGTTAGATTCGTAATTGAGTAATCTACATGTTCATCCTACTGTTAAATATATTTTCAACTTTTGAAATTCGAGGTTAGATTTAATCTATTATTTTATTAAAAGAAATCTTGTTTAATTCATAACTTTTCCGTTATAGCTCCGATTAGCGTGATTTTCGCGTCTGTGTGTTCGTAGTAACGTGTAGAACATCTTTAAAATACTTTTACTTATTGTTTCATATGTTTTGTGTACTATTCTAATTTAGTTCTATTGTTTGCTTCGTGTATGATTGCATGGATGCTTGTGTGGTGCTTTATGATTATGTCCGGTCGGTGAGCTTTGCATTGGTGATATAAAAGAAGTTGGTGATGCAGAAGAAGTCATTTAGAGGTTACAATTCAATAGAAGAATGATTTGAGTTTAAGGCAAGTATAGCATGTGATCATCCTTGTTGTCCTATACACCTTTAATCATTTAATTCATGCTGCATATGTCTACCTTGATTACCACTAATAATTTTTTTAGTACTTTATTACCTTGTATATTGATACCTATGGGGTATTGCATTGGGTAGTATGATGCTAGCGCTCAACTAAAGCCATGATCTTGTAACTTGACTAATGAAATATGCAATAAACACTAAAAGGTGCTTTTTAGCAACATAGAACAAGGGGGCTAGAGCATGGGCTATTTTATAGTGTTGTAGATTCCTCTCCCTAAGGACTTATCTGTAAGCGAACATCCGGGACTTACAGTACAGCTGTGAGGGCTACATGGCTCTGGCTTTAGCTCAGTATGAGGACATTTTCTAGCTTGTTAGTGGTTACCTTTATGGCGCAAGAAAGGCTCCGACAGGTATGATCTCGGCCTACCAAGCGAGTGCACTTTGGTTTCTTGATATTTTAGAGGGGGGTTCATGCTTATTGATGGAAAAACCTGAGTGACCCTAACTTGTTAGACGAACATTTGAAAGGCTTCATAATGAACCCTGCCGACCTTCCTTGGTAGTGGGTCAAGAGGTTGGCCGCCTCGGGTGAAAGGGTAAATCACGACTCACAGTGAAAGTGTATAACCTCTGCAGAGTGTAAAACTGGTATATCAGCCGTGCTCACGGTCACGAATGGCCTTGGACCCTTACGAAATAGATGAAGAACACGAATAATACCGATGATAAAGATGCTCACTAATGATTACTGTTTATGCTATTCATTATTCATGTTTACCTGATCAAGTGTTTATATGAGCTTGTGAATAAACTTGTTGCCACCTAATTGTTAAAAGATGACTCATTAAAAGTTAATCACAATTAACCAGTGTCAGCCTTTTGAGCCTCATGAACCCCATGTTATATTTGTTGAGTACGACATATACTTACGTTTGCTTTACTTTTTAAATCTTTGGAAAAATCCCGGATGGGTACCAGATTGTTAGAGTTTGAAGGAATTAGGCTTGTAATCAATCAGTCAGTTGTCCCTGTGGAATTAAAGTCTTCACCCGAAGATCAGAGTTGTCTTTCCGCTGTTTATTGTCTAAGGTTATATCCTTTATACTAAATATGTTATATATTAAGTATTGTCTATTGATATTACCTTTATTTGTAGCTATATGTAAGATTTAACTTCTTAGGCTCACATATAATGTGTATCTGGTTTTGTCCCTAAAACCGGGTGCTACACACATGTGCATATATAATAGGCACCGAGTAGAGAAAAGTAGGAGAGGTCCGTTCAAAACTGTGTCATGTGTGGAAAATCAAAGAATGAAGGTTGGTGCGATAAACCAACGGCAGGGAAAGAAAGTGGAATGCAACTTGAGAATAATTTAAAAGGCCTTGGCCTCTCAGATGCTTAAACCGTACGCCACATGGAATTCCTTTTCAGGTTTCTTGTTAGCAAGTGGACAATGAGCTTGGAACTTCTTTTTAAAGAGTTTTCGTTAGCAGTGGCAGTTTCTAGTAGATGAAGCCAACATTCAAGTCTCTGTAAATTCATATTTCTTGCTACGTACTGGTTCACTGATGTCTGATTAACTCATAACATTTTTCCATGTCTCCCCTCATTTAATTTGCTTGCTTGCTTGCTTGATGCCATGGAAGTTTGTTCAAACAGACTACTGTCAATGAAATGGACTGTGTTCGATGCATGAAACTGTAGTACACAACAAGAAAAAAGAAAAAGGAACTATCTGTATATGTTTTTCTAACAGTATAGTACATGTACATAGATAAGATTCTAAGAACAGACTGTTACTACTACGACTGATCCGACTCCGACATGGCCAGATGCCCGGATCTAGTGGTACAAGATTGAAGGCCATGGAGCGAGCAGAGCTAGAGGCAGTCTGGTTTCTGAAAGCAGAGCAGCTAGCCTAGCAGGCAGAGGAGGCGCAGAGCATAGCTAGGTTGTGTGCTCCTGCCCGGCTGCAGCCGCACCGTGAGTTGGGGGAAAAAATCGCGCGTACCTGGAGAGCGCTTGTGTGAGGTGGGAGCACCTCGGCCGTCATCTCCCGGTCCTTCGCGGCTCCCACTCCTCCTCCACGGCGCCGTGTCTCTATCCTCTCCGAGCGCCGGCCTCCACCGCCGTTCTCCGCTCCAACCCGGCGCACCATGGCCGTGCGGCCCAGGCGAGTAGCCTAGTGTCGAGGTAGCATAGCGTGGGCCGGGCCCAGAGTTTTGAGCCTTCTTCGCTTGCTCCAAGGGCCAATCGTGTCATCATTATGATATCCTGGGCCGGGCCCAAAGTCCATACAGTTTCATCTTAGCCAAAGGTGTTGCGGAAAGCTTCGCTGCGTGGCCCATAGATGGAGCTGCGAGCGCGTGGGATTCCGAGAGTTACGTACGTAAGTTTTCTTTTCTTTTTCTATTTTTCCCCTTTCTTTTTTTCCTTTCTACTATTTCTTTATTCTTTATTCTTTTTCTTTTCTCTTTTATTGTTTTTTCTGTTCTATTTTTCTTGTCATCTTTTATTCTTTTTTATTTTTCTTTCTTTTCATATTTTATACTTTTTTATTTTTCTTTTCTTTTCTTCTATTTCTTTTTTTCTTTCCTTTATTTTTTCATTTTTCTTTTTCAGTGGCCTTTTATTATTCTTTGTATTTCTTTTTTCTATTTTATTTTTTAATGTATATTTTCCTTTTCTTTTTCTTCTTTCCTTTCATTCATTTGTCTTTCTTTTCTTTTCTTTTCTTTTCTTGGACTTTTGTCGTTCTTTTTATTTTCTTTATTCTTTTACTTTACTCTATTATTTTTTATTTTTATTTTTTTTTCTTTTTCTTTCATTTCCTTGCTTCTATTTTGTTTTTTTATTTTTCCTTTTTTATTTTCTTATTTTTTTTATTTTTTATCTTTTACATTTTTAATTTTTTCTTTTTCGTATTTTTATTTTCCTTTCTTTTCTTCTATATATAATTTTATATTTCATTTTTTTATTTACAGATACATGTATGTTCATGTAGTATACGGTGAAAAAAGGGGAGAAACATCATAAAGGGAGAGAAACATAAAGATATAGTGAAAAAGGGGGAGAAATATCATAAAGGGAGAGAAACATAAAGATATACTTGATATATATGACATAGGGGGAGAGAAGTGAAAAAGGAAAGGGATCAATTTTGAGCACACAAGTAGGGGGAGCAAGCTCATGAACTTGGATGATGCATTTGATTGTGCATTTCATATGTTTGCTTGCATGACACAAGTATTAAATTTAAACATCCATGCTTGTGTGATGTATGCTAGTTGTAAGTTTGAATGATAATATGAAAAACTAGCATGAATAGATTATCTAGTGATTTCATTCTCTAGTATTATCAAGTGGTATCTATTCCAAATATCTCCATGTGGTATATTTTCAAATGGTATCAAGCTAATCATGGTGCTAAGGAAGGTATAATAGTGCACTCCGATTGGTATCACGCTTCAAAGGTCCGTCTTTTATACCTTAGCATCATTTGGTAGACATTGACTCCTATATTTCCTATCTAATCATATGTGCAAGCTACAATCCAAACTCTTAGCGCATATGTAGGGGGAGCAATTGCTACCATTTGGGGTTCATGAAACTTGTCCATATTCTTTTACACATGGCAAATATGCTTGGACAAGCAACATGGATTCAATTTAATTTTAATTCATATCTTTGTGAAAGGGTTATCATCAATTACAAAAAAGAGAGAGATTGAAATCTCTAGTTTGGTTTTGGTGAATTGATGAAACCCTAAGTGCTAACCTAGTTTATCAAGTGACCATGAGATAGGTAGCACATTCCAAGTGATGAAGCAAATGGAGATCATAGCATGATGATGATGCCATGACGATGATCAAGTGCTTGGACTTGGAAAGAAGAAAGAGAAAAACAAAAAGCTCAAGGCAAAGGTATAAACCATAGGAGCTATTTTGTTTTAGTGATCAAGACACTTAGAGAGTGTGATCACCTTTAGGTTTGATAGTCGTACTATTAAGAGGGGTGAAACTCATATTGGAATGCGGTTATCAAAGTGCCACTAGATGCTCTAACTCATTGCATATGTATTTAGGATCTAGTGGAGAACTAACACCCTTGAAAATGATTGTGAAAATAAGCTAACACATGTGCACAAGGTGATACACTTGGTGGTTGGCACATTTGAGCAAGGGTAAAGAAGTTAGAGGTGAAATAGAGTTGGTCGCAAAGATGCTGGCGTCGGTCAACGGACCAGACGCTAGGTCGCTAAGCGACCGGACGCTGAAGGGCTGCGTCCGGTCGTGTTGTCGGTCAGCACAGTAAGTAGTCACAGTGTGACCGGACGGTGGCAGGGTCCGGTCGAGCATGACCGAACACGTCCGGTCAGCAAAAGTCGGTTTTGGAACCTTATTGTAAACGATCGGACGCTGGTGTTCAGCGTCTGGTCCACTCAGGCGCAACGTCCGGTCAAGATTGATGACCGTTGAAGTTAGGACACGTGGCTGACTACGAGCGACCGGACACTAGGGGCTCAGCGTCCGGTCAACTGACCGGTGCATCCGGTCAGCCCGAGTTGTGCCCAGTGAAAGGGTACAATGACTCTATTTCGTGGGGATGTCTATTTAAGCCCCATGGTCGGTTGAAGCTCACATCTTTGGCCATTTTCATTAACATAGCAACCTTATGAGCTTAGCCAAAGCCCTCCCACTCATCTCCATCATTGTTTCACCATCTTTGTGAGATTAGGAGTGAATCCAAGTGCATTGCTTGAGTGATTACATCTAGAGGCACTTAGTGTTCGTGTTTCACTGCAGATTTCGCTTGTTACTCTTGGTGGTTGCCGCCACCTAGACGGCTTGGAGCAGCGAGGATCATTGAGCGGAGAGTGGTGATTGTCTCCGGCTCCGATCGTGGTGATTGTGAGGGGTTCTTGACCTTTCTCCGGCGGAGAGCCAAAAGGTACTCTAGTGGATTGCTCGTGGCTTGTGTGATCCTCATCTTGTGTTGGTTGTGCGGCACCCTATTGAGGGTTTGGCGTGTGAAGCCAATTAACGCGTGAACCTCCAAGTGAGTGAATCGCCACAACGAGGACTAGCTTGCCGGCAAGCAAGTGAACCTCGGTAAAAAATCTTTGTGTTCATCATTGATTCTAAGGTGATTGGTCTTCATTGTTATTCATCCTTGTGATTGATTGGTTCCTTCATCTACACGGCGGTATAACCTTCTTGATCACTCTCTTTATATTACCGCAAACTAGTTGACAAGCTCTTTAGTGTAGCTAGTTGTGAGAGCTTGTTTGCTTGGTTGGTGTGGCTCTTTAGTTAGCCTTTGAGAGCACACTAACATAGAGTAGTATCATAGCTATTATGTGAATAGATACTATCTAAACTAGAATTGTGATAGGTGGCTTGCATTTTGAGTAGGCTAGCGCAACACTTGCTTCACCTCATAATTGTCTAACCATTTTGTTAAGTGTTGTTGTAGAATTTTTTATTTGGCTATTCACCCCCCCTCTAGCCATTAGGACCTTTCAAGTGGTATCAGCGCCGATGTCACCATAATTTGAGGCTTAACAACCTTCGGTGTAAAAATGGCTCAAATCAACAATACCAAGAAGCCACCCTAATTTGATGGCTTAAATTATCCTTATTAGAAGGCTAAGATGACAACATTTATTAAGTCAATCAATAGGAAGATTTGGAAGGTGGTAGAAACAAAAATTGAGATAGAAGATGAAGAGGCTCCCACCGCCGCCGAAGAAATACTTCTCCAAAACAATGACATTACTCTTAGTGCCATCCATGATGCTTTGGATGAGAGAACCTTTGAGCAAATCAAGAACATTGAGAGAGCTCATGAGGTATGGAAGAAGTTGGAAGAGTCATTTGAGGGCACTCAAGCCATGAAGGGTGCAAAGGCATATATTCTCAAAGAAAAATTTGCAAGCTTCAAGATGAAGGAAGATGAGAGTATGCCGGACATGTTCCATCGAATGGAAGTAATTGTCAATGATCTCAAAGCACTTGGTGAGAAGATAGAGGACAAGGGCTTCTCAAATAAATTCTTGAGATGTTTACCCGCAAGATTTGGCATGTTGGTCACCTTGCTAGTAAGGACCAGTTTGAACACAATGACACCAAACCAAATCTTGGGAGATATTATGACCGATGATGCTTATAGAGATGAAGATGAGAAGGAAGAAAAGAAGGAGAAGAAATATGAGAAGAAGGATGACAAGAAGAAGAGCATGGCATTCAAAGCCACATCATCCAAGGGCAAAGCTAAGCAAGAGACATCAAGTGAAGAAGATGAATCTTGGGATGATGATGATGATGATGAGAAGATGGCTCTCTTTGTCAAGAGATTTGGCAAGTTCATGGTGAAGAAGGGCTACTGTGCTAGAAGGAAGAAGTCTTCATCCAAGAACAAAGAAGAGTCAAGAAGGTGTTTTAAGTGTGGAAGCAAATATCATCTTGTTGCTCAATGCCCATACAATAGCGACAATAATGATGACAACAAGAAGAACAAGAAGAAGGACAAGAAGGAAAAGAAAGAGAAGAAGAACAAGATGGCATTCAAGAAGAAGAAAGGTGGTTCATATGTAGTCACTTGGGATAGTGATGCTTCCTCAAGTGATGATGATGATGATAGTGATGATAACAAGACCACCAAGAAGAAGGTCCTTGCAAGCATTGCTATTAATGAGAAGCCTTCTCTCTTTGAATCTTCATCATGCTTCATGGCTAAGGCTACTAAGGTACAATCTTGTGATGATGAAAGTGATGAAGAACATGATGATGAAAAGAAACATGAAAATGAAAATGATAGTGATAGTGATAATGATGAACCTACTAAAGATGAATTATTTGACATGCTAGAGGATGCTAGAGAACACTTTGACATCAAGAGAAGGGAATGCAAAAGCTTGCGTAAGGAACTAAAAGACCTTAAGCAAGCCTTTGATGAGCTCAATGCATCTCATGAGAGGCTAGAGGAAGCCCATGAGAAGCTTGGCAAAGCTCACAAAAAACTTGAAAAGGCTCATTCATCTTTGCTTGATGACCAAAATAAAAAGAAGCATGTTGAAACTTGCAATGTAGGTTTAACTTATGATATAATTGATGAATCACTATCTATGCATATCATTGTTGCTCCTACTAACCCTTCTTATAGCACTTCCACTTCTACCTCATCTAGTAGTGATGGTCTCACTTGTGACACCTCACTAGTGGTTGAGAATGAGAACCTCAAGAAGGAGGTCAACAAGCTCACTCACACCTTAGCTAAAGCTTATGGTGGTGAGGACCGCTTGCTTATGTGCTTGGGTAGCCAAAGAGCTTCTCTCTACAAAGAGGGATTGGGCTATAACCCCAAGAAAGACAAAGCGACCTTTGCTCCTCACAAGACTAGTTTTGTGAAGAACAATGGTCAGTTTTGCAATAGTTGCAAGCAAGTGGGTCATAAAGAGCAAGAATGCAAAAACAAGAGTAAAAATGCTAATGTATCCTCCATTAAGTTTGATTCATGCTATATGCTTACTAAGGGTACAAATGGTGTGAAGGCTAAGTTCATTGGTAAACCATGGATGGGCTCAAAGAAGAAAGTCATTTGGGTACCAAAGAGCTTAGTGACTAACCTTCAAGGACCCAAGAAAGTTTGGGTACCTAAAAGAAATTGATCTTCTTTTATAGGTCAATTACAAAGCCAGAGGAAGGCATTGGGTTCTTGATAGTGGGTGCACTCAACACATGACCGGTGATGCAAGAATGTTCAACTCAATCAACACCAATGACAATGATGGTTATGATAGTATCACATTTGGTGATAATGGCAAAGGCAAGGTCAAAGGGCTTGGTAAGATTGCAATATCCAATGACATGAGCATATCCAATGTGTTGCTAGTTGAGAGCTTGAATTTCAATTAGCTATCCGTGGCTCAATTATGTGATCTTGGATTCAAATGCATATTTAGGGTAGATGATATAGAAATCATAAGTGTAGATGGCTCTAACTTGATCTTCAAAGGCTTTAGATATGAGAATCTATACTTGGTTGATTTCAATGCTAGTGAAGCTAAATTATCTACATGCTTGTTCACTAAATCTAGCATGGGTTGGTTATGGCATAGAAGGCTTGGTCATGTTGGAATGAAACAATTGAATAGATTGGTTAAGCATGACTTGGTTAGAGGCTTGAAAGATGTTGTGTTTGAAAAGGATAAGCTTTGTAGCTCTTGTCAAGCCGGCAAACAAGTTGGAAACACCCATCCTAAAAAAAGTATGATGAGCACTAGTAAAGCATTTGAGTTATTGCACATGGATTTGTTTGGGCCAACTCAATACACTAGTATCGGTGGAAACAAATATGGATTTGTGATAGTGGATGATTACACTAGATACACATGGGTATTCTTTCTAGTGGACAAAAGTGATGTATTTGCAACATTCAAATCATTTGTCAAAGGCATTCACAGTGAGTTTGAAACAACCATCAAGAGAGTTAGAAGTGACAATGGTAGTGAGTTTAAGAACACTAGAATTGATGATTTGTGTGATGAATTTGGAATTAGACATCAATTCTCGGCCAAGTACACTCCTCAATCAAATGGCCTTGTTGAGAGGAAGAATAGAACACTCATTGACATGGCAAGATCTATGCTTAGTGGGTACAATGTGAGTCAATCTTTTTGGGCCGAAGCTATCAACACGCCTTGCTATTGTAGCAACCGCCTCTATTGTCACCGATTGAAAGAGAAGACACCATATGAGCTTTTGAATGGTAGAAAGCCCAACATTGCATATTTTTGGGTCTTTGGTTGCAAATGCTATATCTTGAAGAAAGGCACAAGATTGGGCAAGTTTGACAAGAAATGTGATGAAGGATTCCTACTTGGCTATTCCACTACAAGCAAAGCATATAGAGTTTGGAATTTGGATAGTGGTACTCTTGAGGAAGTTCATGATGTTGAATTTAATGAAACCAAGGGTTCACAAGAAGAGAATGAGAACTTAGAAGATGTTAGAGGCATTCAACTTTCAAATGCCATGAAGAACATGGATGTTGATGAATTGAGGCCTAGGCAAGTGAATGATGATGAAGATGATCAAGTGCAAGTGCTCTCCAACTCAAATGTGCAAGATGATACAAATCAAGTTAGTGCAAGTGGATCTCATGATAATGAACAAGATCAAGTGGCTAGTACATCATCTCAACCCAATGATCAAGCAAGTACAAGTAATCAAGTTCCAATCCTCCAACCAACCAATGTTGCAAGGGATCATCCTTTGGACTCTATCATTGGTGATATTTCAAGAGGTGTACAACAAGATCAAGATTGGCATGATTTTGTGAACACTTCTCATTTGTGTCATCCATCGAACCAAAGAAGATAGATGAAGCATTGAAGGATGTTGATTGGGTAAATGCTATGCATGAAGAGTTGAATAACTTCACAAGAAATCAAGTATGGGAGATGGTGGAAAGACCAAAGGGACACAATTTGATTAGAACCAAATGGGTCTTTAGAAATAGGCAAGATCAAGATGGGATAGTAGTAAGGAACAAAGCAAGATTGGTAGCATAAGGCTATACTCAAATTGAAGGTCTTGACTTTGGAAAAACATATGCCCCGGTTGCTAGATTGGAAGCAATTAGAATCTTGCTAGCCTATGCTTGTGCCCACAACATCAAGCTCTATTAAATGGATGTTAAGAGTGCATTTCTAAATGGCTACATCAATGAAGAAGTATATGTTGAGCAACCTTCCGGTTTTGAAGATGACAAGAAGCCCAACCATGTGTACAAGTTGAAGAAGGCATTGTATGGCTTGAAGCAAGCACCTAGAGCATGGTATGAGAGATTGAGGGACTTCCTACTCTCTAAAGGGTTCACAATGGGCAAGGTTGACATCACTCTTTTCATCAAGAAGATTGAAAAAGATCTATTTGTATTGCAAATCTATGTTGATGATATCATATTTAGATTATGTCGATGTTTCACCACCGATAGCCTGCCACGGGGGTACCCGGGACAGTATGTTCGGGCTTCTGCGTATGCAGAACTCGACGGTAAACACAAGAGACAGTCGATTTATCCTGGTTCGGACCCTTGATCTTTGATCGAGTAATAGCCCTACATCCAGTCGGTGTTTAGCCTTTGCATTGGATTGATTGTAAAGTGTTGTGTTGTCAAAGTCGCCCGTCCCTAGGATCCCTGCCCTCCTTTATATAGTTAGGAGGTTAGAATCCTAGTTGGTTTACAATGAGAGTTCCAAGTAGGATTACAGAATAATACTACTACTAAGATTACATGGGAAGAATCCTAGTTAGACTAGATCTTCTCCCTTCCTTGCAGGGTATCCCATGGGTCCCGCACCGACAAGCCCCCGAGCACTTCATGGTTGAGTTCTGGAAGCCTCGTCTTGTTCCTTCAAGTCTTGTCGAGCAGGAACAAGCGTCGTCCGAGTGCTTTCTTGAGCGAAACCGTGTAGCACTTCGTGAGATCTTCGTGTGGTGTGTACCTTTTTGAAGAAAAAAGTACTCCCATTTGGATGTAGCCCCCAAGCCTCTTGCTGTTTGGCACAAGGAGCTTGAGGGTCTTTTCTTGAAATCGCCCTGATTCTTCGTCGAAGGGCTCCCGAGCATATACCCGGATTCTTTGTCGAAAAGAGCTCGGATATAGCTATGTTCGGGTTCTTTTTGTCGTGTGGCCTTGAAGTCGTCTATCTTGAAGAAGTCTTCTAAGTGATGTGCTCTTTTTTGAAGGAAAAAGTGCACTCACTGAGTGTAGCCCCCGAGCCTCTTGCTATTTGGAACAAAAAGTTGGAGGGTCTTGAATCTGAGTTGTTCAAAAGAACTGAAAACCTCTCCTGTTGCAGCCCCCGAGCATATATTCGGGTTCTTTTGTTCAGAAAGAACTCGGGTGCAGGGTCTTGGCATATTCTCTGGTAGTCTACTGTTGTCAGATGTAGTTGTATGGTGGTGGTTGAGTGTAAATGCTGTTTGTTCACGAGTTGTACAGTGTTGGTATATCCTTTCGAATATGCTTGTCCTTGAGTACTGTTCCTTCACGCCTGAGTCCTCTTTCATTGAATTCTATCTTTTCACTGTGTCCTTTGTTATGTTTGTTCCGCTGGTGATACTGGTCCATGTGCACTGCTTCTTTGGCCTATAAATATCCTCCTCCTATGCTGTTTTGATTCATCGAGCATTTTTGTTGCGTGGTCTGAAGTCTCCGTAGTCATGAATATGGTAGTTTGTGAAGTAGAGCAGCCCCCGGGCATATTTTATAGTTCTTGTGTATCTTGCCGTAGCTGGAGGGAGTCTTGTGATAGGGATTAGAGGTAGGCTAATCCCACAGCAGCATTGTACTTGGAAGTACGTGGCGGTAGTTGGAGGGAATCTTGTGATGTGGGATGCGATTCTTCATCTGGTAGTTCTGGGTTGATCCTCGTCGCCTGCCCTAAGACTATTCGGTGTAGATCAACACTATATCCAGCATCACATCGGTCTTGGGTAGACAGATGTCTGCCAGCCTTCTCTGCTCCATGTTGTCCCGCCGTGCCGCTGATTTCCGCCTTGGACGCACTGCGTCCGTCCTTTGAAGAAAACAGTGTAACCGAGGGCGGTTTGTTCTACCGAGTAGCAATTTGGAACACGTAGTCATTCTAGAGCCTAGCCATGTCCGGGTTCCTCTTTGCTACTTTGCTTGTCGTGGTACCGAGTTCGTTGGGTCTTGTAAGATGTGTAATCTTCTATTTTTTGAAACCATTTATAATGGAAAGAATCTTGCCTTCTGAGTTGTCATTCTTTATTCTCCTGATGTCCCGGTTGTTGATGAGATTTCCGAGTTCTCTCTATAAGGACCGGGTTGTTGCGCTCCTTGTGAGGTAACCCTTCTTTGCTTTATTGTTGATGAGTTCTTTTTGTGGTAATATGATAACTCCGCCGTGGTGCTGGATGGATAAGTCTGAAATCTGCCCATTGAACTATACCATTGTGTGGATTTGAGCCGTCCGTCATTTTAGCTGCGTCGTTAAATGGACCGTTGCATCCTCATGCCGTGTTAAAACGGGCCTGGTGGGCCGCGTTTTACCGGTGTAAAATCTATTTAAAGGCCTTTGTCTTCCTTTTCTTTGGTACCCTGCCTTTGCCTTGAAACCCTAGCCTTCGAAATTTCGTCGCCGCCATTGCTGCCGTCGTCTGAGCGCTTCTATCTTAGCCTTCTCTATTCTTAGTGGCCCATTGCCTTTGCTAGTATATGGGTAGGAATAAGTCGGCGAGTAAGTCCTAGGTGACCTTCGTCGATGAGGAAGCATCACTCTCCGTCATCGAAAATCAAGAATTCATGGCGATGAGGGCTGCTCAGAAGATCTGGCCGGCTCCAACAACAACTGAAGATCAGCTTTGCGAGCTCGTTAGCGATGGTCTAATTCAGAGCAAGGGTATCGCTGATTGGAGAGCTCCAGGCGAGCATCGGGTCCCTGCTCTAAGTCCTGGTGAGATTATTCTTTTCGTCTCCTTTATCCGTGCCGGTCTCTGCCTTCCTGCTTCTGCCTTTCTTCACCGATTTCTTAACTATTTTGGGATTAGCCTGAATCACCTTGCTCCTAATGTTGTCCTCCATTTTTCCATTTTCGTTCATCTCTGTGAAACTTTCCTTGAAATTCCTCCTTCCCTTTCCCTCTTTCGTTACTTTTTTCGCCTGAAGCCCCAACCCCGCCGTGATGACACCAATGTTCTTGGTGGCTGTGGGATTCATGTAACAGAACCGACCAAATCATAAGAACGTAAGTACAAAAACAATCACCGGGGTGATCAAATTCCTGTACTTAAGCTCCCATAATCCCGGTAGTCCAGAAATCACGAAGGATTTCAACCAACTCTCGACATACAAACCAAGATCGTAGTGATTCAACACAACACATCATCCATTACAACATTTCATAAGTAGCATTCGGATTACATCCATCAGAGTTAAATAGAATATTACAAACCAAGTTTGAGTGTGCGGAAGCAACATAGTTTGGTACAAAACATCATAGTTTTCAATTACATTGCCAGGTCTAAGTCATGTCCCACAAAAGCATTATCAGGTACGAAAACTAGTAGAGACCATGCCCAATGGTCTAGTCTTCATCCCCAGCAGGGAGAAGGCAGTACTTGCAGCAACCAAAGTAGAACTGGTCATCTGCAATAAGTGGGAGATAAACCCTGAGTACGAGAAGGTACTCAGCTAGACTTACCCGTCAAAACCAGAAATAAAAGACACCAAGGATCATGCAAGGCTTTTCAAGTGGGCTAGCTTGACACAGTTGCATAAAAGAACTTATGATTATAGTAACCAATTTAAACTTAGCATCAAGCTTATCATTATTTACCTGTCCACTAGATTAGCACCTGTACTAGAGCACTCACTTATTAGGAGCAAACAATATTAACCATAGCAGGTATAATAAGGCTGTCATCATCATATCATCATTTCCGAACCATTATGTTATTAAGTGTATCTACATTGGAGATAAGCCCGTCAAGTTCTCACTAACCGGGAGAGACGGCGACTCGAATCGAATTACAACTCAGCTGAGGGGGTATTCCTAACTCTCACCCTGGCATACTTAGCAAGGGTAGCCGTGGGTTACCTTTGGTACATCTCAGGAACCAAATTCGCGGGTTCGATCAACAAAGACTTCTCGGGGATTACCCTTCCGCCGGGACGATCGGGACTTTTAAATCACCGCCCTTGGACTCACGCCTCGGCTCCTTCCGAGGCGCACTTTATACTTATCGACTCCCGACACGAGGTGAGCTACTCGGCCCGTGGTGGGTCTCCAGCACCCGCCAACTAAGAGAGAGGCATGCGTTCAACATGAACAGAAAGGCTCCAAGAATCAGTCCTTAAGCGACACACAGACAAAGTCACCGCAAACCGGCAAGCCTCCGTCCGGTCTTCATTTCAAATTAAGATCGGTTCTTTTCCACGATAGCAAATATAGCCAACCGTGCCACATGTATCTTCCTATATCTCGCAGTGACAGAAATCACCCGACTTCTACCAGCGTTTAAGCGTGGCTAAGCACTACTCGAGCCCGAGCTACATAGGATTGTGGTAACAATATCTGGACAAGGAATGGGTAACCAATGCAAAGAATGGTTTGCATCCAACACCTAAACTTAATGCAACAATATATATATATTTAACAATAATATCATAATCGCATTTCGGAAATTAGGAGGCTTAATATGCTCCGGGACTTGCCTTTCACAAAGTTGCAAGGACGGTGGTCCGTGCACTCAACAAATGACCTCGTCCGCACTTCTCTGAAGGTTGCTCCTCCTGAATCTCCGGCGTCATTACCGCCGCTTTCGCTTTCAGTTCCTCGAATTCCAAGAGGGGTTACTCCTTCCGTACACCTATTGCATGCCGATGCAAAAGATAAATATCATGGATGCATAAGGAATGACATGATGCTCATGATAAATGAATCACAGTGAGTGTTTACGAAAGCATCACTGGACACTCGTTTACCGAGTAATTAGCTCTATTCAAATCACTTTAAGCATGTATCCAACTTAACTTAATAACAAGAGCAACTTACCTAACTTGCATAACCTAAGATAAAGATGCTCATCTTCAGTTAAAGGCCTAACACCTAGGAACATTACCACAAACTTAGAACTAGTAAATACATTCTTAAAATTACAGTTAAAGCTTCATATGCAAACAAGTAGTCACTTAATTCAATCATAACCAGAGTTCTATAAATCCAAATGACTTGCAAGAGGACATTCTGGAAAGCTCATGAAATTCTCTACAATTCATTTGTAAACATCAAGGTATGATTCTTAAGTTACCAAATCAAATTCCAGTAAACCTAGAATCCGTCCCGCAATGGCAGGGTTGCTAACTTAATTATTTAATGATGATGCAAAAGCATAATTTGATCAACCCAAGTTTACCAACTTGTTTTTTCATACCCAAGAAACATTAGAAAGTATAGTGCCAACATCTAAATAATTTATTTAATATCCTTTTCCAATTTATTTAGTTAATTAGGTGATTTTAAGCAATATATAGTAAAACTATTCATAAACACCTACAAACATTACAGTAGCTATCTCATGCTGCACATAGACTATCATAAAAATTTCAAAGCCATTGGGCAAACATAACTTGCTGTATCTAAAATAATAGATGACATGTCTATTTCTAGCATAATTAGGAAACCTTATTAAAAAGTGTCAAGCAACAGATTTCCCATTTTTCCTAGCATCATTCTAGCATAAGCATAGCACTCATCAAATTTCACCTTCACTGGATCTATAGAAAAATTATGAAAATTCACACAAGATCCACCCATTAATAAAAGGAAATTCTATAACTTAAAAACTACACATGCACTAGCTCTGAAATTTAAACCAGGGCTTCTAACAAGCAATAATAGACTGCCCACAAAATTTCATAATTTTTGGACCACAGGAACTCAAGATAAAATTCAAACAAGTTTGCATGCATCTAAAAACACATTTCAAAGTCATATTTAATTCATCCAAATTTTCTAAAACATGTGCTCATATAATATTTTTATCAAATACTAGACAATACTAGGAACTCAACAAAATTAGAACCACATCATTTGGATCTATATACTAGGAACTACGTATTTTTGAATAACAACACAAATCTGTGAAATAATAAAGCAAAACAAAATACGAAAACAAAACTCAGCCACTGTCGGGCCAGCCCAAGGAATGGCGGCCCACGAGCGCACAGGCGCGGCCCAGGACAACGGCGCAAGCGGCCCAGGCTGGGCTCCCGCCTGAGCCTCGGCGGCTGACAAGGTGGGCTCGCACGTCAGCGAGAGAAAGCAGGGGAGCGACGCGGGACGGTGCGGAAACGGCGTTAGCTCACCGGCGGCGAGATCTCCGGCGAGAAGGTCGACACCTACGTGTTCCCTGTGTCAAGCCACGTCTAATGGTACCCCTTATGAGACCTAGGGTTGAGCGGAGCAAGGTTGCCGTCGGCCATGGCGGCACGGCGGTGCGCCGGCCATCTCCGGTCGGTAGCAACTCGGCTAGGCTCAAGACGAGCATCATGGTGTCCTAGGGAATGAAAAGAACAAGAGCGGAGGTGCCGAGGTACTCCAGATGGGGCTGGCCATGGAGCACCCGACTCCGGCAAGGTCGCGGCGGTGCGGGAATGTCGAATGCGACCTCACCCGAGGTCGATTGACGGCATGGATAAGATGAGAATCAAGAGGAGGTCTCGTCGGTGCTATGGAAGAGACGGAGGGAGCTGAGGTGCGGAGGTGAGCCCGCGGAAGCATGTCGGAGCTCACAGTGGTAATGGCGCTCCTCCGCGGAGGAAGAGGAAATGTGGCCTCTACCTTGACTCTCCGGCTCAACGATGAGGTGGACGAGGTCAAGGAGATGCTGGTGAATCCGTGGGCGAGATGGAACGAGGCGAGGTGCGGTGGAGAGCGAGCGGGGCGAAGGCGGAGCAATGGCGGATGGCTGTGCTCTCTTGCAGCGCACGGTGAGAGGCGAGGAATGCGAAATGGGAAGGGCGAGCGCGTTCGGGCAGACGCGAGGTGGCTTCAAGACGCGGCTGCGATGTCAGAATGCGCACGGCGCGTGGCCAGCGCGCTCAGGCGAGCGGCGATGGGTGGCAGACACGCGGCTTCAAGTTTCTGAATCGGTCGGCCATGGTGACTCTGACGGTTATCTGAAAACGCGATTCAGTTGATAATGACAATGCCTGACAGCGCGTATTCGACGATGATTTACTCCTAATCCGCGACGAGTTAGTGGAAGAATTGAACATCAAAGTTGTATACCTATCTTCCCTCTACAAATTCTTTTCAATGACCAACACCTAACACGCCATGGATCCGAAGTTACATGAAGCCAAAGTGAGCTCGATGCAACTGAAATGCAGTTAAGACTTAGCATATTTTTCAGTGTTGAAATCAGCATGGCAATCAGACTTGTGGGCCATGTTTGACCATGTTCCACACATTTTCATGGGTTGGTCATAAAACAACTTTTGTTCCTTGATAAATTAGCTACAACTTGTGTAAAGAGTGCACAGCCATGCAAAGTCTCTAAGTTGGACTTTTGAATCAGTCAAACAGTGAGACTCCTAGGGTCAATTCTAGTCAAACTTTCACTTGAGGGCATTTTGGTCATTTTGATCTATATGAACAATGTCCCAACAAGTAACCTAAGTGTAGTTAAGGTGTAATAGACCATGATCAACCATTTTTACAAAATTGTTATACCACTTCTAATGATCACATGTGATACAGAAATTAAAACAAGCAATTCATACATATGTTTCAGTACAATGTTTCACATGTTGCATGACCTTGTTGTTATTCTTTACTTGTCACATTACTACCATGTTGCCATGTTTCAAGGTATGATAGTTTCATGTTGCCTTCCCATGTTGCACTACTACCACTCTAAGCAATCAAGCATGAAACACATACAATTTAAAATGTTGCATATGTATGTTTCAATGATAATGGCATGATGACATGGATATTGCACATGTTTATGAAATGAAATGCGATTTAGTGGAAGCCAAACACCTAGGGTGTTACAATTCAGTTTCGCTAGGGTCTTAAGAGCAAATTCTTTGACTATGACCTAGTTGATTCTATAAGGGATTGGCGTGCTGACTGGTTTTATGCTACCAACTTGATTCCTCCCCTTCCCGTTCACTCTGGATCTGGTCCCTTGGTTAATGACCGATGGGAAAAGAACCCTGTGACGACTGCCGAGCTCCAGATGATTAAGCCTTTTCTCAAGAGGATTTGCACTCTAAAACAGCAGGGCTTGACCGGCTTCGGGATTATTTCAAGTTTTCTTTGCCGTCGAGTTCAACCTTTGATGGAGCGCGAACATTACGGTTTTGAGTACTCTGGGCAGAGGACCCTTCTCATATGGTCCCCGCCCTTGAGTTGACCGATGAGGAGGTGCTCGAGCGTCTTCAGAAGATGCTGAAAGGAGTAAGCGTCGTCCCGCTTGCTGTCCTTGAGTACAGTGCTAGCAACCCGCCCTCTACTGTGAGTTGTTCTTTTCTTACGCGGGTACTTTTGAATGTCTTTTGTCGTATCCACTTTTTGCTTAATCTTCCTTGTCTTGTTGTTTTACTCTTTTATAGGAATTGGGGTGTAATTTCGATGATCCAATTCCCCTTGATGATCTCCCTGCAAATGTGGAGGCTGGGGTAGTCTTGCCGGGGCGTCCTTAACCAGTAAGTTTTAAACTACCATGATGCTTCCTGGTGTTTCTTACGCATTTTCTGACGTATATGAAGAGTATGTTCCTCGTCTAGTTCCTCGAGCTCCTCGTACTTTTGAAAAGAGGGGGCGAGTGGATAGTTCTTCTTCTGCTCCATCTGCTGCCAAGAAGTCTCGCCAGTCGAGTACTCGTCCAGGTACTCTAGTTGTAGCTAGCATGCTCTTAGGTGAGCATATTAATACGCTCTATCCTTTTGTTGCTTGTTTTTATCTTTGACCAAGTACTTTTGTCCTTTTTCAGCTGGAGCTATGGTGGCCTTGGTCTAGAGTGAGGAAGAAGAGGATGATGATGCTTCTGGGACTCCAGCATCGGCCGCACCGCTCCTGTCGTAGGGTGGTGGTAATGTTTTTGCTGCTGTGGTTCCCCCTACGAGGTCTTCTTTTGGTTTTATGAAGAAGAAGATAGCTGAGTGAGTGAATTCTGGTTTTATTTCTCTGCTTCTGTTCTCCTTTTTTCTTATTCTTATTGGCGAGTTTCCTTGTCAACTTTCAGGCCTTCGTCTTCCCTGAGCCTCCAGTCGACTTCTTGTCAAACCTCTGGTGTGCCCTTGGGTACTGAGTCTCAGGACTCGGAACGCACGGTCGTCGAGGTGGCTGTGAGGGGGATAGAGTCCGCAGCTGTTGATTTGCTGGCTCCCGAGGTGACCATGGCCATGGCGGCGGGTTCATCAGAGGGATTTGCCGTGGCTTCCCAGGAGATTGCCCTGGCTGTGCCTTCTTTGCCTCGGCCGGCTTCTCCCTCTCCTCTTCTTGCTTCCGATGGTCCGCCTTTGGCTGATGACGTGGTGCAGCAATTTGATGCCACTCATCGATTGTCGGAGCTAACCGTTGCCTGGGGAAGCTTGTCGACCCTTGCGACTTCTTTTGGGGAAAAGCTCTAGGTAAGTTTTTCTGCAGTTCTTTCTTTGGATGTTTGTTTTTCTTTTGTCCTTATGTCTTGTTTTTCTCTCTCTTTTTGCTCAGTCTTTTTCTCATGATCATACCGGCTTCTTTTTCTCGTCTGAGAACAAGAAAAAGTTATCTTCTGAGGTGAGTACTCTGAAGGCTGAGCTTGACCTCTATCGGGCTGAGTTGGAGACCGAGCGTCAGACGCATCAGAATGAGGAGAAGGCTCTCCGTGCCTGGGTAGTTGAGGCAAAAAAGCAGAAGGATGCAGCTGCCCAGGAGGGCTTGGAAAATGTGGAGGCCATGAAGAAAGTGTGCCATGGTATCGTGAGTTCTTCTTCGCTTCTCTTTGTATTCAAACTTGCCTTTCTACTGACTTGTCTTTTGTTGCTTGGTCTAGCTCTCCGAGTTGAAAAGCAGAAGCTCTCAGAGGGTATCGAGGAGATAAAGACACTCGTTCATACTAGCCATAATAAGGCTGAGGAGGTAATTACTCAAGCTGAAGAAGAACTCGCGCTTGCTAAGTTGATTAGGCGTGGAGCTGACAGAGATCTTGTGCAGGCCCAAAAAACTGCTGGGGTTTTGATTGGCAAGTGGGCAACGGCTACTGAGAACTAGAAGGCTTTGTGGAAGTCTTTTCGGTCAGTAGCCGACCTTCTCCGGACTCCAGCAAATGATGGTCATTCTTGGGCTCAGTTCATTCCCCAAGTGCCGACCCGTTTCCAGGAGTTCGTGAAGCGGTGTGCCCATCTTTGTACCAGGAATGTTCTCGCCTAGGTCCAGGTTCTTTCTCCGAACTTTCCTTTGTCCAAGGTTGCTGATGAAGCCGAGAGCCAAGAGTATTTAGATGCTGTTGAGAAGTTGGAGCCTGAGGTCGATGATTTAGCCAGGAAGATTGTAGATAATCTTAACATTGAAGTTTCTTCTCCTGATGACAATGTTTGATGTAGTCGACCTTTGTATTCTAGCTTCTGTAACAAAGCACTATACTTGAAGACTGAATGGAGATTCTTTATTTTTTGTTGATGTCTTCTTTGTCTGTATTTTGTTGTCTCATAAACAACCCGGCTTAGGTGAATCATTGTCTTGACAAACTTTCTTGATCTGTCGAGTGCTTCTGGCTTTAGTTTGTGCCTTGTAAACAACTCGGTATATGTAGATTGATGTTTTGGCAGACTTCCTTGATTTGTCGAGTGCTTGTCTGGCTTTCGTCTGTGAGTTGTAAACAACTCGGTATAGATCATTGACAAACTTTGTGTTCTTGTCAGTACTGAAAAGACTTAGGACATCTCTAGCTTCTTCTTTTTGGCTTAACTCGGAGTGTGGTTAGCATCTGGTCCTATCTCTGGTTGCAAAAACATCCTAGGATCGACAAGCCCCCGAGCACTTCATGGTTGAGTTCTGGAAGCCTCGTCTTGTTCCTTCAAGTCTTGTTGAGCAGGAACAAGCGTCGTCCGAGTGCTTTTTTGAGCGAAACCGTGTAGCGCTTCTTGGGATCTTCTGAGTGTCGCCCTCGAGCCTCTTGCTATTTGGAACAAGGAGCTGGAGGGTCTTTGTCTTGGAATTGCTCTGATTTATGCTCAGGCTTAGTTTCAGTCGTTTTGCTTTTTGGTTCGGGTGTTAGCTTATTAGTTACCCTCATCGGCGGGCTCAAGCATCTTTTTGGCTCTTTTGCTCTCGGTCGGTACGCTCAGGCGTCTTTTCAGCCATTTTGCTTTTTGGTTCGGGTGTTAGCTTATTAGCTACCCTCATCGGCGGGCTCAAGCATCTTTTTAGCTCTTTTGCTCTTGGCCGGTATGCTCTGGCGTCTTTTCAGCCATTTTGATTATTTGTTCGGGTGTTAGCTTATTAGCTAGCCTCATCGGTGGGCTCAAGCATGTTTTCAGCTCTTTTGCTCTCGGCCGGTATGCTCAGGCGTCTTTTTAGCCATTTTGCTTATTTGTTCAGGTGTTAGCTCATTAGCTACCCTCATCGGCGGGCTCAAGCATGTTTTCAGCTCTTTTGCTCTCGGCTGGTATGCTCAGGCGTCTTTTCAGCCATTTTGCTTGTTTGTTCGGGTGTTAGGTCATTAGCTACCCTCATCGGCGGGCTCAAGCATGTTTTTAGCTCTTTTGCTCTCGGCCGGTATGCTCAGGCGTCTTTTTAGCCATTTTGCTTTTTGGTTGGGCTCATTGGAAACAACTTGGGGAAAGCCATAATAAGACATATGTTGTCTAGAAAGAACCATCTTTATTGATCATGAACATTGATAAGTCATAATAGTACATATGTTGTCGATGAGCACCATCTTTATTGATCATGAACATTGATCTCTTGTAGCTTGTATATATATTTTCCCTTGAGTTGTTTTCATGCGCAGAATCTTCTTAGCTGACTGATGTGCCATGTATTATTGACTTCTTTTCCGTCTTCGGTTGTCAACTTGTATGTGCCTGGTCCAGTGACTTTTGTGATGATAAAAGGACCTTCCTATGGACTGAGTAATTTATGGCGTCCATCAGTTTTTTGTATTCTTCTTAGTACTAGGTCTCCGACTTGTAATGATCGAGACTGGGTATTCTTGTTGTAGTGGCGTCTTAATCCTTAGAGGTATCTTGCTGATTGAAGGGTGGCGTTTACTCTGACTTCTTCTATACTGTCGAGTTCTAACCTTCGGGTGTGTTATGCTTCTCTTTCGTCATATTGTTCTATCCTTGGTGACGTCCAGATCAAGTCGGCAGGTAGTATGGCTTCTGATCCATAAACCAGGAAGAAAGGTGAGTATCCGATGGCTCTGCTTATTTGAGTACATAGCCCCCATACGACCTTGGGTAATTCTTCAATCTATTTTGATCCATAGTCCACTAGTTCTTCATATAATCTTGGTTTTAATCTAGCTAGTATGAGTCCATTAGCCCTTTCTACCTGTCCGTTGGCTTCTGGATGTGCGACTGATGCGTAATCTATTCTGAAGCCGCAGTCCTGTGCCCAACTTTGGAATTCAGTGGCTGTGAATGGAGAACCCAAATCTATGATGATTCGATTGGGCATGCCGAAGCGGTGCATAATGTCTTGGATGAACTCGACTGCTTTGACTGCGCTGTATTTTGTGAGTGGTTTGTATTCAATCCACTTGGTGAACTTGCCAATTGCTACGAAGATGTACTCAAAACCGCCTTTTGCTTTCTTGAGAGGTCCTACTTGATCCAGCCCACAGCAGGAGAAAGGCCAAGCGGGTGGGATGCAGATGAGGTTGTGAGTTGGCACATGAGCTTGTCTTGCGAACATTTGACAACCTTTGCATCTTCTGACGAGTTCTTCTACGTCTTTCAAAGCAGTTGGCCAGTAGTAACTGGTGCGGAATGCTTTACCGACTAGTGTTCTTGAAGCGACGTGATTTCCACAGCAACCTGAGTGCATTTCGTCTAGGATATCTTTGCCCTCTTCAAATGAGAAGCATTTTAGGAGTACTCCTGATGATGCGGCTCTTCTGTAGAGCTTGTCTCCTACTAGGACGTAATTCTTGGTTCTGTGAACAACTCGGGTAGCTCCCTCTTTTTCTGCTGGCAACTTATTCTCTTTGATGTAATCAATAAAAACCTGGGTCCATGAAGTAGTGATTACCAAAATCTCGGTGCCTTTGGCTAAGATTTCAGGGGTTATCTCACCGGGTTGTTTGATAGAGGGAGCTGATAACTCCTCTATGAATACACCGGGTGGGACCTTTGTCCTGTCTGGCCCAAGCTTGGCGAGGACGTCTGCCGCAATATTAGAATCGCGCAGGACATGTATAATTTCTAATCCTTGAAAATGTTTTTTGAGCTTTCGTATTTCAGCACAGTAAGCACCCATGTTTTCTTTGGTGCAGTCCCAATCTTTGTCGACTTGATTGATTACCACTGCTGAATCGCCGTAGACGAGTAAACGCTTGATTCCGAGGGTAATTGCCACTCGTAGCCCGTGGATGAGGGCTTCGTATTCTGCTTCATTGTTTGTAGCTTGCCATAATATCTGAAGGACGTACTTGAGTTGTTTTCCATTTGGAGAAATTAGGAGGACGCCTGCACTGGCTCCGCCTAGCTTGAGTGATCCATCAAAGTAGATCTTCTAATGATCAAGGATGGTACTTGACATAGGTTTTTGAATTTCTGTCCATTCGGCAACAAAATCAGCCAGGGCTTGAGATTTAATTGCCTTCCGTGGGGTGAAATCGATATTGAGAGCACCAAGTTCAACTGTCCACTTAGATATGTGCCCTATCGCGTCTCTGTTGTGTAGGATGTCTCCGAGTGGGAAATCTATCACCACGATAATCTTGTGGCTTTCAAAATAGTGGCGAAGCTTGCGTGAAGTGATCAGGAGGGCGTAGAGTAGTTTTTGCACATGCAGGTACCGGATTTTTGATTCTGACAGTACTTCGCTGATGTAGTATATGGGACATTGTACTTTATATACACGTCCTTCTTCTTCTCTTTCTACGACAATCGATGTGCTGATCACAATAGAAGTTGCCGCGATGTACAACATCATGTCTTCGTATTTCTTCGGAGGTGTGAGAATGGGTGAGGAGGTGAGGTATGCCTTGAGCTTCTTGAAAGCTTCGTTGGCTTCTTCTGTCCACTCAAACTTGTCTATCTTCTTTAGCAATTTAAAGAAAGGTAACCCTTTTTCGCCCAGTCTTGATATGAAACGATTGAGGGCCGCCATGCAGCCTGTTAGTTTCTGCACATCTTTGACACTTCGAGGAGGGCCCATCTCTGTTATGGCTCGAATTTGCTTGGCGCTTGCTTTGATTCTGCGATGACTGACCAAGAATCCGAGTAGTTGTCCTGAAGGAACTCCGAATACACACTTGTTTGGGTTCAATTTCCACCTCTATCTTTTTAGGTTTTCGAAGGTTTGCTTTAAGTCTTCAATGAGTGTATCCGGGTTCTTTGTCTTTACTACTATGTCATCCATGTATGCCTCTATGTTTTCGCCGATCTGATCACCAAGGCACGTTTGGATAGCTCTTTGGTAAGTGGCACCAGTATTCTTGAGTCCAAATGACATGGTTTTGTAACAGTAGGCACCGAATGGAGTGATGAAAGACGTCTTGCTCTGGTCTTGTTCCTTTAATGCGATCTGGTGATATCCTAAATAGCAATCAAGGAAGGATAATAGGGCAGATCCTATTGTTGAATCAACTATCTGATCAATGCGTGGTAGCTCGGACGGATCTTTCGGGCAGTGTTTGTTGAGATCTGTGTAGTCAACACACATGCGCCACTCGTCCGTATTCTTTTTCTGTACTAGAACTGGGTTTGCTAGCCAATCTGGATGGAGGATTTCTCTGATGAATCCGGCTGCCATTAGCTTTGTGATTTCTTTTTTAATTGCTGCCTTCTTGTCGGGTGAGAATCGTCGTAGTCATTGCTTCACAGGCTTGGAGCCTTCATTGATATCAATTCCGTGCTCAGCCAACTCTCTTGGGACCCCTGGCATGTCGGCCGACTTCCGAGCAAAGATATCTTTGTTGTTCCGAAGAAAATTTGTGAGCGCGAGTTCCTATTTTGCCGAGAGGTAGGCGCTGATGGTTGCCATTTTGGAGGGATCACCGGTGCCCAGGTCGATTTGCTTGATATCGGCTTCTTTTGGTAGTGCTAGGATGCTAGGTTTTTTAGCCGGTATCTCTAGCTCTTCTGGGCTCATTTCTGCTGCAACAGTGGCTATTTCTTTTCTCCCATCGGCGGCCTGTGCTTTTGCTGCAATTTGGATTGCCTGAACGTCGCAGTCAAAAGCGCGCTTCAAATCACTTCAAAGAGAAAGGACACCATTAGGCCCTGGCATCTTAAGCAACAGGTACGGATAATGCGGTATCACCATGAATTTTGCTAGTGCTGGGCGCCCGAGGATTGCGTGATATGATGAATCGAAGTCCGCAACTTCAAACTTGATGAACTCTGTACGATAGTTCGAGGGAGTCCCAAAAGTAACCGGTAGAGTATTTGTCCAAGTGGCATTGCCGCCTTGCTGGGTACTATGCCATAAAAAGGTGTGCTTGTTGGTGTAATCATCTCGACGAGTTGTAGTCCCATCTTCCTTAGAGTTTCTAAAAAAATGATGTTGAGTCCAGCTCCTCCGTCGATTAGTACTTTCATAACAGTCATACCGGCAATAGTTGGATCTAGAACCAGTGGGTAATGGCCTATGTTTCCTATGCTAGTCCATTGGTATTCTCTTGAAAATTGGATTTCATACTGTGACCAATTGAGATATCTTGGTGTAGCAGGTTCTGCTGCCATGATGGTTCATAACGCTAGCTTTTCTTGATGTTTGATTCTGGAATCTAGAACCCCGGCAAAGATTACTGCTACCGTCCCCCCTAGATTTTTGGAATCCCTTGTCTTCGTGGTTGTCTTCTTCTTTTTTCTGATTGCCTTCTTTGGTATTCTCCTTACTATCTTTCCTTGTATCTCGATCTTTGAAGGTGTAGCAATCTCTGATGGTGTGATTTCCTTTGGGGTGCAAGATGCAACGCATGTTTTCAATGTCGTCATACCTTCTTGGCTTGGAAAACTTCCTTGATTTGTCAGTCACTGCTATGGTGTTGTCTGGTCCACGTTTTCTTTCCTGTTGTCTGTTGTTTCGATGATTTTGCTTGTCCGGGTTGTCTCGGTTGTTTCTATCCGGGAATCTCTCTCGTGTCTTTTCTTCCGCAGTAATCATCTTTTCCACTGTTTGTCTAAATTCTTCATTGTTTCTTGAGTTTTCTTTGCAGAAGTCTTGAAATTGCCACCTAGCCATGATTCCGTGAGAGAAAGCTTCGATTACTTCTCGTTGGGTGATGTCATGTACTTGAGCTCATAGTTCGCCAAATCGTCGATAGTAATTTCTGAGACTTTCACCTCCTTTCTGCTTGAGTCCTTTTAACTCTGCGTGGGTGATTGGGTGTGTAATGATACCCGCAAAATTTTCACAGAAAGCTCTTTGCAAGTCCTCCCAATTTCTGATTGATCCTGGATTCAATTTGTCAAACCATTGAAGTGGCATGGTTTCTAGGGCCATGGGAAAGAACAAGGTCTTGATGTCATCATCTCCTCCGGCCAATTCAATCGATTGTGAGTAAATCCTGAGCCATTGCTTTGGTTCGGTCTTGCCATCATACTTGGAGTGGTTGGACGGCTTGAACTTGTGAGGCAGTCGTATTGAAGTAAGTCTGTTTGCAAAACAGGGGAATCTATCATGCGTTCTGGCTTCTATGTATTCTGATTCAGCACCCCCTTCTTGCCAACTGTTGTCTTGCCGAGAGTACTTTTGCGTGGCTGTCCGAGTAGGTACTTTGCTTCTGGCCTTTCTTGGTTGTTCGACCCGGTCGTTTTGACTATGATTTCTTCTACTTTCTCTGTTGTGACTTCCACTTGGTCCAAGTCTCTCAAAAGCGGACTTCCTTTGATTTTGATCTTCCTGCTCATGAGATGTTGATCTATCAGGTAGTCTTGAGTGGGCCCTTCCGTCGTGCGTCCATAGGACTATTGATCGGAGGAAGTCCCAGAGCTGTTCTTGTTTTTCATTGGGATGTGAAGTCGCCCTGAGTTCTTCTAGTACTTCTTGGATCTTATCGTAGGGTGTATTCACTGCTCGTCCTTCTTCGACCTCTCGCTCTAATTTTCTTCTATTGTACTCGGCTAGGTCTAACTCATATTTGATCCAAGCTTCCTTGCGCTACTTAGCACGGCGTTGACGTCCTTGTTTCAATTTGTTCTTTCTTTCTCTAGCTTGGCTCTGACCCTTGGTCTCACCATCGTGCCCCTGGGTAAATGGTGATATGTTGGACTCAGATTCATCTGAAGACCTGATGTTGGGCGCTTCTGGGGGGACCAATGGTGATCGAGGACGGCGAATCATGAATACTTGTCTAGTGTGAGTTGTTCTGTCATCGGCGTTGGTTTCCGTACTGCCAGAGTTGCTGATAACTTCAGTAGAGGCTTCAAGGTCACAGATCGAGTCTCCTTCTTGGTAGGGTAGAGCTGTTGTTGTCGCATTGTCGACTAGTTGGGTGCCGCTATCCTCAGGAACGGAACCTGGCCAGTGGACGATGCAGTCTCGAGATGTTATAGTTAAGACGAGACCTTCTTGGGCTCCTTTCAGTGGCATTCTAAGCATCAGATTGGTGGATCCTTCGGGCCATGTCTGATAAGACGTTGCCATGTTGTGGAGTCCGAACGGAAGAGGACCCGACTTCTTTAAAGTGCTCTGAGTGTACTCCCAGTAGTATTCTTGATAGGTTGATGTCGTGTTCCGGAGCCTTGTCGGAAAAGAACTCGGTTTTCCGAAAGAACTCGGATAAGACTCCGTCTCAGAAGTGAAACCTGAGTTTGAATCGGATGCGTGAAGTCACGAAATCTGAGTTGGATTGGACATCATGAGCTGCGCGAATCTTCTGGCAAGTTGATCTGTCGTTGTCGCCGAAATGGAAAAGTCCTGATGATGATCTAAATCTTTGAGGAGACGGCTTTGGAGCTTGCCATTGTCACCTGCCTCGCAGATCCATGAACCGAAGATGAAGGTTGATCCTGTCGAGAAGATCATGTTGTCGAGATCCATCGAGCTCTCGGATGCAAAGTCGCCGAAAGCCCCTACCTAGCGCGCCAGCTGTCGATGTTTCACCACCGATAGCCTACCACGGGGGTACCTAGGACAGTATGTTTGGGCTTCAGCGTATGCAGAACTCAACGGTAAACGCAAGAGACAGTCGATTTATCCTGGTTCGGACCCTCGATCTTTGATCGAGTAATAGCCCTACGTCCAGTCGGCATTTAGCCTTTGCGTTGGAATGATTGTAAAGTGTTGTGTTGTCAAAGTCGCCCGTCCCTAGGATCCCTGCCCTGCTTTATATAGTCAGGAGGTCAGAATCCTAGTCGGTTTACAATGAGAGTTCCTAGTAGGATTATAGAATAATGCTACTACTAAGATTACAGGGGAAGAATCCTAGTTAGACTAGATCTTCTCCCTTCCTTGCGGGGTATCCCGTGGGTCCCGCACCGACTGATCAACCAATCAAGATTTTTGTGATGAGTTTGGAAAGATGATGACTAATGAGTTTGAGATGTCCATGATTGGAGAGTTGAGTTACTTCCTTGGTCTTCAAATCAAGCAATTGAAGAATGGTACATTTGTAAGTCAAGGCAAGTACATCAAGGACATGATCAAGAAGTTTGGAATGATTGATAGCAAAGTCATTAGCACACCAATGGGAACCAATGGCAACTTGGATAGTGATGCAAGTGGAAATATGGTGGATCAAAAATTGTATCGGTCTATGATTGGAAGCCTACTCTATGTGATCGCATCAAGGCCGGATGTCATGTTTAGTGTATGCATGTGTGCAAGATTTCAAGCCTCACCAAGAGAAAGTCATTTGAAGGCTACAAAGAGAATCTTGAGGTACTTGAAGCATACATCAAATGTTGGTTTGTGGTATCGCAAAGGAGCAAAGTTTGAACTAGTTGGTTACTCCGACTCGGATTATGCAGGATGCAAGGTTGAAAGAAAGAGCACATTGGGCATACGTCAATTGTTGGGAAGATCACTTATCTCATGGTCATCAAAGAAACAAAATAGTATTGCATTATCAACCGCCGAAGCCGAATACATATCTGTCGGTAGTTGTTGTGCACAAGTACTTTGGATGAAGGCCACTTTGAGTGACTTTGGAATCAAGTTCAAGAAAGTACCATTGCTATGTGACAATGAGAGTGCAATCAAGCTTACCAACAATTCAGTTCAACATGCAAGAACAAAGCACATTGATGTCCGCCACCATTTCATAAGAGATCACCAACAAAAAGGGGACATTTGCATTGAGAGTGTAGGTACCGAAGATCAACTTGCTGATATATTCACCCAGCCATTGGTTGAGAAAAGGTTTTGCAAGCTAAGAAATGAGTTGAACATATTGGATTTCTCAAATATGTGTTGATGCACCCCCATTATATGACATGCCTCTTCTTCGAGCAATCAAAGGTAAAAATTGATTGGCATGGCATACATCCTTGCTAAGGACATGTTTTTGTGCATCTAGTCACACTACAAGAAACACCC
This sequence comes from Miscanthus lutarioriparius, assembly GCA_904845875.1. Classification (NCBI taxonomy): domain Eukaryota; kingdom Viridiplantae; phylum Streptophyta; class Magnoliopsida; order Poales; family Poaceae; genus Miscanthus; species Miscanthus lutarioriparius. The sequence continues at coordinate 115,929,360 of CAJGYO010000003.1, forward strand.
CCCTCTAGACATGTTTTCTTTGTGATGCTAGTTGAAAGCGTATGTACATGGGCACGTAACGACGCTTCTAAGCACGACTTTGGAAACGTGTCAACTGGATACGACATTTGACACGCTTTCATTGTTATAAGACATGTAAAGACACTTCTCGAGACGATTTTGGAAATGTATCAAAATGACACGGTGTTAGACATGCTTTTAATCGTCAATAGCGTCTAGACACGTTATAAAGTGTGTCATAACACCGTCCATATATATCTAAACACACTAATTAACACGATACTAAAAACGCCACAAAACGTTACAGATATAGAGATGCTTCATATCGTTTGTACCATGTAGACACGTCACAGAACGTATCAAACAATTGTTTATAGGCACGTAAAGACACCTTTTGATACGATAATAAAAACATATCAAGCTAACACAAAATTAGAGACTCTATTTGACTGTTACATGCTTGTAGATACGTGATAAAGTGTATCAGCTTACCATCAATAACTATCTAAAAATGCTTTTTTTGAACATGTAGGCCCCGTTTGGCAGAGCTTCACTTCACTAGTGAAGCCATTTTTTTGGCTTCAGCTCCACGAACAGCTCCACCAGTGGAGCTGAAGCGGTTTTGGTAAACCATTTGGCAAAATGGCTTCCCTGTGAGAGCATGTTTTTAGGGGCCTGGAGGAGGAGCCGGGAGAAGCCATTTTTTTTGGCTCTATCCCACACCAAATCACTATGAGAGCATGTTTTTAGGGGCTTCACCAGTGAAGCTATTTCACTTTACCCCGTTTGGCAGAAAACGGCTCCAAACGGCTCCTGAAGACAGTGGAGAAGCCCTGCCAAACGGGGCCGTAGTGTTGTGGTAACCTTTCCCTAATTCTCTACACGTGGTCAAGAGGTCAAAACTTCCTTGCCTATATTTTTTCCATATTATTCATAAAAAAATGTTCTCACACTCAACATTCCATAATTTTCTCGCAACAATTCAAGCCAAAAAAAATACATGTTTTTCCCCATATTTTTCCAAAATTTTCACATGCTCAACAATTTCATAATTTTCACTCAAAGATTCAAGCAAAAGAAAACACATGCTACTTTTTCAATCATATGACTAATCTCAATTTCTCAATCATACGACCAATCTATAAATTACTGGACTCAATTTCTCAATAATTCAAGCATTACATGTGAGTGGCATTGATTTCTCACTTAGACCACCAATTGTAAATGAAACTTCTTAAAAACATATTACAAAGAAAACACATGCTAGCACCCTCTGAAAACTAAGATGCTCTTCGATCCATCATGCAGAACACATCCATCACCAGGTGAAACAGAGCAACACACACCCTCGTGCATAGACAAGAGTAACTCAAAACAAATATGCCTTGTAATAAGTGCAACCTTGAATAATTATTATTATATTTATGTATGTCAAAATTAGTGGCACTCAATTGTCCACATACTCTAAAAAAAAGCCCGATAATACACGAAAGCCGCTTAGTCTAATTTGCTTCATCCGGTGGCGCTTCATCATCACCCATGTCAAAAGTATCTTGTGGCTTAAATCTTACCACGTAATTCCATCCTTCACTTTTTTGGGTGTTCAACATAAAAAGACTTACTCCACTTGTGAAGAAAAGACACAGGGGATCATGCTCCAGTTTTTCCCGGTGTGTGTATTTTCTTTGAAAAATTCACAAGTGGTAATCCAAACTCATCGTTTAGAACCAAACCCGACACGATGATGGACATCATACCAATCACATTTGAAAAGAACAACCTTGTAGTCGGTGTATGTCGGTTCTATTATATCTCATTAATCTGCCATAATAATTAACCCCATCTTCTGCAATGTTCACTACACCACTATTTTTGTGTCGACCTTGCACCTCACGACTCAAAGTGTGGAACCCAAACCATTAATAATATAGCCATTGATCTCACACCATGTACGCTTTCGGTTTGGCGTACCAAAGCTCGAACTTTTTAGTGATTCCTAGTCCATCACCTAGGATAACCAGTAGTGAAAAATTAATTATTAGATCAATTCATTCTATTAGACTCCTCGCCTAATAAGCTATTTCAGTTGTACTACCTTCTGCTTCAACCAATCGAGGAAGTGCTTTGGTCTATCAACTTATCGATGGAAGCCAGAGTCAAAGTAGTTGAAGGACACGATTTTCCTTTCTCCTCATCCACAAACCGCCTACAACAATGGAATATTTGTTATACAAAGATGGCTTCAACATAATAAAAATTTAAAATAGAGTCAAGAGAAATTATAGTACACACTTGTGGAATTCTTCAAGTTCATCGCAGTATCGCAACACGTATCGATGTGCCCTAATAAGAAGTCGGCTATCAAAATGGCTTACATGAGCTTTTCCAATTGGTTCTCCAAACTCTCAAACATGTACATATCTTTCATATTGCACGAAGGTTCGGATTTCTAGCCATCTGTTAAAACGAGTATCTCCATCAAGAAATTTGGAACAAAATGTCATGCACTCCTCCATGCAATACCCTTGAAAGAATCGAACCTTCGGCTGAGCTCTGTTCTTCACAAGCGCTTTAAGCCGAACAAAAATCTAAATGAAATCATGAACACTTGTTGTTAGTTGAACAAATTATTGGCAATAACCCCGCAAAATGTAATTACATACCTCTCCATGGGGTACATCCACCGGTAGTGAACGGGGCCACCAAGTCTAACTTCTTCTACCAAATGCGCCATCAAGTGCACTATCACAATAAAAAATGATGGTAGAAAAATTTTCTCCATATTACAGAGTGTTACCACAATACTCTCTTGAAGGGTTTGTAGCTCATCAAGATCTATCACCTTCGAGCATAACTTCTTAAAGAAATTAGATATTCCAATAACTATTTCCATGACATCTTTGTTGGGGTAACAGGATCGGAGTGCCACCGAAGGATGTCATGTAGTAAAACATGATTGTCGTGACTTTTTAGTCCAAATCAATGTACAATCTTTCATGTTAACACACCTAGAAATGTTTGATGCATAGCCATCGTGTGTTCTTAGGTTTTGGAATCTTGAACAGAGAACCTCCTTTTTTCTCTAGACATGGTAAAAGGTGCATCGAGCACGCTTTGCTTTCCTTCATTATCTACCACAGATGAAGATTGTGTCAAATTCCAAGTTCCACTAAATCCAGTCATGCTTTAAGACCATCCTTTGTTTTGGAAGGAATATCCATTAAAGTTCCAATTAAGTTGTCACATAGATTTTTCTCTAAGTGCATCACATCTAGATTGTGCCTTAGTTTGTTCTTTTCCCAAAGATGGTAACTGAAAGAATATTGACCGCTTTTTCAACCAATCTTCCGGCTTCTTCTCCTTCTTGCCATTGTTCCCATCTTTCTGTTTCTTTTGTCCTCTTTTACGCTTGGATTTCTGATGGCTTTCATCACCTTTCTTTCCTTTCTTTTTTTCCTTTGTTATTTCCCTTTGTATTCTTTGTTGTGAGGTCCTTTTCCCTAAAACAAAAACTCTACCTTCTAACATTTTTAAAATAGAAGTACCACTCATTATTTCAGGAGCAAGTCCAACCTCTACCATGCCATCAAACTAGTTCTTTTGCCTTCGATATATGTGGTTCTGCGGGAGCCACCTACGATGTCCCATATAGCACATCTTTTTACCATTCTTCAGGTGAAATGATTTTGTTGCTGGACCACATGATGGGCATGCATATGTACCACTTGTGCTCTAGCCATATAGGTAAGCTAATGCAGGAAAATCATTTATAGTCCACAATAGTGCATTTCATGAGAGAAATTTCTTTCGAGAAGAGGCATCACATGTTTGCACTCCTTTCCATAATTCTAAGAGCTCATCGATCAAGGGTTGTAAGTATATATCAACATCATTCCCCGAGAATCCAGTCCGGAATGATCATTAACAACAAGAAGGATGTTTGCTTCATGCGCATCCAAGGTGGCAAGTTGTAAGGAACCAAACATTACAGGCCATGTACTATGCTTTGAACTCATATTCCCAAAAGGGTTAAATCCATCACTTGCAAGACCAAGGCGTACATTACGAGCATCTGCTGCAAATTTAGGATATCTACGATTAAAATCTTCCCAAGCTTCACCATCCATTTGGATGTCGCATTTTTCCGCCTTTTTGTGCGTCCATCCTCATGCCATCTCATGTCTTCTGAAGTTTTGGTAGTTGAAAATAACCTTTGGAGCCTCGGTATCAATGGAAAATAAGCGCAACACTTTCACCGGTTTCTTTTTCTTCTTAGGTCTAACTGTAGAACCATTCTTCTTAAAATCTTTCCAAATGAGAGCTCTGGCACACATCACAAAAATCATTCTTAGTCAACTTCCTCGGAAAAGCATGCAATCTTTGGGGCAAGCATGTATTTTCACATAGTCAAGGCCTAAAAGCACGGATGATTCTCTTCACTTGATAATATGTCTTAGGTAGGTCTACATGAGGAGGATATGAATCGGATAGCACACCTAGAAGTCTTGTAAATGATTCTTGTGTCCAGCCATTTAAGCATTTTAAGTGATATAAGTTTACCAAAAATGACAACTTAGAAAATTTACACCCAGGATATAAGCTTGTGTGTGCATCCTTCAAGTATCTTTCATATAGATTCTATTCACTCTCCTTAGCATTGTCATCTGCAGGGATGCACATCCTCAACAATGATTTGTTCCATATCTCGCAAATCCTGATTCAACATCTACTACACCTTCGTACATACTTGGTAGTGACTCAAACATTTCATTCTGAAAAAGGCAGCTTGAAGTAGTTCTTGCATGCCATCTTGTACTGCAGAGCCCTTGAGACACCCGAAGTAGGCAAGTTTGTAGTGTCGGGCCAGCACGCCAACAAATGCAAACTGTGGACTTTCATACATCTCTCCATGATGAACCCGGTCGTATAACCTTGAATAATACCATCACATCTCAAATGTGTCCTGACTTCATCATGGCTATGGTTTAATCTGTTTTTGCATTTTTGCAAGGACAAAGTATCTCGCTATCACGTGGAATGTCCCAAAGAAGGCGAAAGTCAAAAATTGCTCAACACCATCTTGATATGCGATATCTGTTTGGCTTACTCATCCAACTTCGATCCATGACCCTCTAACAAGGAGTAAGAATGAAATGAAATCAATCAGTTTTTTTCTTTTGCAAGACATGTTGAGTACGAAAAATAGTACTTGACCGACAAAGAACAAAATTAATTAAGATTATTAGTTTCTATGGTAGATGAACTAACTTCCTTAATTTGAGTACTCAAACTAACCATGATCGAGTCCAACTTGCTCAACCATGACTAAATGAAAACGATGACACAATTTCACATTAACACAAGGCATAAAAATATACAAAGTTTAGACATTTAGTAAAAAGAAAGCATATCTGAGGCAGATTAATATCAGTAGTGAATTAAACCATACAATATGAGTTTTGAGAGTCTGCAATTATTCCACTTTAGAAAAAAAGAAAGTCATGTAGAGAGTCTGCAATTGCAAGTTTCCAGAACTCTCTCTCTGCTGCAGTTACGGGCAATGGAATCCCCTGCTCCTTTCATGGAATCATAGCATAAGGAGGAGGCATCACTACAATTAATCTTATAGTAATCAGGAGGAGGCATATATTCTAGTTTGAACCAAATTTGGAACTTTGATCCTCACCCCATTGATTGACATTGATAATTTCGACCCTACAAGTAATACTATCTATATTTTGAACCTTTGTGGTCATTGATGACAAAGGGGGAGAGAAACAAAGATATAGTGAAAAAGGGGGAGAAATATCATAAAGGGAGAGAAACATAAAGATATACTTGATATATATGACATAGGGGGAGAGAAGTGAAAAAGGAAAGGGATCAATTTTGAGCACACAAGTAGGGGACCAAGCTCATGAACTTGGATGATGCATTTGATTGTGCATTTCATATGTTTGCTTGCATGGCACAAGTATTAAATTTAAACATCCATGCTTGTGTGATGTATGCTAGTTGTAAGTTTGAATGATAATATGAAAAACTAGCATGAATAGATTATCTAGTGATTTCATTCTCTAGTATTATCAAGTGGTATCTATTCCAAATATCTCCATGTGGTATATTTTCAAATGGTATCAAGCTAATCATGGTGCTAAGGAAGGTATAATGGTGCACTCCGATTGGTATCACGCTTTAAAGGTCCATCTTTTATACCTTAGCATCATTTGGTAGACATTGACTCCTATATTTCCTATCTAATCATATGTGCAAGCTACAATCCAAACTCTTAGCGCATATGTAGGGGGAGCAATTGCTACCATTTGGGGTTCATGAAACTTGTCCATATTCTTTTACACATGGCAAATATGCTTGGACAAGCAACATGGATTCAATTCAATTTTAATTCATATCTTTATGAAAGGGTTATCATCAATTACAAAAAAGGGGGAGATTGAAAGCTCTAGTTTGGTTTTGGTGAATTGATGAAACCCTAAGTGCTAACCTAGTTTATCAAGTGACCATGAGATAGGTAGCACATTCCAAGTGATGAAGCAAATGGAGATCATAGCATGATGATGATGCCATGACGATGATCAAGTGCTTGGACTTGGAAAGAAGAAAGAGAAAAACAAAAAGCTCAAGGCAAAGGTATAAATCATAGGAGCTATTTTGTTTTAGTGATCAAGACACTTAGAGAGTGTGATCACCTTTAGGTTTGATAGCCGTACTATTAAGAGGGGTGAAACTCGTATCGGAATGCGGTTATCAAAGTGCCACTAGATGCTCTAACTCATTGCATATGCATTTAGGATCTAGTGGAGAACTAACACCCTTGAAAATGATTGTGAAAATATGCTAACACATGTGCACAAGGTGATACACTTGGTGGTTGGCACATTTGAGCAAGGGTAAAGAAGTTAGAGGTGAAATGGAGTTGGTCGCAAAGATGCTGGCGTCGGTCAACTGACCGGACGCTGAAGGGCTGCATCCGGTCGTGTTGTCGGTCAGCACAGTAAGTAGTCATAGTGTGACCGGACGGTGGCAGGGTCCGGTCGAGCATGACCGGACACGTCCGGTCGGCAAAAGTCGGTTTTGGAACCTTACTGTAAACGACCGGACGCTGGTGTTCAGCGTCCGGTCAACTCAGGCGCAACGTCCGGTCAAGACTGATGACCGTTGAAGTCAGGACACATGGCTGACTGCGAGCGATCGGATGTTGGGGGCTCAGCGTCCGGTCAACTGACCGGTGCGTCCGGTCAGCCCGAGTTGTGCCCAGTGAAGGGGTACAACGGCTCTATTTCGTGGGGACGTCTATTTAAGCCCCATGGCCGGTTGAAGCTCACATCTTTGGCCATTTTCATTAACATAGCAACCTTATGAGCTTAGCCAAAGCCCTCCCACTCATCTCCATCATTGATTCATCATCTTTGTGAGATTGGGAGTGAATCCAAGTGCATTGCTTGAGTGATTGCATCTAGAGGCACTTGGTGTTCGTGTTTCGCTGCGGATTTCGCTTGTTACTCTTGGTGGTTGCCACCACCTATATGGCTTGGAGCAGCGAGGATCGTTGAGCGGAGAGTGGTGATTGTCTCCGGCTCCGATCGTGGTGATTGTGAGGGGTTCTTGACCTTTCCACGGCGGAGAGCCAAAAGGTACTCTAGTGGATTGCTCGTGGCTTGTGTGATCTTCATCTTGTGTTGGTTGTGCGGCACCCTATTGAGGGTTTGGCGTGTGAAGCCAATTAGCGCGTGGACCTCCAAGTGAGTGAATCGCCACAACGAGGACTAGCTTGCCGACAAGCAAGTGAACCTCGGTAAAAAATCTTTGTGCTCATCATTGGTTCTGAGGTGATTGGTCTTCATTGTTATTCATCCTTGTGATTGATTGGTTCCTTCATCTACACGGCGGTATAACCTTCTTGACCACTCTCTTTATATTACCGCAAACTAGTTGACAAGCTCTTTAGTGTAGCTAGTTGTGAGAGCTTGTTTGCTTGGTTGGTGTGACTCTTTAGTTAGCCTTTGAGAGCACACTAACATAGAGTAGTATTATAGCTATTGTGTAAATAGATACTATCTAAACTAGAATTGTGATAGGTGGCTTGCATTTTGAGTAGACTAGCGCAACACTTGCTTCGCCTCATAATTATCTAACCATTTTGTTAAGTGTTGTTGTAGACATTTTTATTTGTTATTCACCCCCTTCTAGCCATTTGGACCTGTCAGAGCGCGGTACACGGAAACGGTTCAAAAATACAATTTACCATGAAGCGCTCGCGGGCAGCTCATTATTTCCCAGGGGGGTCGGCAGCCGGTACGTGCCAGCCAGGTCGGTAGCTAGGGTCCCCCAACATGTTGCTTCAATATTATAGTGTTGACACCGGCCATGTTTTATATCATTATTAATTCATTATATATTGGTACTCTCACTATAATGTGGTTAATGTACCTCTATTCTGTATCCAGGAGATTATGCTTGCTGGACCACCTCACTTTTGTTCAGCAGGGAGTTGTACAGTTTATTTTCAGAAAAAAAGTTGCATTTTAGGTCTCGTTTAGTTTCAAAAAGTTTTCCCAAAAAGTGCTACAGTATCCATCACATCGAATCTTGCGATACGTGCATGGAGCATTAAATGTAGACGAAAAAAAAACTAATTGCACAGTTTGGTTGGAAATCGCGAGACGAACGTTTTGAGCCTAATTAGTCCATGATTGAATACTAATTGCCAAATAAAAACGAAAGTACTACAGTAGCCAAATTCCCAAATTTCGTCCAACTAAACAAGACTTAATTTGTCCATGTTTTCTAGAAACAGCGGCAAGGTCATTGCCCATTCTTGTATGAATTGTCCACACTACTTGTTTGCGTTATCGTTTCTCTTTATTGTCTACGCTACCTGTTAGCATGTACTGCAATATCTCTAAAAGTACTTATTTCTTTGCAATGTTTAAAAATGTTCCATACTCAAATTTGCAACATTGTGTTGCAGGTTAATTAGTGGCTGCAAATAAGAGTGCATTGGAGGATTCAAACCATGGTATCTAGTCTCGCGTAACACATCTCTATCAGAATTGTAAGTTATTATAGGATGATATTTTTTATATTAACATTTTGTAAACTTGTATTGAATATTTTGACCACTAAATGATCTCAAATGAAAAAAGTTAACTATAAAGTTTTAAATCTTGTCAAGCACTACAACTTTAGTATAGGGCATGTTTCCATCTTAGATCGTCGAAAAAATCAAAAATTTGAAAATTACAATATGAGAATGTAAAATAAATATTGGAAACTCTAAATGACTTGCAAAGCTATATATCACATTGACCACTACAAAATATTATTGATCATGTTAACATGTAGTGTCATTAGGATATCTTAAAATTTGAGTGTCAAAATTTAAGAATTTCAACAACATATTTTGCAATCTTAATGACTTTGAATAAAAAATTTGTCAACTACAAAGTTGTAGATTGTATTGAGAACTAAAAACTTTTTGTAGACCATGTCAACATTCAAGATCATTCAAAAATTATAGAATTAAATTTCAAATTCTGAGCAACGCTACAAAGTTGTATATATCGTCAATCTCTATATGAAAAATATGCAATATTTTTTTACAACTATTTCGAGAGGCATCACATTAGAATGCCCACCTCTATTAATGGCCATTTTTCAGAATGCCCACCTCTGTTAATGGACATTTTCAGAGGTAGGCATCTTAAAAAGTTCATGTTTGTTAATCAATTAACAGAGGCTGGTTTTCTAAGAGGACTGCCTATGTAAATAGTCGATTAACATAGACGGTCTCCTTAAGGTGTTCGCCTCTGTAAAATGATTAATAATGCTGGCGTTTGCTTGATACCATTATAGAGGCAGCTACTAAGGGCCTGTTTGGTAGAGCTCCACAAAAAGAAAAAGTGAACCTGGATCTAGGATTCACCTAGATCCACCATGGAGAAGCTCCATCGTGGATTTGGTATTCATCAAAGTGTTTGGTACAGCTTTACCTCCATCTCTATCTCACTTCCACCTAGGCCCTACATGCCAGGGGACAAAATGCAAAACAAAACTTCTTCACGCGGGGAAGAGCAAGTAGCGACGCACACTTGCGTGCCCAGGCACCCCGGTGGCCGGTGGCTAGGCCCGTGGCGGCCAGCCCCGCGCGCTCACGCGGTCAGGCGCCTAGCGGCCGGGCTCACGCCCACGGCGGCCAGGCTCACGCGGCCACGACATATGAGTTGGTCCACAGCCCACATGTAAGCGTGTCTGTGAGAAGGCACATATGCGAAACACATTGACATTTATATACATATCTTATAAAGCTAATCTCCACTACAAGTTCTATCACAACATGCAAGTCATCCACATCACCTGACAGGCCACTGCACTTTTTATTTATAATTTTTTAATCAATATAATGAGAACCTTTCCTAGCACTCAAGCTTCTCTTCTAAAACTAACCCTTCTAGTTATGCCAAGAGCACAGCTGCTATAAAACCACGCTGTGCGCCAGTGCATGTGTGGTGCGGCAACCTCTGCACTGTAGTGTAGCTGGCCTACATGGCACACGCGTGGGTACCACCCTTCCATGTCAACCCACCTGATGTAGCACATCACTAAACCGATGCCTGTGGCGCAGCGAAACCCTATATAGGGTCATGGATGCCTAGCCCCTTCTTGTCTTCTCTCTTTCTCCCTCACTCATACCGTCACTCTTTCTTTGAAACCATAATGTTTGGGGTAAAAAGTTTGAAATCCCTAAAGAGGAGTTGGTTCCCATCATCATCTAAGGTTGGTTTTCTTCTCCCGAATTATGTATTTTGTGTCTCCATTCAAATAATTTGGTGCATTTTGTTGGACCTAGGGTTAGGGTATTGAAGTTCTCATTTAATTTGAGGAGATTATGTGTATATTTATAATAGAGGTATTAGAGGATACGATATGGCTTGCGTTCATCAAAATTTTTTTGTAAAGGATGTAGTTTTGTAATATTGTTTCTGATGTTTAACACATATGACAGTAATAATGGTTGTATGAAGGATTTAAAATAGTCAATTAATATGTAGACAAGTTTTATATAATCATTGTTGTTAATGTATAATAATTCTGTTATTATTTTTATATTAATTTGTACGTTATCCACTACTACATAAAACTCAATGGAGGCGAGCAAAAAAAGTTAATCGAGGCAGTCATCACAACCGCCTCCAATCAAAGGCCTCCGTTAATGGAGACCAACGGAGGCGGTTGCTTTGCCCGCCTCGGTTAAATGATTAAAGGAGGCACCGTTCACTACTACATTATTTTTAATGGAGGCGGGCATTGCAATCGCCTCCAATAAAAGGTCACTGTTAATGGAGACTTTACGGAGGTGGTTGCTTTGCTGGATCGAGACGCCCGCCGCTAGGATCTGGCCTCGCGCTACCGGATCAAGACGCCCGCCGCCAGGATCCGGCCTTCCAGAGCTGGATCAAGACGCATGCCACCGGATCTAGAGGTGAAGGGGAAGGGAGAGCACCTCACCGCTGAGATCCGGCAACCCTTCGTCGATCTCCACATCTACTTTGCTCAAAGCCTGCTCGCGGTTGACAGATCGGGCAGCTGCTTGGGTGGGGGAGCGTCGACGCGCCTCCAGGGCCCCCACCACTGAGGCGTGCGTCCTCGCCGCCTCCATCCACGCTGACGGGGCCACGCGCCCACCACCGCCGGAGGGAAGAGAGGAGAGGGAGGGGCGCTCGCGTGTCCTCGCCGCCTCCATCCGGGGCCACCGGGGCCGCACGCCCACCACCGCCGGAGGGAGTTGAGGAGAGGGATGGGCGTTGCGCTCCATCGGGAGGGGAGGGAGAGGAGAGGTAGGCCGGGGCACTGAGAGCGAGAGGCACGCCATGCTCGATCGGGGGGGGAGGGGTGCCGCGGTCGAGTGTCAAGATGGGAGGAGGGACACTAGGAGTGAGGCTAGGGTTAAGTGCTGGTTATATATGAGCCCGGTTGAAAGGCAGAGATGGGCTTTTTTCTGGACTGGGAGCCGGGCACTATTTTTGGAGGCGGGCCTTATAGTGTGCCCGCCTCCAAAAATAGATTTATGGAAGAGGGCACCTTAAGACAACCACCTCCGTAAATAGGCCATTTTTGGAGGCGGTTGTCTTAAGGCGCCCACCTCTGTAAATCAATTTTAGGAGGCGATTGGATTTTGACCACCTCCGTTAATCAATTTTGCAAGGCAGGCAAAAGTGACCGCCTCGGTAAATAAATATGACCGCCTCCGTTAATAGCCTAGCATTTTTTGGAGGCGGTTGGATTTTGTGCCCGCCTCAGTTAATGTTTGGGCACCGTCACCTAAAATCATTTCTATAGTAGTGGTTGATGAAAATAAAAAACCAAAAAAAGCCTAAACCTGGCTGGAAACCGGGTCTGAGCCCAGATCTGGGCAGCTAGCAGTAGCACCACGCTGCCGCACCGTTGATCTACACCACGCCACTGCGTTGTCGGATCCACCACTAGGGACCACATATTGAATCCCTGCCAATGCCACGCCCCCGAATCCACCATCGGAGGGCTCCTCACCGGATCCAGGTACCTCCTGGCCAAATCCGCCACGGATTGAAGCCACCAGAGCCTAGGAGCGTGGATCGAAACCCTACCGATGCCATGTCGCCAAAGGGCTTGTCGGGCCCCTACTTCTTGGGTCCTCTGTGCATTATAGCTGATACGCACAACTCAATAAGATTGATATAAAAAACCATACTTTTATTGTTAATGGGGAAAACATGGTACATGGTTCGGGTTGCATAGCTTGGGCCACTGGCCTTATATCGTATATCAGAGTTAACGGTTCTATGTCAACGTGGCTCCATTCCTATAGGTAGCTTGGAGTGTGGACGTAACCCTACCCTTGTTCCTATAGCGTACTCCTATATTCCAATCATCACTACTACAGGAATCAATTTGCGCAGCGTGGCCAAAATGCGCTCCGTGGCGGGCACCTCTTTTGCCCGCCACGGTTAACCGGTGGCCGGCCACCGAGGCGCCCGCTGCGGGAAATTGGTTTACCACGGCGGGCCATCTTACCTGCCCGCCGCAGGAAATAGTTATTTACCGCGGCGGGCGGTATGAATCGTCCGCCGCGGTTAATACGATTTACCATGGCGGGCTCTTTAAACTGCCCGCCGTGGTAAATAGTTGATTTACCGAGGCGGGCGTTTTATCTTGCCCGCCGCGGTAAAGCCTGTACAAATAGACAGCACAAACCCTTCATCTTCTCCACGGGTCTTCCTCTCTCAAAACTCATGGGGGGAGGCTTTTCCCTAAAATTTGAGGAAACTTTTGATTTGAGTTGAAGGGCTTGGATTTGAGGGAGGAGGACATCATAAGAGGTTCATAAAGGCTCTCCCTCTCTCCTTCCATCCTCTCTCTCTCTATTTCCATCACCTAGAGTTCTCTCTAGATCTAGATCTAGATTTAGATCAATTTTAATGCAAAAAATGATGTCATGTATTTCTTTAACTTTAGATTCATCATAGATGCATGCTTCATCTTTCACATCGTCATTTCCTCTCTTTTTCATGATTTTGGACGTAAAAATCATCAATTTCTCCTAATTCTTCTTTATTTAATGTTGATTGTGATGGATAATGTTCGCAGATATGATGGATAGATCGGAATGGATGTACTGGATCGATAGAGTGAATGATCCGCAGTACCTCTTTGAATTAAGGAAGTTTATTGCGGCTGGTAAAGCTCACCGTGAGAGACTGAAGCGGATGACAACCATATGTCCATGTTCTCATTGCAAGAACCTGAAAGCCCACCGAGACAGCGAGGTGCAAACTCATTTGATCATGTATGGTTTCATCGAGGGCTACACAGTCTGGACATTTCACGGCGAAAGAGTTGGTGCGAGTGGCGGTGCATCTGGAGTGAGCTCTTCGACGCTGACGACGACAGCACCATCGGTGAATAAAGATCCTTCAGCAGCAGCTGCGCCAGCCGACAGTGACAATAGTTGTCGTGATTACATCACGGTGGATGATCTAATGCAAGACATGGCCGACGAAGCCGGCAACGGTGGTGATGGTCAGGATACTGTGAGCCAACCCGAGGATGTGCAGCTTGTTGAAGATCTAGTCAAACACTTCGATGAAGATGACGTTGTGTTGGGTTGCCCAAAGTGGTTGGAGAATTTCAAAGAGTTGAAGCAGGCGGCAGTTGATCCTCTCTATAAGGACGGCGGCGATTGTCTGAAGGAGTGCATGGCGCTCCGTTTTAACCTCCATATGTTGATGTTGAAGGCTCACCATGGTTGGTCTGACACTAGCTTCAATGAGTTGTTAAGCTACCTTGCCACCACGTACCCAACGGCTAACAAGGTGCCCGCCAATACTTATCGGGCCAAGAAGCTGATCCGACCAGTGGCGATGAAGCTTACAAAGTTTGATGCATGCCCTAACCACTGCATCCTGTATCGGGGCAATGAGTATGAGAATTTGATGAGTTGTTCGCACTGCGGCTTTAGTCGGTACAAGAAAAATGCTGGTTGTCGCGTGGATGCAGAAGACGAGGGAGGCTTGCGGGGTGGTCAGAAGAAGAACAAGAAGGGGGCAAAGAAGAGCAGTGCGGCCAAACAGATCTCGGCTCATCAGGACGATGAAGAAGAGGGTTACACGCACAGAAAAAGTCCAGCACTGTCGGCGTGGTACCTGCCCATGAACGATCGTCTGCGTGCAATATTCGGGAACCCGGACGATGCCAAGCTCATGTCCTGGCATGCATCAGCTGACCGCCTGAAAGACAATGGCAAGCTACGGCACCCATCCGATAGCAAGCAGTGGAAGGATTTCAACGAGGCCTACCTAGAGTTTGGCAAGGAGCCCAGGCATGTTAGGTTCACGCTAAGTACCGACGGGATGAACCCGTTCGGTGAGCTTAGTAGCTCACACAACACTTGGCCTGTCGTGCTCACCATGTACAACCTACCTCCCCATCTATGTCAGAAGCGTAGGTACCTTATGCTGACCATGCTTATCTCCGGACCGAAGCAGCCCGGCAACGATATAGATGTGTTCCTGGAGCCATTCATGGAGGAAATGAAGATACTATTTGATGTTGGGGTCCAGATGGTGGATGCATCCCGCAAGGAGAAGTTCACACTAAAAGCAATCATCTTTGTCACCATCACCGATTACCCCGGTCTCTTCTCACTGTCGGGGCAGATCAAAGGGAAGACCGGCTGCGTAATTTGCATCGACGAGACCTGCTACACTTACCTTAAGGGATCCAATAAGATGGTGTACACGAGGCACAGATGGTTCCTCACCAAAAATCACAGGTATAGAAGAAGTATTATGAACAAATACTTTGACAATCAGGACGAGCCGCAGCGTGATCAAACGACGCAGACTAGTTGGGGGACAAAGGTGTATGAGATGGTCAAGGACATGGATCAGGTGGAGTTTGGAAAGAAGAAGAAGCCGCCTGAAGATGGGCCCAAGCAGACAAGGAAGCGAAAGCGGGACCAGACGGAGGAAGTCCCCGCCGCCATTCCTTTCAAGAAGAAGTCAATTTTCTTCAAGTACCTGTCGTATTGGAAAACACTGAATACACCCCATGCCATCGACTGCATGCACCTAGAGAAAAATGTCTTCGAAAGCACAATCGGTGTCCTGCTGGACATCAAGGGCAAGACAAAGGATGGTATCAAGTCACGGACGGATCTTGTCAATCTGGGCATCAGGCCGGACCTTCAACCGGGACCGCCTCAGAACGGTAAAGTCGATATCCCGGGTGCGGCCTGCAACCTAATGCAAGACGAGAGGACGGCTTTTCTTAAGTTGCTTAGGGGTATCAAGGTGCCGACTAGTTTCTCTTCCAACATCAAGAGCCTGGTCTCCATGAAAGACCTCATAATGACCGGCTACAACTCACACGACTGCCACGTCATGCTGACGGTGTTCCTACCAATTGCGATTAGGGCTATCCATCCAGAGTACATGAAGATGGTCATCATACGGATGTCATACTTCTTTAACCGCATCACCTAGAAGGTCATTGATAAGGCTGAGCTGCCTGCCCTGAAGGAGTTCATCGCGGAGACCCTTTGCCAGCTCAAGATGTGCTTTCCACCATCTTACTTTGATATTATGCCACACCTAATGATGCATATGGTTGATCGAGATCCATCAATCGGGCCCGTATCTACACCGATGTGGGACGTCTGAGCGATCCATGTCCACCCTCAACAGATCGTCCATAACAAGCTTACCCGGAGGGGCTCTATGATCGAGGCATACACAACGGAGGAGGCCGTGAACTGGTGTATGAGGTACATAAGAGATGGGAGGGTGATTGGGCTGCCTTTGTCCATCACCACGAAGACAAAACCTTAGGGATGGGGTGCACAGCGAAAAAAATACGCACCGATGTGGCAAACCGAACGGTGCAAGAAGCTCATTACAAGATCCTTCATCGCTTAGTGAGCATGGAGAAATACATTGAAAAGCACTGAAGAGATCCGCGCCGCTAATGACGGGCGGCAGACGCGGAGGCATGGGTCCGTAACCATCACAAGAACAATTTCATAGAGTGGCTGAAAGAGCAACACATACCCCTTCAAGGATGCCCTGGTGAAGATACGGAGACCGTTAAGAGGCTTGTGTTATGCCCATCCAGCCAAATCACCACGTGGCAAGGGTATGACGTCCAGGGCTACAGGTTCCACACGAAAGACAAGGACAAGAAGAGCTCGGCACAGAACTGTGGTGTCGACAAAATATGCTCGGCAGTCCACCGAGGGGGGTGCCCGTGGTGGTAGATTGTCGGTAGACGGTGCGTGTAATCAGGAACCAGATGGTGACACAAGGCGCAGAGACAGCGATTTAGACAGGTTCGGGCCGTCTGATCGACGTAATACCCTACGTCCTGTGTCTTTGGTGTATTGTATTGAGATGTATACAGATTAAACTGTCCTCTAGGGGACCCTTGTCTCTCCTTATATACTCCGAAGAGACAAGGTTACAAGTAAAGTATCCAATTTGGTACTATTACAATATCTAGTACAACTTGTAATCTTGCTATGCACGCCTTTGTAACACCCCGGTGTTACGATCTTACTTAGCACCGTGATTTAGGTCTAAGTAAAACTTTCGAAACGAGTTTCTCGAATTTTTGATTTAAAAATATACGGGAAGCGATAAGCGAAGCTTGTGTAAATTAGTAAACCATTATAAAAGTTACGACGGATGAACGTGCTCCGAAGCAAAGTGCTGTTACGGCGATATATATATATATATATATATATATATATATATATATATATATATATATGAGTGCCTGAGCCTGAGGCACTTGGTCCTATTTCTGAGTCGACTCGTGTTAATTTTGTCGCGCTGTTCTTGTTTAATGAAGGTTGGCCGAACTTGCTGCAGCGCCGTCCTCCTTCCCCGTTGCTTGCCGAAGTCCCTGTTTCACTGCGTTGTCTTCATTCATCCGGCCGTTTCCCCTCTCTGCCTCCTTCCCAGACATAGTTACAGCACCATCACGACCGTGAGTACCGGCGGGTGTCAGCAGTTGCAGAGCTGTTAGCTCGTCTGGCCTGGGTGACCCTGTGCAGTGTCCTGCGGTCAGCACTTTTCCACTCACATATATATATATATATATATATATAATGCTCATGCCTATAACAATGTGAAGGCTATGTTTAGATTGCAAAAAATTTCAACCCGATGAATAGTAGCACTTTCGTCTTATTTGGTAAATATTGTCCAATCATGGACCAAATAAGCTCAAAAGATTCATCTCGTGATTTCCAACTAAACTGTGCAATTAGTTATTTTTTTTACCTATATTTAATGCTCCATGCAAACGGCTAAAAATTGATGTAATAGAGAGAGTGAAAAAACTTGGAATTTTGAGGGTATCTAAACAAGGCCCAAGTTCAACTAGCAAGCCGATTAGGTTTAGAGATTTATTATAGAGCAATATATATATATATATATATATATATATATATATATATATATATATATATATACACACGCACATACGCACACTATCTGCCGAACTTCTACTGTTGCTGTCTGGCTGCTCATACGCTCTCTGTGACAGCGTGTGGTCTTGTCTGCACCAGCAGCCAGTGTATTTTATTAGTGGGAGTACCAACCAGTGCGTTTTCACAGCACCAGCACGTCATGTCTGCTGCACCGTCGTTATTTGGCCGTGTGTGTTTCCTGCGCCGGCCACTGTGACGAGTACGCCCAGTTAGGCCAGGCCATGCATCGCCTCATCGTAGTCGTGGCACATCATGTTAAGGCCAGGACCAGCCGGACCGGTTTCTCACTCTCCCAGGCGCCAACGCCTCCCCACACGCAGCTCCTGCTCTTGCGCCTCCTCCGCAGCGTCGTCGTGGCCACGCAGCGTCACCGCCGCCCGAATCCCCTCGTGCGCGCGACTCCGCCGTGGCCTGGTGGTTTCGTCGTGGCCGAGCATCTCCTCGCTCCCAACAGCAGCAGCGCCGCCGCCATTTTCCCCGCTCCACTCGCCGCTGCTCTGGTGCCGGACACCGCGCGCGAAGGCAAGGCCGTGCCGTGTTGCTGCGCCCAGCTCCTGGTCCACTCACCGGCGTCCGCGCCACCCCCACCTCCACGCGAGGTCCACGCTGCGCCTGGAGTACCGTTCGCGCTCGAAGCCAACGTTGCTGCTCCACCTCCGTGTGCGCCATTGCCGCCTCGAGCTCCCGTGGCTGCCGCAGCTGAGCGTCGGGCTGACGTGCCCCATCCGTGCGCCTGCGCCCCCTGTCCTCACCGTTCCATCCGCTGCGCCGCACACACCGCGCAACCGCCATGGCCACAACCCGCGCGCAGCTCTGCCTCCTCGAGTCTCTCGGCCACGCCCTCCTCTCCGGCCGAGCTTCTGCGCAACTGTCACTGCGCCTGGAGAGCCATGCCGCCATGCGCTGAGGCCACCGTCGCTGCGTCCCTCGCCCGCCGTCGTCGGTCCTCTCCGCGTGAGCGCGCCCGCGCTGGGCCGCTGCTCCCCAGCGCCCGTGCCGCAGTGCCCGGCCGCACCGTGGCTCGTCGCTATCCCGCGCCGTCGTCCCCCACCGGCGTGTGCGTTGGTGGCCGGGAGTTGGCCGGCGGTGCTCCTCTGCTTCCCCGTGTGAAGAAGACGAAGTCAAGGGTATAAATCCAAGCTAATGTTTTATACAGGGTTCTTTACGCAAATACGTGACACAGGGAATAGTGCGTTGTCTTGCGGATTGATTTAAGAAAAGTGTAGGGACCTCACCTCAAAATGACCGCCGCGCGCCCATTCACGCGTAGGCCGCTGCCTGCTCGCTGTCCGTTTGGGCCGCTCTGTGGGCCGCGCCCGCCGCATGCTCTGGCTGGGCCACGCCTGGTCGCTGGGCCACGCCGCGCTGCGCTGGGCCGGCCTACCGCGCGCGCCTGTGGGCCGCCCGCTGCTGTGCGTCTGGGATGCCATGCAGCTGGGCCAGTTCGTTGACGCCGGCTTTTCAATTTGTAGGACAGTTTTTAATTTAGCTTACAAGGTAAATCAGTAAATTTAAAATATAAAATTGTGTGGTTGTCCATAAATAGCGAAACCAGTTTTGTTGAGTCTCTAAAATTAGGTCCTACCTATTAGTATATTTTGTTCACATAATTCGATGATAATTTTGGAAGCCATATAATTAATCTAAGATATTTAATATTGCAAAATATAAACTTGTAGGGATTTTTCGTGGTAAATTGGTAATAGCGTTGAATCCAAAATTTCTACAGTAGATCCCTAGCAATATTAGTTACTCACCATAAATTTTGTAGCTCCGGAATAACTAGTTGCTAATTAGATAATAATGTCCTTTTGCGAATAAAGAAACACCTTGGTTTATATAACTAAAATAATTATGGGGAAATAACGCCTTGTGCGACAACATGGATATGTAGCCTAAGTACGGTCGTCGTTAGAACTAGCTCGTTCACTTGAGAGACGTATATCGTATTTATACGAGTCACGATTGCAGTTGATTAATTTCATCTTTGCATTTCATCGTATGCATATCATATAGGTACGATGATGGATCAACGGATCGATCGAAGGATGATTGGGAATCCGAAGATGGTGTAATGGTATTCTCTCCAGGAGGTGATGCAATGGGCTTTCTATCCAGATGATCTGAAGATGCAGATACTAACTTTTAATATATCTTACCCAGGCAAGCCCCGGTTCATAACCCCTACTTTCTGCAGTTTAAATTATATTTGTGCATTAAGTTTTAAGGAGTTGATTGAAACCCACTTGCATATATATCTTTATCCTATGAGTCTTACTAGTATGACAGGATCATGTAGAATGCTATGCTACAGGACTTCGGTAGAAGTCGAGTGATTGCCTGTCACTCGCGAGAGATAGGAAATATATTATTGGATTACTATCACTTGAAAAATATCAAAATGGTGGAAAGGAAAATGGTGATCGGGCAGGGATATGGTTTGGAAGTTGGTGGGTGTAAGAAGTTGTGTCGCCGCGGAGGTGGGTCATAGCTTGGTTACACTGTTTTCCCTGTCTGGTCGGTTAAGGACCGATCGTTGCATATGACTCTAGACAGGTCATAGACTTATTATCCCGAGCACATACTTGTGTATGGGCGCTTGGAAAACTTGTTGCTCTCTTGTCGCGGATCCGGCTCTTTCCGGACCGACTGTTAGGGTTTCTTTTTGGTGGAGGAGGTCCTTGCACCGCGCTGAGTCCGGGACTCAGGGGCGGGGGCTTGGAGTCCCAGTTTGGACGGGGACCTGGACACCCGAGACAGGAGAGTGATGGGTTGGTCCTGCTTGTGCCCGGGGTACAAGCGGGGCGTGTGTTTTCGGGGTACCCAGCTGGGGGCATTGATTCGCGAATCGCCGGGCTATCCGGTACGGCTTGTCTACGGTTTAGCATCGTAGTAAGAACTGGAAGATGAACGATGGAAGATGGACAAAGGAAATCTGATTGCTTACCACCTGCTTGAAAGTAGCACAGGTGCTTACATAGAATGGTTAGTTAATGAACCAATGCGGCTATTAATAAAAATCGAACATAAGGACACATGCTTAGTAATGCTTCCTGCAAATGCAATAAACCCACAAGCCAGATGGCCTTGCATATCCTTGGAGTCTTTTCTTTTCTCCTGTCGGGTAAGTCTTGCTGAGTACAATTGAGTACTCAGGGTTTTATTCCCCCTGTTGCAGGTGACAGGTGGATGCTAAAGCTGACTCTTGTGTGTGGATTCCTCCTGGTGGGCTCAGAGAGGATTTCCTTTACGCTGCGATCGTAGTTTTTATTTATAACTCTCACCAAATGCTTTTATAAATGGAAGTTTAATAATATGTTGTCGTAGTCTATATGTCAATACTTCCTCATGTCATGTTTAGATATTTATTTCCGCTGTAACTCTAGTCACATATTTCTATTCCGCTGTTCAAGTAAATTGTTTATAACTCTGATAATATGATTTTATCCCGCTGTCATATTAATAAATATTATACTCTGATGTTGTATTAAAAGTGATGTAAGAAATGGTTACGAATGATGTAAGCTTTATTCTCTCATTTGTGATCCTGATGGCAAAAATGTGGAGTTTCGTGTTCTCCCCTGGGGTGTGCCCGACGGAATCGAGTAATTTTGTGTTCTCCCTCGAGTGCTTAGTGTCTAATGGAAGACAAGCACTCCTGTGAGGCATTAAATTAGGCGGTTCTACCACAGCCTTGATCTTACGGGCCGGGCCACCTCGGATGGTGCGGCCCATGTACCATCTTGTGGTACCCGGGGGTATATCCCCCACATGTGGTGTTCGATACGAGGGCGAAGAAGAGTCC
The DNA here is from genome assembly GCA_904845875.1 of Miscanthus lutarioriparius. Taxonomy (NCBI): domain Eukaryota; kingdom Viridiplantae; phylum Streptophyta; class Magnoliopsida; order Poales; family Poaceae; genus Miscanthus; species Miscanthus lutarioriparius. Next base: position 115,951,214 of record CAJGYO010000003.1, read on the forward strand.
ACGGGCCAGAGGAGGCAATACTATGGGCAAGTCGAAGAAATATGGGAACTTGACTACGGCCAAAACCTACGCATAACCGTCTTCCGTTGCCAGTGGGTCAAACCGAATGCGGTTGTAGTGGACAGTTATGGGCTAACCACCATGGACCTCAAAAGTATCGGCTACAAAGATGACCCGTGGGTACTAGCAACCAATGTCGCGCAAGTGGCCTACTATATATATGCAGAGGACCCAAAAATGCATGTGGTTGTGTCCGGAAAGTAGCGGATTGTGGGAGCTGATGGGGTGCAGAGTTCCGAACAATACAACAACTACGCAGAGCTCGAGCTTTTTACCGATCATCCAAAGAAGATCAAGGCCGTCGAGGACCGATTCAACAAGTCCAGGATGATGCCGTGGGCCCACCCCGACGGTGAGAAGAGGACGGTGAAAGCACCTGCACCAAAATGATACATGTATCCTAGAAACATATATGTAACTTATTGTAGTGGACTCCATTCAAGACAAGTTGTAACTTATTATTAATATCATGGAACCATATGTATGCATCATATATTTTGTTGTGTTGTTTTTTTCTTTTTCATATTATGTGATCTATGTTCAAACAAATGAAACAAGCTTGTATATATATATACTCCTCTATAGCTAACTACTCCTCCAACTATGACTCTACTACTACTCTACTCCTCCAACTACTACTCTACTACTCCAACTATGTACTACTCTACTACTACTACTCCAAACTATACTACTATCTACTACTACTATACATACTCCTCTATAGCTAACTATCTAGTATATATACTGCTCTACCTAAGGGAAAATAAGATTCCAGATTGAAAAAGGGTAAAATAAGATTTCAGATTGAAAAATATTAACCGTGACAGGCGTTCTAAGGAGCCCGCCGCGGTAAATATTAACCGTGACGGGCGTTATAAGGAGCCCGCCGCGGTAAATATTAACCGTGACGGGCGTTCTAAGGAGCCCGCCGCAGTAAATATTAACCGTGACGGGCATTATAAGGAGCCCGCCGTGGTAAATGACGCCTTATATATACTCCGCCACCTCCCCCAATTCAGTTCAAAAACCACCGCGCCACTGCCAACGAAGGGCTGCCCAAAAACCACCGCGCCGCAGCGCCATTGCCGCCGCCGTGCACCTCCATCGTCGCAACTGCCCTCCGTGCCGTGGTGCCCTCGTCCTCCTTCCGTGCACACGCACCCACGCCATGGTGCCTTTGGACGTCGACGGGAACGTGGGCCGGAACCCTAGGCCCATCCTCCGCCGCCGCCATCGCCATCGCCATTCGCTGCATCCGTCGCTGTCCTCCTCCTCCGGGGCCGGTGTGCTCTTCGCGTGGGCACCGTGTACCTCCGTCCGCGTCCCCACGCCGGTGTGCTATCCTCCCCCGTCTCCCGTCCCCATCTCCGTCCGCCTCTCCATCTCCGCAGTCATCCGCGGCCCCGTGCCATCCTCTACGGTGGCCTAACCCTAGCGCCGCCAGCTCCGCAGTCGAGCCCCAAGGAGACCGCCCGGTAATGTGCCAATTGCTCCCCTAATCCTTCCTATGGAGCAATGCCAACTATGGATGTTCTTCTCCGATTTTAGTTTTCTTGAGCAATGCCAACTATTGCTGCCTATGATGCAATTCTGTTTATTGAGCACTTGATGCCACTGCCTATGATGGCACATGTTGAGATGAATTTGGAAGAAAAAATACTAAATGCTACCTATGATGCGATTCTTGTTAACTGAGCACTAGATATATATGATGCCACTTTGCCTATATGTCCTTTCTTGGATCTGCTCCTTTTAATTTGTACTACTCTTGAGTGGGTGCTCGATTTGAGAGCAGAGGGAAGGGAAGAGAAGGGGTTGGCTTTTTCCACTTCCTATGATTTGTACTCTTGTTATCTCTCGAATCTAGGAGGATACTTGTCTTGCTTCTTCTTTGTACTACACTCTCTTTGCACACTCTCTCTGTCTTTGTACTCCCATGTCCTATTTTGATTTTTGTGGCACATATGCTTTGTTTGGTGTCTCCTATTATGGGCTCTACTACTCTACTATCTCTGCTACTACTACTATTTTCTATATCTGTTGGTGCTACTACTAGTCGCTACTATACTCTACTACTACACCCTACCACTACTCATCAGACTTCTCTCTGCTACTACACTCTACTATTTGATTTTGACTCCATCTATGTGGCATATATATGCAATGATGAACTTTTAAAACAAGAGCTGAGGCAGTGACTCTATCTTGATGGCCGAAGGACTTAGCGCTTTGGGGCCGAATTTTGAAACTATCTTGATGGCTTTTGTTTGGTATTTGCAATGATGATTCTTTTCACACTTCTAAGCTGAGGCAGTGGCATATGCAATGATGTGAACCCTTTTATGTCTTTGAGGCAACGATGATGATGATGGTCGAGTGCCCCATAAACTAGGATGGCTTGTATACCAGATACAAGCAACCAGTTTAAAAGCGATGTGATGACAATGGGGCAAATCTGAGCCAACTACTACTACTACTTTACTACTCTAGTACTACTCTACTTTACTACTCTAGTACTACTCTACTTTACTACTCTATAACTGTGTCTATACAACTGAAATATGTATTCATTGTAGCTTTCCAATGGTGGAGGAACCGATAAGCGAATGGCGCGACCCTACCCCTAGTGCATCATCATCAACTAGCCTCGAGAGCCACATGTCCATGACCCCAAGGCCAACAAAGAAACATCGTACAGAGGATGAAGATGATCCGACCTACCAACCGAGGGACGACGAAGTTGAAAGTGCGCGGTCTCCAAACCCTGAACAGATGCCGGTGGTGCCTCGAGAATTGAATTTCAAGGAGGAACAAGTCAGGGACAAAGAACCCCCCGCTCCATCTCCAACCACTTCAGGCAAGTCTAGGGGTCAGAGGACAAAGCTGAGAAGGGGGGAACACGGGAGGCACCGGAGGGAAATCCACAACGAAGTCCATGTGATCCATGAGGTGGGACCAGAGGGAAACCCGTTGTCGCCACCCACGGTCCTTGCCAAGTTCAGCAACCAGGTGGCATGTATAGTCAAGGACAAGGTGGAGATCACTTGGGAGGACTGGAACAATGTCCCGGTCGACTACAAGACACATATCTAGGGTGAGGTGACGAGGAGCTTCCATTATCCCGAGGACGCCGATCTTGACAAGTGCAGGGAGTGGGTCATGCACGTGGTAGGAAGAGCCTTTAGAAACTTCAAGTCCATGCTGACCAGGTGCTACCTGAAGCTAGGCAAGTCACCCTGTGTCAAATACACTATGGTGAAGGAACATCACTGGGAAGAGTTCTGCAAACAAAGAACAATAGAAGAAGCAAAGGCAAAGAGTGCCAAGTTCAGCGCACTCACGAAGAAGAACCTGCACCCCCACCACTTGGGCATGACTGGGTTTGCTGGTAAGAGGCCCCAGTGGTGGGAGGAAGAAAGGGCTAGAGCTGTCGCCGGGCTTCCCGATCCATACGATGGTGTAGACTTGAGGGCTAAGGACTTCATCTATGCCCGCAAGCCGAAGAAGCTCAAGGAGGGCGCGAGCAAGTTCAATGAGCCCAAGTTCGAGGAGGTGGAGAGGGCTGTCATCAAGGCCGCTAAATCCAAGGACAACTTTTCGAGGTTCGCAGGGCCGTGATTTTTGTCGACCTTAGCGGCTGGGAACCCTCGAGCACCGTGGCAGCGTCTGCAGCATGTCATCGAAGATGAGCTAGAACTCAGTGGAGTCATGGCAATCCGACGCTGCCACATACCGGTCAAGGCAGAGGTACAAGGAGGGCATCTTTCAGAAGGGCTATGATCAAGGCGTGGCCGAAATGATCAGCCGGTCCATAAAAGAAGCCTTCACGAGCAATGACCCAGATATGGTGTCGATGAGGTCACAGATGCTTCGCCAGGCTTTGGTGGCCGTGCCTCAAGTTCCACAAGGGCAGACACAAGGGCAGCCACTACCGATGATCGAGGATCACCCAAGGCACCCCGTCGACGCCATCCGGGAACCCATGCGCGTCCACCTCACGATCCCGTTCGGCAGGGCGAAAAAGTTGACCGTGGGTGAGGGTTACATGCACCCCAAAGAAGATATCAAAGATTTCAACCAAGACCAGATCCCTACCAACTATGCCGCCGTGATACTTACATGGTATGCGACCAAATATGAAGAATTTGAAATGGAATATCCAAATGCAGAAGGGGTAACGATCCTTGCAGCTGCCTTGGGTTCCGAAGTCCTGTGGAACAAGGACGACATAGAGATCATTCTCTCGACGCTGACTTCTACGCTGACGGCGACACCAGGATCACAACCATCCGTTGCCGGATCTTGTCCCCCCGATGATCTGGATCATGATGACGGCGATAACGAAGGCAATGGCGGGGATGACAAGGGAAGGAACTCACCCCGAGGCACAAGCCCTCACCCTTGTTCTCCTCCTCCAACAACAAGTCCACCTCCACCTCCCGGCAGTCCGTCTAAGGGCACGAGCAAAGCACCGGGAGGCACAAGCCCTCACCCTCGTTCTCCTCCTCCAACAACAAGTCCACCTCCACCTCCCGGCAATCCGTCTAAGGGCACGAGCAAAGCATCGGGAGGCACAAGCCCTCATCCTCGTTCTCCTCCTCCAACAACAAGTCCACCTCCACCTCCCGGCAGTCCGTCTAAGGGCACGAGCAAAGGACCGGGAGGCACGGAGGAACCGGGGGCAAAGACACTGCCTGCTGCCATTGCGAGCACAAGCCACTGTCCTCCACCGCCGGCGAAGACTAAAGGCGACCAAGGGCAGCTCACATACTCACTTGAGTTTGAAAGGTATGGTAGCGGCGAGCATAATTTGCTAATAACTTTTCTTTGCCATAATATGGTACTAACATTTCTATCCCAGGTCGAGATCACCTTTTCATCTATTTCCTAAATCGGATGACTGGCTCGGCAATTACGAGCATGGGAAGTTCATGGTAACCAAGGCCCAACTCGTCGACGAGGAAAGGTGGGAGACAAGGAGGTTTCATCTCTGGTACATGGAAGCGGCAAAAGCTGGCCTGCATGGTTTTCTAGTCAAGGTTGTGGCGGAGTACTTCCACTTGCCCGGCAACAATGTAGAACTCCCCGTGGACTTCCACGACATGTACGAGACTCATCATGGAACAAGACCTTGACATCGCCCAAGTCACCTTGTTCTCTATGTAAGTCTTTGAATTGCGAGTTTCACATATCACCGCCTTTGAATCGCCAAGACTACTTATATATGCCACGATGGCTTGTCCTTGCGGAGTTGATGGCCTATATATCCAAGGAACTAAAACTTGATGTTATCTATCTATCTCCAATGCATATTGCTCAAAGAATCATCATTGGTTACCACCTAGATGACAATCATCCAACTATGAAAGACTTGACCAAGCGACAGAGAGAGACGCATAGGAAGAAACTGATGGACAATGAGAAGTTGAACATTTCAAGATACATACTAGGAGCAACGAAGAAGATCAGGGGAAATGGGTGTATCCTAGCTGCCTACCACTTTGGGTAAGTCGAAGACATGCCTGTAGATATAAGTGGGTAGCTAGCTAGTATTATTATTTCTCGTCAGAACTCAGTATTTTGTTTCAATGGCGCATGCGACCAAGGCCTCGAGGGTCACCGGGTTGCATTTATCATCTACCCTCGGGATGGCGGGGCTCTGCGTATTTGATTAGATTGATGATTGCCAAACTTAAAAGGGTACAAGGCCTTTGAAGATTGCCTCAGAGTGTAAGTAACTGAACTGTCTTCTCATATGCGTTCTAATGCCCTGCCTAATACTAGTAAATTTCATATAGCGCTTATAAGGAGTACGTGAAGGATCCTGAATGCTCTGATCGAAGAACAGAGAAATTTAAGGCTAAGCATAAGAACCGCATCAAAATCAGACGCAACTTTCCGATAAGTATTTGAAAGGTTTAATTGTGCTTTCCGTTCATATGTGTTCTAATGCCTATGTTGTAATGCTTACGTATCGATCATGCAGCGTGCCAAACAACCGGTAGGATCATAAACCTGTGGCTTCTACGCCTGTGAGTTTCTGAGGGTGTGCAAGCAGTATAGCAGCAGTTGGAGGGTGCTCAAGAATGGATTGAATTGGTCGAGAGACATGTAGAGCATCCAACACAGCTTCAAGCAGACAAAGGCAGACATATGTAAGTTTGTCTTAGACAAATGCGTGCTTGAAGGGGGCACGTTCTTCTATGAGAACAGCCCGCTAGCGATTTTACCGGAGTACGAGAGGCTGAGGAAATGGCCCACGATGATGCGTCCACAGGATTACACCTTAGCGCATGTATAACGACTTTAATATGTAAATGTAATGAATTAACGATGAAAAAACGACGAAATGAATGTATATATATATATTATCTCATGTGTAATGCCTGCATACTTTTTAAGTTTAATCTGTGAAATATGGATGTGATTTGGATTTGAATTTGAATTTATATGCATGCTGTATTTTATTTGAATTTATATGCCTGCTGTATTTTTTTTAATTCAGGAAATAATTTACTGAGGCGGGCAAATAATAAAGCACGCCACGGCTAATACACATAACCGCGGCGGGCCACAAAATGTGTCCGCCGCGGTAAAATAATTTACCGTGGCGGGCGGTGTAACGTGCCCGCCGTGGTAAAAGAATATTTACCGCAGCGGGCACGTTACGCCGCCCGCCGTGGTAAATCGGTTAACCACGGCGGACAAAGCCGCCCGCCGCGGTTAAGCCACGATTTACCGTGGCCTCTAGGCCGCGGCGGATGGCTTTGCCCGCCGCGGGAAACCCAAATCGCCCGCCTCCAGTAAAGTTTGTGTAGTAGTGCATCGTAGTCCTAGTGTAACTCTCTCGTACGGCTCCATCTTCATGTATACTCCGGGTATCCTATCCTTGCGTAGCTCCAGTAGTTTTCCGTCCTGGTATGTCCTCTTATGGCTTCTCGCCTAAAAACATAGAATGGAGGAGGTTGAGTACATAAATTACTCAGCAAGCCCTATACTTTGGGTGGAGGTAGGTGGAAAGGAAGGCTTTTATGGTGGAGGTGGGTTATGGTGGTGGTGGTTGAGGTAGAAGTGGTAGGGTGAAGTAATTATAATTATAGGTTGGGCCCTGGGAGAGTATTACCATTCTTGCCAGTTTCTGGAGTTAATTACAGTTACCAAATTAGTAAAATATATCTTATCAGATTATCACATGTGTAGAAATCTAGTCATAGTATCCCATCCTAGCATCTTCCCATTCCAAGGACGTGGCTATTAGAATAGATTCAATAAACTCTATAGAGGTGTATAAATTTCCCCACATAATAAGCACAGCCTCTAACCATGTACAGTGGCAGAAACAGGCCTAATGAGATCCCGTACCTGCTTGGGTGCTACCCTAGACTTTCATAAAACTCTACCATGACTTCTCAGGGGTTGGAAAACACACAAATCTAGGATGATACCTAATCATCCCAACACGATGATACCAAATCATCACAATAATCAATAATAGTCATGGGCTCGAACGCGACCAAAATCAAGGGGCTTAACGTGGAACCTAGCATCCACGCCAACCGAACCATGGAAGATCACATAGCATCCATGTCTGCTCCTGATATTCCGTTTCCATCATCGGCCTCCTAGTAGAAATTATACTTCCACCCAATGAGGTGTGAGATCTAGTCTACCCATATAGACATGTGGCTATACGTAACATCGCACTAGGCGAGAGGGACTATGAACCGGTCTTATATGATCAAGGTGAGTATCTTTCAACAGGAACCCTCACTAGGCGAACCTGCCAAGGTAACTTGTACCACACAAATTACCCCTCACTCGCCCCCTATCAGGGTTTAGTCAAGTTTTACCAGTTTAGGTTTCATAGTTATTATCCTCAAGTTCATTAAGCTCGTATCATATCAAGGTAACCATTACCTTATCATCATTAATCACATTATCATGTTCAAGCTCATAATGATTCCATTATCTCATGATGAGGATTTAAGTGTAATAGGTTTAGGTTATTAATTGGTGGAGATGGGGAGAAGGGTTTATGGTGGAGCCTAGCAAAACGTGGTGGTGGTGGAAGAGGAGGTGGTTAAGGGATGGTGGTCAAAATGGAGGGAAGGGATAAGTGGGTGTTAGGACTTGCCTCCATTCGCTGACGATTATATCCTCGTTCGATTCCTATGTGTCCTGTTTCTGTCTTCTGGACTCCAACGGGTTCTCTCCACGTCTTCTACCCTATGCAGTCTAGCGTCGGCAAACAAGAAAACACAAACAAGGAAAATAACCAGTAAGGCATGTAAAACAAGCATAGACAATCAATCGATCCTAGATGGGTTCGTCCTAGTCGGGTGATGGGTTGTTATCTAGGGTTATCACTATTACGTCAACCTGAAGTAAGGTTGGATGTAAAGGGATCCATCCAACAAGGTGGCTCCTACGAGCTAGGTTAGTGTGGTGCATGATGGAAAACCATACCACGTTATTATGGTTCACTATTATGTGAACCTAAAGGAGAAAGCCTGACCAAGTCATCATAGATGACTCGTCTAACTTTCATAGGTCCACCGGATTAGCGACACATACGCGCATGCATATGTATGTGCCTCGGGTTAGCCAGGTTAGAGAAAGGGTGGAAGATAAAGTTAGCCATACATAGGCGTATACCCGGGTATCGGGCATATCCTTGTATGTATACATATCCTATTATTTTATGTGATTCGACGCGAGTATACTCGAGTACGTGTCATGGTTCATACACATACGCAAATATACGGGTAACTACTACTACGGCGAAGGGTATTATATTTATCTACGTGAGAGAGTGTAGGTGTAGCTATCGACACACATATTATCTATATATGTGGGTTTATATCTACCGCGTATGTATTACTACCGTGTATATATTTGCATGGGTGCAAATATATTACTACTTCACATGTTATATTTATCCATGTATTTATATATGGAGTATAGTGTATATATATACACGTGGACATATGCGGCTACGGGATATTAATTAATGGACGCAACTACAAATTAATATTTAAATAAGGAAAAGAAAAGCAATCATATCTAGAATTTAAATGGGCACCAAAAAATAGGAAAAGGCATTTCAATATGTAGGGTTTTATTTTAAAAGATTTATGGTGAAAGAATTACGGAATTCGGAATTACGACGAAAAAGATATAAATTATTAAAGTTTATCGGCTAATCGCGAATGGAAATGAACATGCACAATTATTTCTACAATTTTATCTAATGAAAATGAGTGACAATTATCTAGGTATGATCTAGGGTGACTCTAGTTCATTTTAGTATTTTTCTGGGAATTTTTCTATAGTTAAAAGCTTACCTTTTAATCTACTGTGTACAATCCCGTAGGCACATTGCATTTTCTCCCTGGGCTAGTGGCTGACGCGTGGGCCTGGTCAGTGGTCCAGGCTGGCCAGTACTGTGCCGAGAACCGTTCTGTGAACCAGCCTCTGTGGTTCACGTGCACCCGGTCCATGGAGGGACAGAAGGAGGGAGCCAGTCAAGGCACTGACCAGCGGGGCCACAGGTGCATGCGTGCTGCGCCCGATTGTCTCCGACAACCGCGACATCAAAATACAACGTCCATTCATCCTTTAGGTAGCGCTACAGACAAAGTGTTCAATATCTATTTTTGATCTTCTCTAACAAGAAGACCTAAAAGACAACCATTTCCGCAAATAGGTTTCCAGAAGATAGGATACTTAGGCTTGGGTTATGGCCCCGTTCGCTCGGAGGAATCTGGAGGAATTTGTGAGAGAAAAATATTATTTCGGATGAAAAAGAAGCGGATCAAGCTGGGTTTAAGGATACGCGAATGAGTATTTTGTTGTAGGCTAAGTATTGTGTCAGAGAACATTTTTGGTTTGCGCAGCAATGAGTCTCCTGATATCTAAATTAGGTCTCTTATATAGGTATTTTGTTATAGGCTAAGTACTGTGTTAGAGAACATTTTTGGTTTGCGCAGCAACAGGTCTCCGAGAGAGCCTTATTGGCCGTATCGACGTGGCCAGGCGCTCGGCTCTGGGCGCCTTCGGGTGAACGCGTCCGCCTCCAATCCCTTCCGTGTGGACAGAAAGAGAAACAGAGAGGGAGAGGAAGAGCAGGGGTGAGGGAGGGGCAGGGCGGCAGCGCATGGCTGCGGCGTCGGTGGCTGGTGGCCACATCGAGGGGTGGGCGCGAGGGCGGAGCGAAGGAGGAAACGCTGGGCAGCGACTACGGTGGGCGGAGGCGAGCGCGGGCGGTGCTCGTCTTCGGGTGAGGCGGCGGCGGCAGCTTGGCGCGGTGGAGGCAGGGCAGCGGCAGCGGCAGCGCTGGGCGAAGAGCAGGGCAGAGGGAGAGCGAGGAGAAGCAGAGCATGGCGGCGGCGGCGGCAGCGGCTGCGACGACTAGCGAGCGCGGCGCGGCGGTGCTCGGCCCCGGCGAGCAGAGGAGGAGAGGGAGGGAAGAAGAGGGAGCAGAGGAGGTGCGTCGGTGGTGGAGCAAGGCCAGGGCGGCATCGACTTGGACTGCGTCAGCTTCGGCGCGGTACTGCAGGCCTCGTGCCGGCCTTGGTCGTGTCCACGCGCGGCGCGAGAAGCAGAGCAGAGGGGGGAGAAGGGGGAAGAAGCAGGTGAAGGGAAAGAGTAGAAGGAGAGCAGAGCAGAGCACGGCAATGGCGGCGTCGTTCGTCCCAGCTTCCCCCGGCAACCTCAACGCCCTCGTGAGCTCACCGGCGCCGGCCATTTATAGGCGGCGTGAGGCGGTTAGCCGGGAGAAATATCTCCGGCGGCCAGCGGTGACGCTCGTACGGCAGCGGCGACGTGTCGACGGAAATCCGGGAGGAGATAAGGTTGCCAGCTGTGAAGGTCGGTGCGCGAAGGAAATATCTCCGGCAACGGCTTTCACGTGCTCGGAGGCGGCAGCGCGGACGCGGAGCTCCCGCGGTGGCGACGCGGAGAAGACGCGGTGGCGCGCTGCGACCTGGCCAAGCTGGGCCGCTGGCTTGCTGCCGCCTGGGCAGCATGGGAGAGGGGAGGGCTCGGCCCATGTACACAGAAGACGTTTTCGTTTATATGAAAAAAATGAATTTCCTTTGTAGATAACAGATAGATGTTGTATTTCTAATGTAACCATGTATGTATATGTGTATATGCATTATTTATTTTGTAAATAATAGATAGATGGAGTATTTCTGGTCACTAGAAAATCAAAGAATGTAATATAATATATTTGTATTTTCTAATTATAATTAATAGGTAGATGATGTAAATCAAGAAATGTAATGCAATACTTTTATATTCATGATGTATCTCCTAAATATTATATACCCTTTTATGACTATGATTAAAAGTAATGATTTCATATTTCTAAATATCCTATTGTAACTATGATGCAAATTAAGAAGAAAGATTAACCATATAATTAATAGTGAGATGGCCTAGATAATTAAGAAGAGAATATAGCAAAATATGCATGATGTATTTCTAAATATTAGAGACTAATTACGAAATACGTTTGCAATCTATAAATCAGTGAAGGATTTAATTTAACTAAAATGTAATTTGAGAAGGGAGCATTAAATCTATAATTCACTAGTGTGATGGCTATTATAATTCCTAGTTAGTTAAGCAGAGAATAAAATATTGTTTATATCTATGATGCATTTTCTACTACTATAATATAATGAAAAGGTTTTAAATAATTCAAGACTGCAATTGATGATTAAGAAATGTTATTTTGGTGACGCAAATAAATTCCAGAAAAGCAATCACACAAGCATTCGAGCAATCAAGCATTCAATCAGACACTCAGGCATTCAAGCAATCACGCAAGCATTCAAGTCACTCTAATATTCTAACCTAAATGCATATGGTGAGTTTTGATACAGGGTTTTTGGAAAGCATTTTATTTACAAAGCGGTTTTTGCAGGAATTAAACTAATCAAGTTTTAATTTGTTGTAAAGTTTTAAAAAGTTTAAATTTTTAGTGGATTTTAACATGATGTAAAAACACGGGTGTTACAGGGCTCCTCCTCGCCGGATCCGTCACCGAAATGAACCCGCCGCCACGCCCCTCCACCGGATCGAGCCACGCCGCCACACCACCGAGCTCATGCCACTGTTGCAGGTACCCGGCGCCCCTCATCCGTGCCTCCCTTCTCGAGCATGCGGTGGAGGGCTCCCCGGCCCCGCCTCACCACCCTCGCGAGCCACCGCCGGGGCCTAGCGCCAGCGGCCAGCTGGGGCGTGAGCGCCTCCCGCCGCCGTAGGACAGGGCCCTACACGAGAGGAGAGAGAGAGTGGTCGCTGGTGAGGGAGAGAGAGAGGGGGCCTTGCGTGACGGTGGTGTGCGTCAGTGGGTGAGGGAGAGCCGAGAGAGGAGAAAGAGAGGTGGGGTGCGACGGTTGGTGAGGGAGAGCCGAGAGAGAAGGAGAGGTGGGGTGCGGTGGTGGGGGAGAGAGAGGACCACTGTGGTGTGCACTCTGAAACCCTAAGTCACATATATATACATGAACACAGTAATGGGTTGTCGTGTGTTAGTGGGCTGGGCCTGATTTACGAAGGCAAACGCCTTACAAATGCCCACCTCCATAAATGATTTACCGAGGCGAACACTTTTTACCGTCTTGGTAAATAAAATATCTGCTTCAGTAAATGTATTTTGCGAGACGGTCAACTGTGACCGCCTCCGTAAATTAAAACGTCTGCCTCCATAAATCCTGAGGTATTTTATGAGGCGGTTGGATTTTGTGACCGCCTCGGTTAATGTTTTGGTAGTGCCTCGCAAAATCATTTGTGTAGTAGTGATCTCTAGACATGTAGTGAAAACTATGTACCCAAAGAAAGCAAAAAAAGGTACTAGGAGCAGTATACATGGTAACCGCCGTGTTACATTTCACAAACAAAATAACTACTGATTGACTGCTTAAAATTACATTACATTTTGTTTATATAATGGTAAAGCAATAAATCAGCTTGCGAGAAACAAGTGGTATCATACGAAATTGAAAATGAGTGATGTGCTTTCAATAGAAGATTGTGAGCCCTCATGCTATGCTGTACACATAATTATGAATCATTACTCCAACTATTTGATGTGTTTCCAAGAACATTCCATTTCCGGTATTGCATTTCTCATTTCCCATATCCATCCATGGTAGTACATGCATTAGAATTTCAGGTGCAGCTGCTGTGCTGCTAACTGACTTTCCTTCTCCTTCTGAATCCAGTCCAGGATTGAGCCTCGCAGCTGCAATGGCGCATGTGCAACCCACAGGTTGAGGAATTGAGAGAAAACATTTGGCTGACTCCCAAAATCCTCATGTTGTCGCTGCGACATCTTTCGTTTCCTAGCTCCCCCAACAGTTACCGATGTTCTCATGCTTGTTCTGAGTGTGCTTGCTTTCTCCACCTGAATGTACGCAGTGCCATGTTCAGACTTCCAAAACATTTGGTGGACTGTTGCTTTGGCATTCTTGTGGAAGTAATCTATCGCTTTTGGCAGCATAATCTCTTCTAGTTGTTCCAAGGAAATGTCTGTATGCAAGACATGCTGGCGTTCACCCTCAACTGCTGCTAATGCAGAGCATGTACCTGCAGGAAGCATGTCTTCTATTGAATTGTGGGGTGCAAAGGCAATTCCAACTTCCAGATATGCAGAATCCTTCAGAGAACTTTGATGTTCAGACAATGGGGGCCAACGTTTGTTGCACTCTGACGGTAAGACTTGGCCCTGCAAAAACAGGTAACTAAGGCCCTGTTTAGTTCCATCAAATTCCCAACTTTGACACTATGCAAATAGAAGATTCCCCATCACATCAAACTTGCGGTACATGCATGGAGTACTAAATTTTGACGAAATCAAAAACTAATTGCACAGTTTGGTTGTACTTTGCGAGACGAACATTTTAAGCTTAATTAGTCAACGATTGGACAATTATTACCAAATAAAAACAAAATGACACTGTAGCCTAACTGGTTCTAGAGAAACATCTAGTGATCCTGATGTGTACAATTTGCTACTACGACAAAGCTTGTGCTGATTATGCTGCTTGCAACATAATGGGTTTGGGCGAAACCACTGGGTACTAAAGCAATTAAGATTGTCCCTGTGTTTATTGATTTTTTTAATTTTAACACTTTTTGTAAACTAATTCTAAATCTAATACCATCGGTTTTTTTAAATTAACACTTTTGGCCGCGCCTATTGCCCTGAAGCGGCCAAATGCCTGTGTCGCGCCATGCATGGTGGCGCGGCAACGAGCTGACGTGGCGACGACCGAAATCGCTGACCGCTGACGTGGCAGGGCCTGCCGCGCCATCCATCACAGCGTGGCAGGGATCGACTTGAATGCATGTGACTGTAAGTCTGCAACACTACTGAAACAACAGCAGAAGCAGCCTACACGCAAGCTACGAACAACGATGGCCTGTCGCTATCGGAGACAAAGACCATCGTATCGACCTTGACGCCACTGTACCTTTTGGTTTTTTATCCATCCGCTTTTTTACCATCAGTACGGTGAGGTCGTGGTGAGGATGCTAAAGCGGCAAGGTACTGCAGCACGCGTCACAGTAGTACTAGTTTATTTGTTTTTTTTCTCCATTCTCAAATCAGTGAATCATCTCTTAAAGCCAAATGTCACTAAGTTGCTAGCTAGATTAAATAAATGTAATATTATATCATCCATTTAGACATTTAGCATTTGCCCCAGACGAGAAGAGGTAAAAACAATTGCTAGTCTTTTTATGCCGATAACGAGGACCTTTATAAACTTTTATATATTTTTGTCAAACCTATGGCTCGGCGGATTGGCCCCTCTATATATGGATCCTGGCTCCGTTCCTGACAAGAAGCTATGCCAAATTAACTATAAAAATGACAAATAATATATCAACTTCTAAACAAAAAAAACATGTACTCTCTTTGTCCAAAAAAAATACAATTGTAGCTTTGAACCTGTTTTTTTAGGGAGTAGAGCCGATGAGCAAATAATGCACAATGCAAGCAAGCAGGCACACCAATACATCATCATCCACTGCGTCAACGCGCGTCAACTGCCGGACGTATGGTCATCATATGGCATCAACAGAGTTTCCAGTGTTCACGCGGTCTCCTGTGCCTCCCTGTTCACAGTGAGAATGGCCATAAAATTATGAGAAACGAAGTGTGATTTAATTATATCCTACAAAACAAGACCTTTTTAGTTTCTCCCCTAAAGTTACTCTCTATCCCATCAAATGTTTGGACACATTAAATATTAAATGTAGACTAAAAAATAATTAATTACACGGTTTGTGACTAATTTACGAGACAAATATTTTAAGTCTAATTAGTCAATTATTCGACAATGTCGTGTTACAGTAACACATATCTTGACGCCGACCTCACACACACTCAATCCAGTTGAGCTCGCGCCTCCCATTTAGCCTGTTCGGTTGGCTGGTTCGTATCGTTGCTGGTTCGTGAAGAAGTACTGTTGGCTGGTTTGTGTGAGAGAAAAATACTGTTCCAGCTGGAAATTTACGATCGTATACGACAAGCACAAGCCAAACGAATAGGCTGAGAAAAGCAAAGCTGGCCAATATGCGGTCGACAGCACACACCCCTGCGGTCCCCAGCGCATGCACGCGCTCCTGTCCTGCGCGGCTCTCCCTCTCTCGCAGAGTGCAAGCCACTCTTTCTCACAAAGTCAAAGGAGCAGCAGTATGCAAGCGGGCCCCGCAGCTATTCCAGGCGCTCTCTCACCAGAAGGAAGCGGAGCAGGCAGCACCTCTCAACCCCTCGTCACGTCGTGTCCCTGTCACGTATGTCTCCTGCACCACTGCACGGCTCCCAGCTGGCACGTCGTCTTAGAGCGCAGTAGTACCTGCTGCCTACTAGTACGCTGCTTGCATTGTCATTCTGCTCGATGGGTGATTGATGAAGTGATGATGATAATATATGTATTATTATACTCCCTCTCAAGCGTTTTTGTACGAAATAGGTACTGTTTATATTACTCCAGTGGTGACAGTATACTACCTCTGTTAAAAAAAAGAATGTAACTATCCCTTGCATGCCAGTTAAATTAGTTCACATTTTACTAAGGCTTGTTTAGTTTCCAAAAAGTTTCTCAAAAAGTGCTGCAGTAGCCATCACATCGAATCTTGCGATACGTGCATAGAACATTAAATATAGATGAAAAAAAACTAATTGCACAGTTTGGTTGGAAATTGCGAGACGAACGTTTTGAGCCTAATTAGTCAATGATTGAATACTAATTGCCAAATAAAAACGAAAGTGCTACAGTAGCCAAATTTTCAAAATTCGCCAACTAAACACAGCCTAAGTTTCTAATGAATGTTACATGGCTTGGGCGCATGGACTGGCCTGCATGCCTGTGCCGCTTCCCTCTCTACTCTACTCCCTCCTATTCTTGGTAAAAAATGGCTGCAAGCACTGCACATCCTGTGCCAGCACTTTCCTAATGTGCATTGATTGTAGACCATGGTGATTGTAGACCACGCCAGCACCGCTCTTCCAGACGTGCAGTGCCGCAGACCAAGTAGCTGGCTCCTATGCCGTAGGCATGGCAGCACAGCATGCGACTGCTGGCTCCGGCCACATCCTCTCTCCTCGGGTGGCGAGCCCTCCATTTTTAAAAAAGCTAGCCCTGTGGTCAAAGCCTGTCCAATTGCTCTACAGGCCTACATCTAACAAGTCCGGCCGGCATAGGAAGTGACTGCGTCGCTGTGCACTGGCACACGTTCACAGTGACTCACGCACCGTAGGAGTAGCTAGCTGCGACCTGGCCAACAGAGCCAAGCCACGGTCACCGAGGACGACGGGTGGCACCGCATTGGTGCCTACTATGGTTAGGTACTGGCGCGCTCTTTAAATGGTTGCTCGGCGCCAGAATACGTGGCGCCGAGCTCGGCAAACCGGTCACGCCACCTAAGAATCTCTAATGTGTATGGCCAGGCACCTTGGCGTCAAAATCTGTGGCGCCGAGACGTGTTACCTCGGCGCCAAGACTCATGGCGCCGACCCCCAAGGTCCAAAGATGAGTTTAAGTCTCTCAGAGGATCAAATATAAATATTTTTTTTAAAAAAGGGTTAAATAGTAAAAAAATAGGTAGCAAACGTAGTGTCAGTGTGGACACCGCCGCAGCACTAGGCACGAGCCAGTGGATGTGTACTGTAGACCTCATAGACAGAGCCATGTGGCGTCGACAGAAATGACAGTGGCCATGGAGACTCACTCTCCTAAAAAGTTGTGAAGTTTTTCATAAATCAAATATACAAAAATGATCATGGATATTTTGAGAAAAATGTGTTGTACTAATTTACCGTCAGTACCTTTTGGAATTTAAACAAGGCCTAAGATTTGGGAGGGTGACGTGACGCTGCGGCAAACATCATCATCACCGCGTGCTTTTCAGGCCGGTCAGCGAGGCCGCACAGAGCAACCGAGCGGTCTCTTTCGGTCTCTTTCACAGTCCATTCAAGTCGATCCCTGCCGCGCCGTGATGGATGGCGCGGCACTGCCGCGCCAAGATCGGTGGCGCGGCAGACCCTGCCACGTCAACGGTCAGCGATTTCGGTCGTCGCCACGTCAGCTCGCTGCCGCGCCACCATGCATGGCGCGGCATAGGCATTTGGCCGCGCCAGGGCAATAGGCGCGGCCAAAAGTGTTAGTTAAAAAAAACGACGATATTAGATTTAGAATTAGTTTACAAAAAGTGTTAAAATAAAAAAAAAATCTGTTTATTCATGTATGAATCAACACATGGTACCCATGGCAAGTCCTGGATTGGTAGTTGAGTAAGCTCTTTCTTAATAATTTCAACTATAGGCTTGAAATTCGGGGTAAACAACTGCAAGCACTTGATTATGATCCCAACTATATCTGTACTTTCTGAAATCTGTAGCACTACCATAAGGACAAAGTTATTCTTCGGTGTGTTGGTTGTGTTTAGTTGGGTGAAATTTAGGAATTTGGCTACTGTAGCACTTTCATTTTTATTTAGCAATTAGTGTTCAATCATGGACTAATTAGGCTCAAAACGTTCGTCTCGCGATTTCCAACCAAACTGTGCAATTAGTTTTTTTCGTCTACATTTAATGCTCCATATACGTATCGCAAGATTCGATGTGATGGCTACTGTAGCACTTTTTGGGAATTTGGTTTTGGAACTAAACGTGGCCGTTACCATCTTTGTGAATAAATAACAGTGTAGCCTCTATTGCATGCTCTGTTGCAGTGTATGGTGCCAAGCACAGTAGAAATAAATGGTCCTCAGGTCCTTGAGCAAATTTATGTTGCAGTTTCTTGCCTGCAAAAAGGTGGTTGATAAGGGAGTTGATGGTCATGTGTCGGTTTGGTGTGTCTCCAAACTCAACAAATCTCAGAAACTCACTAGCGCCATGTGCAAGCCAGTCAAATCTTTGAACAATGGACCGGCTCAATTGGTTGTCACTGTTGCCAAAGGAGGAGGCGATAAATGACTTGGTAGCATGAGCTATCCTTTTAAGAAAGCTGGAATTCCTCACCTCCTGTTCCATATCTGTTCTTCTTCTAGGATTATACGCTTGTATTTGTGGAGTGTGTCATCACACTCTTTAGCGGCACACTTCAGCTTCTTGTGCCAACGTAACAAGGATGCATCGGTGATGTACCACTTTTCTGATGTCTCAAGAGCAGCCTCCAGCCTGATGTGTGCCATCTCTAGCCTCTCCAAGTTTTTCCGTGCACTAGATTGCCCTTTGTCTTCATATTTTTGAACTATACTGGACAACAGCAGAACTGATGATCTCCGCCATCAGGACTGAAGCAGCTGCAGCAGTCCTTCCCCTGCTCAGAAAAGCAATATAGTAGTATGCATACAAGAGATTAGATATATGAACTTTGGATCAAAAGCAAAGATTTAGCTTTCGGTTGTAAGAATCTTACCCTTGAGTTGCATGAAACAGTGGACAGTTGTCTTGTATGTAGAGAGCGATATTCTGGATGTTAGAGTTGAACTATGAGATAAGGTGATAACTTAAGTAGTAGACAATGTGACACAAGAGTTTGGGAGCAGAAATAGGTAGAGTGGTAGACAAGTCGACAACATAGAGGGGTCCGATAGCAAGGGTTGTGGAATAATTGGCCATCCAGTTTGTAGACATATCTTGGTGGGTGAACTCTAAAGTGTAGGAGAACATAAGAAGACAGTTTTGGTTTCAAAAGGGAAGTTCGGCCCAAAACATTAGCAGGAGAAAAAAAGGGGGTTGACTTCCATATATGTATCCAAGTTCATCTACATTTGATACAAGAATACAACACCCCTAGGGTTAGTAGTTAGGCAATAGGTTTACAATAATTTCGGCGAAATTTCTGAAATATCGCCTTTTTCATTGTGGTCCGACAAAATTTTTATACAGGGCAACATTTTTTGGTTAAATCCATCTTTCACTCCAAAATTACACCAAACCACACCAAAATGGCGCACCATATCCTCTAGCCTCAACAAAGCCCTAAATTTCTTCAAATTTGTTTAACTTCCTCACTCTCATTCGACGTCACTAGCATATGCAGCTCACCCGCCGTCAGCCCGCTGTATTACGGTTGCTCTACTCCGGTGATATATTGTGTTATTTCGTCGGTGATATAAATCTATGATGCACAATGATTGGAGAGTTTTTCTAGTGAAATAATACCAATTTTTTATTAAAATCAATTTGAATTTGTTTAAATTTGATCGGATATTTTCGAAATTCTCAAAAGTTCATATTTAACGCTGGGGACCATTTTTTTCATACCGGTATTGTAAACATCTCCAATACAAGTTGCCAACAGGGAGGGATCCGGATCTCATATATAGTCATAGAGTGGGGTTGGAAGAATTTGTCATTACAATGGGAAAACGTTGGATATTTGCTTCATTGCATGACTAGAACAGAAAAAGTACCAGTCTCCACTTTGGCACACGTTTGAATATAATAGGCCACCAACTGGTATTAATTAAGCAGAGAAAAGTGGGAGAGGTGCATTCTAACCGCGTGAAAATTCAAATGGAGGTTGTTACGACAACTGACAAGTGACAACGACTTGTCTACCACTAGGCCGGACTAATGAATTAAGAACAGATCATCTGCGCAGCAGTGGACAAGGTACATCTTTTTCGGGAGCAAGCCATCAGCAAGGGCAGGAGATCTATGAAAAGTCTTGTGGCTCTACGCAGGTAATAATACCATACACAACTTGAAACTGTCGTTTGTCAATGCCAATTTCTAGTAGAATTATAATATAGGCAATGGAAGAGTCCTTGTAATCCCACGCGCTAGTCTGTACTGATTACCAATTCATTCCGCGGACGTCTCTGAAAGTTTTAGGACCCTGCTTCGGCAGGAGTTCGCACTGACACACGTACTCCCTCTCCCTAAATATTTGTCATTTTTTGTTTTCTTGCTGTAAGTTTGATTAAATTTGTAAAAAATATGTGCAACATTTGTATCTCTAAATAAATTTATTATAAAAATAAATTCAACGATATATCTAATAATATTAATTTTGTACCATAAATATTAATATTTTTATAGATTTAGTCAAAGCTACTCCGATCCTATACTTTGCTAGCACATGCTTGTTATGTTGTACAGAACACGCAATCAACGTTGTCCTCCGGTATATCACTAGAAAACCACACTTGTGTGGGCCCACCTGTAGGAGTCCGCACCTTTTTGTCTTGGCCCAACGTGTTGCTTCGCATCCGAAAATTTCAAAATGTCTCCTTTCAGAAAAGTATCATCGAAATATAGTGTCTTTTTCTAGACTTGTTCTAAGTTTGACATCTCGAGAGCTGTTACAATAATGTACAGGCCAGTCTCCGCTTCCTGATTCTTTGAGCTTCACTCCTTATTCTCAAGCTTCACTTATTGATTCTTGTCTTGTGGAGTGATTTTGACGAGGGAACATGGTGAGGAGCAGGTGAGACATGATTCATTGAACGAGGAAAGGTGGTGAATGTTTTTTTAGCTCAGTGTAAATGAAGAAGTCATTCTTGACAGTTCCCTGCCAGAATCTTTAACCATTTGACAAGGCTCCACAAAATCTGCTAAAAAAGTCAGAAGCCAAGCTCTGTTGATGTCACGTCATGTGGACTTTTAACTCTATATGCCACGTCATATCTAAAGGCCAAACAAAGGGGTACGGACATCTGTGAACCACTTAAAAGTTTATAGACCCGGAAGTTCAATCTAAGCTCCAAGCGAAATGGTATGGACCTCCGGTGAATGACTTAAAAAGTTTATGGACCCAAAAGATCAACTTTTAGAGTTGATGGACCTAACTGAACCCCCGCATAAGTTAATGAATGTCTGGTGCATTTACCGTGAAAGATCCATTTTCTTTTAACAAGCAAAAGAAGGCATCCCTTTCCACCAATCTGAATGTTCGCTATTCTAGCTACTAGATGGTGCCACTCTGTCAACTTGTTTCAAACTAAAGCCCTTCTAAAGAGACATTTGGAGGTACAGTAGCAATAGTTGTGGCTACAGTAGCATGTCCTCGTCGAACAATATTATATAGGTTTGGGTATTGTGCCTTAAGGTGGTGTCTTCCCAACAAAATATCTTCCCAGAATCTGATTTGTGAGCCACTCCCAATTTGAATTTGCCTAGTTTTATGAATTGGTCGTTCACCCCCATCAGAACCATCCAAAAATGAGAATCACCAGCCTTCTTTGTGAGTTGTGTTATTGTTTTATCTTTGACATATCTATTCCTAAGTAATTGTTGCCTTAAACCATTAAACAACCACTTGCTTAGTAAGCATTTATTTTGTATGTCTAGGTTTGGAATAACTAGACCTCCATGATCTTTTGGTTGGCAAATAATAGACCACGATTTGCTAATCCATATTTTCCTTTTGGTTATCATACTGCTAAAAAAAACCTTGATTTATAATACTTAATTGTCTTTAGGACCGCCTTAGGTACCTCGAAAAAGGAGAGTATAAACATTGGTAGGCTAGACAAAACTGAATTAATCAACACAAGACGACCGCCCCAAGAGAGCAATTTTCCTTTTCAACTAGCTAATTTTTTCAATCCGTTCTTCAATTGTTTTCCAGTCTTTATTACTAAGCTTCTAGAAGTGCATTGGTAAGCCTAGGTAGCGAAAAGGTTAAGTGCCTCTAACTTGCATCCAAATAATTGTGAATATTGCCTTTCACAATGTTTGGCCTGCCCAAAACATAAAATCTCGTTCTTGTGAAAATTTATTTTTAGACCCGAAAATTATTCAAAGGTTGAAAGCAATAATTTCATATTCATTGCTTCTTGAATATCAGGATCCAAGAATACTATTGTGTCATCTGCATACCTGCAAGATAGATACACCCATCAGATGTGGTACTACCCCTTTCACCTGGCCATTCTGTTTATGGACTTTCAATAATCACATCCAAATTCTATTTATTTTGCAATGGAACCTTAGAATATGGACTTGATAGTCCCGTAAGAAGATCGGTGGCAGCATTCCTTATGTACACGGCTTGGAACATTTCCAAGGAAAGGAATAGGAGAATCTCTAAAGGCATGCATGTCTAACTCAATGGTTCATGTCTTCGGGCTAGCAAAAGAGAAGATGGCACTAAGGAGGGTAGCCTGTGCTCATTTGTGGATCCAGCGAGACTCTCATTTTGCTTCTTCCAGTGCTTTGTGTTTACCTTATTTGTAATGGTCTCATGTAACAAAATGTTCTCTCCTTAAATGAAGTGCTCCTGCAAATCATTCGAAGAAAAACTAAAATGTGTTGGGTTCAATCATATGGAACAGCTAATAAGTAAAAATATAAAATTTTAAATTTTAGTTCCTCAACTGTATAAGGTAATCATACTACGTGATTACACACAAAAACGACAATTGCAATGCAGTTGCATCTTACATTTATTTGTGCGATACAATTAGATGAATAATACTATAACCATGGAACGTCCACTATAAGATCAAATGGTGATTAAGAAACACCACGATACAGAATTCTCACATACATTCCTATTTCAGAATAGAATTCTCAACTAAGACCAACATTATACACAAGTTGCTATCCATTAAAGCATAAATTCCTCCATGCTGCAGCTCTGCTTCTGTATTGAGTCTTGACCCTGTAGTCAGAGCATCTATCCCAAATTTGAGATCTGAAAATATATGTACTTGATCTCTGTTGTTTTGACAGATCTGTTCTTGGTCATGAACAGTAAATCCACACTTTGTTCCTTTCATGGAACACTCCATTCTTTTATTTCTCCATCACTTGCTGATCGATCCATGGTAGATATCTGATCAAGAATTTCAGGAGACGGCAGTGATGTGCTGATTGTGTTTTTCCTTTACTTCCTGATACCAGTCCATGATCGAGCCTTCCAGTTGGATGGATGCATGAGAAGTCCATAAGTCAAGGAAGCGAGAGAGCAAATATGTCAGGCACTCGAACTCCTCATCCAGTCCATGCAACAGCTTCTTTCTCTTAGCTCCATGAAACGCTTGCCGTGTGCTTGGCCTGAAGATGCTTGCTCTTTCAACCTGGATGTATGCAGTGCCATGCCTAGACCTCCAAAGCATTTGGTAGACTGTTGCTTCCTCATTCTGGCAGAAGTAATCTATTGCTTCTGGCAGCATGATCTCCTCAAGTTGTCCCAAGGTAAAGACAGTATGCAAACAATGTTGCTCCTCACTGTAGATTGAAGCTATTGCAGGAAATTTATCCACATGCAACATGCCTTCTGAAGAGCCATGTGGTGCAAAGAGGACTCCACCTCTCAGATATGGATGATCACGTAGAGAACTTTTACATTCGGACAGTGAGGCCCTCTGTTTGTTGCACTCTGAGAGCAAGAGTTGGCACCGTAGACCTACTTCAATAACCGGTTCTAGAGAAACATGTCCTAATCCAGATAACTTGTCTACCTTGCTACCATGACAAAGGTTGTTCTTATCATGCTGCTTGCAACATAATGGGTTTGGGCGAAACCATTGTGTACCCAATCTGTGAGCATTGTCCCAATATTTTTTCTGGTGTGAATCAACATATGGTACCCATGAGAAGTCTTGAGTAGGTAGCTGCATAAGTTCTATCCTAATATTTTCAACCGTAGACTTGTTTAGAGGGGCAAACAGCTGTAAGCACTGAATTGCAACCCCAACTATGTCTGTACTCTCCGAAAGTTGTAGCTTTAAAGTAAGGCAAAAATCATCATTTGGTACTTTACTATCTTTTTGCATAAAGAAAAGCCAACCATCTATTCTATGCTCTGCACTAATAAATGGTGCCAACAGTAGAAACAAAGGGCGCTTGTTTGCCCTAATGATTCTATGCTGTAGTATCTTGCCAGCAAGAAGGTGCCTGATAAAAGGGTTAAAGGGCATGCAACACCGTGGCGTGCCACCAAGCTCTAGTAATCTTAGAAACTCGCTAGCACCATCTGCAAACCACTCAAATCTTTGAACAATGGATCTGTTCAAGTCATCGTTGTCGTGGTTAAAGATAAAAGAAACAAATGACCTGGTAGCATGCACAACCCGCTTAGGAACAGAGAAATTGCTTACTTCCTTTTCTATGTGTTCATCTTCTAGGATTCTCTGCCTGCATCTGTGCAGCGTGTCATCACACTCTTGAGCAGCAGACTTAAGCTTCCTACGCCAACGCAACAAGGATGTATCAGTGATATCCCACTTATCAGATGTCTGAAGAACAGCCTCCAGCCTGATGTGTGCCATCTCTAGCCTCTCAAGGTTTCGGAACGCATTTGAGTTGTGTTTATCTTCATATTTTTGAAGCAGACCAGATACGATTTGGCTTACTGACTCCTGAACAACTGCCGAACCGACAAACTCCGCCATTAGGATTCAAGCATCTACAATATCCCTTCCCTGTTCATGATATTCAACAGATAACAGTATCGATGAGAGATTAGACACATGAACTTTGGATCACAGGAAATGATTTAGCTTAATTAATGGGAGGAAGAACATACCTTTGGTCTTGAGGGCAAATCCCACGGTGTGGTAAGATGGGAACTTAAAGTCAAAGAGAAGACTGTGATGTAAAAGGCTTAGAGGGGGGAACGTGGTAGACAAGCCTGATAGAGAGGGCTGAGGTTTCGTGTTGATGATGGTCTCTGCTCTCTGGTAGCTCTCTGCAAGGGAAAATTGTCAAGAAGTCTTCGTCAAAGATGAGAACCTCTCTAGCTAATTAGTTCCATGTTTGAACGCAATAGGCCAAAAGGCATCATTTCGACAGATGTGGAAGAGTTGCACTGAAGTCACAGACAAGGACAGGAAAAGCAGAATACAGCCTGAAAATATTCCATCCACACACAGCAGTAGACAAGGAATTTGGAAAAGTCATGGCAATTATTTTTAGATGAAGCCAATATATGAGTCTTGGTCAGATCATTTTCATGCCACGCTAGTCTGTTGACCGATGCCTGATCAACTCACTAGCATTTTCTCTTATTTCAAACATGTTTCCCCTAATTGCTTGATGCCTTGTAAATTCCATCTAACGAACTACTGTCAGAGTGTCAGTGAAAAAGGATAGTGTTTGATACACAAAATTGCAACTGAGGGGGGAAAAAGGGACCATGTCTGTATAAAATCAAACACAAAACTGCAACTGAGGAAAAATTTCAGGCGGCAGTGATGTGCTGCTTGTGTTTTTCCTTTACTTCCTGATACCAGTCCATGATCGAGCCTTCCAGTTGGATGGATGCATGAGAAGTCCATAAGTCAAGGAAGCGAGAGACCCAATATGTCAGGCACTCGAACTCTTCATCCAGTCCTTGCAACAACTTCTTTCTCTTAGCTCCATGAAACGCTTGCTGTGTGCTTGGCCTGAAGATGCTTGCTCTTTCAACCTGGATGTATGCAGTGCCATGCCTAGACCTCCAAAGCATTTGGTAGACTGTTGCTTCCTCATTCTGGCAGAAGTAATCTATTGCTTTTGGCAGCATGATCCCCTCAAGTTGTCCCAAGGTGAAGATAGGATGCAAACAATGTTGCTCCTCACTGTTGGTTGCTGCTATTGCAGGAAACTTATCCACAAGCAGTATGTCTTCTGAAGAGCCATGTGTTGCAAAGAGGACTCCAGCTCTCTGATATGGATGATCACGTAGAGAACTTCTACATTCGGACAGTGACGCCCTCTTTTTGTCGGACTCTGAGAGTGAGACTTGGCACCAGAGACCTACATAAATAACCGGTTCTAGAGAAACATATGGTAATCCAGATGACTTGTCTAGCTTGCAACTATGACAAAGTTTGTTCTTATCATGCTGCTTGCAACATAATGGGTTTGGGCGAAACCATTGACTGCCAAATCTGTGAACATTGTCCCAATGTTTTTTCTGGTGTGAATCAACATATGGTACCCACGAGAAGTCTTCTGTAGGTAGTTGCATAAGCCTTTTCCTAATATTTTCAACCGTAGACATGAAAATAGGGGCAAACAGATGTAAGCACTGAATTGCAACCCCAACTATGTCCGTACTCTCCGAAAGCTGCAGTGTTACAGTAAAGCAAAAATCATCATCCGGCTCATTAGGATCTTTCTGCATGAAGTAAAGCCTACCTTGAATTCCATGCTCTGCACTAAAAAATGGAGCCAACTGTAAAAACAAAGGGCATTTGTTTGCCCTAATGATTCTATGTTGTAGTATCTTGCCAGCAAAAAGGTACCTGATAAGAGGGTCAAAGGGCATGTGACACCGTGGCGTGCCAACAAGCTCTTGTAATCTCAGAAACTCGCTAGCACCATCAGCAAACCATTCAAATCTTTGAATAATGGATATATTCAAGTCATCGTTGTCGTGGTTAAAGATAGAAGAAACAAATGACCTGGTAGCATGCACAACCCGCTTAGGAACAGAGGAATTGCTTACTTCCTTTTCTATGTGTTCATCTTCTAGGATTCTCTGCCTGCATCTGTGCAGCGTGTCATCACACTCTTGAGCAGCAGACTTAAGCTTCCTACGCCAACGCAACAAGGATGTATCAGTGATATCCCACTTATCAGATGTCTGAAGAACAGCCTCCAGCCTGATGTGTGCCATCTCTAGCCTCTCAAGGTTTCGGAACGCATTTGAGTTATGTCTCTTCACATTTTTGAAGGATACCAGATACGATTTGGCTAACAGACTCCTGAACAACTGCAGAACCGACAATCTCTGCCATTAGGATTCAAGCATCTGCAATATGCGTTCCCTGTTCAGGATATTCAACAGATAACAGTATCGTTGAGAGAACTTTGGATCACAGGAAATGATTTAGCTTAATGGGAGTAAGAAGCCACCTTTGATTGAATTGCATGGACGTGAATGGTGGACAGCTATCCAGTTTATAGATATGTCTTGAGGTCAAAATGACACCGTGTGGTAAGATGAGAACTTAAAAAGAAGACAGAGATGTCCAAGGCTTTAAGGGGGGAAAAGTGGTAGACTAATTTTTTTCCAAAAAAAGTGGTAGACAAGTCTGATAGAGAGGGCGGAGTTGTTGTGTGGATGTTGGGCTCTGCGAGGAAAATTTTGTCAAGAAGTCTTTGTCAAAATTTTTTTGATCTCTCGTTAATTACTTCCATGTTTGAATACAATAACTATGTGTAATTTTGCTCATTTTCTTTGTGACTTTCTTTGTTTCATCAACCTGAGCATGTAACCTCTATTTACTTGTTTAATAAATCCCAACTGGCATTTATAAGAGGAAGAGTTGCATTGATGTTTCGTGGAAAATCAATTGGAGAATGGTGCGGTGACAAACAAGGACAGGAAAAATGGTGAAATACAGCCCGATAATATTTGGTCCACACGGCTGTAGACAAGGAGCTTGGAAAAAGTCATGCCTGCTTGTCACTGGCAATTTCTCGTAGTTGAAACCAATATACGAGTCTTAGTTCATTATCCATTCCACGCTAGTCTGTTGACCGATGACTGATTTAACTCACAAGCATTTTCTCTTATTTCTCACAAGTCCCCCCTAATTTTTTGATGCCCTGTAAATTCGGTCCAATGGAATACTGTCAGAGTTTCAGTGAAAAGGATTGCAATTCCCCCTCAAAAAAAAAAAAGGATTGCATTTGATGCACGAAACTGCAACTGAGAAGAAAAAGGACTATGCCTGTATAAAATGGATCAGAAATATGGCAAAGAAGATCATAATGCCATCTAGCTAAAAGAAAGATTGATCCTATATCAACAGTATTAATTAAGATTGCCGCGCAAATACGACCCATTCATATTTGTGCTTTACTGTTCCTCGTAGGCTAGTTCATATTTGGATCAGCTATTCAACTAAGACAGGGTGCTCTGCTCCTGCTACAATTGTAGCGGAACAGATTGTGGGCTTGAAGGTTGGCAGCAGTCGACCGTACCTTGACTCCTTGAGAGCACCTGCGTGTGTGATGGGAAAGGGTGGCGTCGCCTCAGCCGTCCTCTCCGGTGGACGGCGGCACGCGCTCTTCCACCTCCCCATGGTGCTCGGCGCCGCAGCAGCGCACCGCGTACCTCTCCATGTCCGCTCCCCAGGGTTCTTTTTTATTTTTAATCCTTTTTTAACCAATATTTTAATAATAACCGCTCCCAAAAACAATAAGCAGAGCTGACCCTTTTGGTCGCGCCAGAGCAGGTGATGCGACGGCAACACTCGCACCATATGCATTGGCGCGACAAGGGACGCCACGGTGGCGTCAACCGCTGACCCGAGCTGGCGTGGTGCTTGTTGGGGCCCACCCTGTCGCGCCAGCGACTTAGGCGTGACAAGCCTTGTCACGCCAGGCGGGCTGGCGCGACAGGCCCATAAAAGGTCGCGGCCCCAACTCCTTTCTTCCTTCTCTCTTCTCTCTCCCTCTTTCTTATGAAGTTGTGAGCTCCTTTTGGAGCTCCCTTCTCTCTGTTCTCTTTCTTCCCTAATATTTTCAACCATAGACTTGAAAAGAGGGGAAAACTGCTGTAAGCAATGAATTGCAACCCCAACCATGTCTGTACTCTCGCGTCTTCCTCGACGTACTCAACAGCCTCTCGATTCGACTCGAGGTGAAAGCTGAGCTCAACCGGACGCCGGCCGACCCCGCGGAGGGGGAGGCCGACCAAGCAGCGGACGTCGTCTAATACGAGGCTCTTCTGCACGGCTACAGCAGCAGCGACCTCGCTGGTGACGTCAACGACCGCAAGAGCACCGGCGGGCTCATCTACTTCGTCAACATTGGGCTAATCTCATGACAATATAGCATGCAGAAGGTTGTGGCCCTCTCATCGTGTGAAGCAGAATACATCGCGGTGACGACCGCGACATGTCAGGGTGTTTGGCTGGCCCGTCTCTTCGCAGACATGGTCGACGTTGAGACCAGAGCGCCAACCCTGCGGATGGACAACAAGTCCGCCATCTCCATGATCAAGAATCCAGTGCATCATGATGGGACGAAGCACATTGATGTCCAGTACCATTATTTCTAGGAGTGTATAGACCGAGGCCTGATTGATGTCCAATTCAATAGAACGGCGGACCAGTTAGGTGACATCTCACTGAAGCCCTAGGCCACCACAAAGAGCTCCAGAGCAAGATGGCCTCACAAATCTTCTTCCTGCTGGCCACAGAGCTTAGGGGTGATTTGTTAGTCAATAAGCCTGTTGCCGGATATGTACAGTGTAGGCTAAGCTGTTTTCCCTTTGCTGTTTTCAGATAGTTATCAGAGAGTGTAACTACGCACGACGTCACTTGTCGTGCATGATATCTGCGGCACGTCCCAGCGGTGTGGGATGGTGCATCATGAGCACGAGTGTGCCGCCACAATTCTGACCAACGTGGCCTTGTAAGACTGCATTTATATTCTGCAATTAAACCCTGAAAACGCTGCCAATTTTAGCAGCACCAAATTCTGAGTGTTTGCGTTCATCTCTGTTCGTGTGTGTGTGTGTGTGAGAGAGAGAGAGAGAGAGTACAGTGGCGACAACCACGCCTGCGGTGGATCTGACAGTACATACAAAACAGAGCAATCTATAAATGAAGCACATTTATATCAGTTATATTTATTCATGATCTCATCAATGTGGCTAATGCTATTTACTGGACCTTTATATCAGAGAGTAAGCATTAACTTCCTGCTCCTTTACCATCCTCACTGTGGTGCCCCTCTCTTCATTGGGAGAGGCATTTCAATTTCAATGATCTAGCCAGGATACAGGGAGCTACAAGCACATCTTGCCCCAGCTCTGCTCAAGCACAAAATTCCATGTACTCCAGCCATTTCTTTAGATGTTACTCTGTCTATTCGAAAACTCCACTACCCTTGGTCCCAACATGTTACCTTAGTTAAACCATGCAAAAGTATACAAGAACTCCTGAACATAAGCTTACAACTTTATTATGGGACAAGAACTCATGTTCAGATCAGTGTCCCAACATACAAGCATACAAATTGAAAATCACAATCATTGTCTTGTTCTGTTGAATCGTCTGTCTCTTGCTTCTCTTGTCGATCAATCTTACATGCATGATTTAGAATTTCGGGTGCTGCTTAGGTGCTGATAACTGACTTTCATTTTCTTTCTGCATCCAGTCTATGATCGAACTCTGCAGCCGGGCAGGCACATGTGGACCCCATAAATCCAGCAAGTGAGAGATCATAGATGTCCGACTCCTGAGATGATGTCCTTGAAAGAGCTTTCTTTCCTTAGCTCCCTCAAAATTTCTCCGCGTTCTCATGCACATTCTTCGTGTGCTCATGGCTGACTTCTCAACCTGAATGAGTGCAGAGCCATGTTTAGACTTCCAAATCATTTGGCAGACTGTTGCTTTGGAATTCTGGCAGAAGTAATCTATTGCCTTTGGCTGCATGATATCCTGCAGTTGTTCCAAGGTAATGTCTGTATGCAAGCAAGTTTGCACCTCACCAACCATTTCCACTATTGAAGAACATTTATTCACAGGCAACCTGTCTTCTGAAGAGCCATGGGGTGCAAAGACAATTCCCGCTTTCAAATATGAAGAATCTTGCAAAAGAATCTTGTCATTGATAGATAATCCTAGTGCTAAAGCACTTGTATCTTACTTTTCTACACTTTTACTTTCCTTGGCTTCCAAGCCTAGTATTAGGAATATACACAGCATCCACTTTAGTGGTTAGAATATGCTGGAGCAAGTGGGGAGACCCTCTGCCTATAAAAGCAGGGGGAGTGTCATTGTAAAAACCAAGCCATTGCATTTCGTTTCAATCCAAGCGGCCAAGGGCCAAGCTACCCTCTGGTAGTTCCCAAATCTAAATTTGAGATCTATTTAGGCCAACAATTGGTATCTAGAGCCTACGGTTCTTGAGTGAGTGAGCGCCATATCCACCGCCAGCCAGATCGAGAGAGAGCGCGCCGCCGCTGGTGCGGTGATCAACCCCGGCGATGACTCAACAGGAGCCGGAGTCGGAGATCACGCGACGCGCCTTACTGCCGCAGAGACGGCTGCGGTGGCGGCCGAGATGGCTAGGTAGGCAGCGGCAGCGGCTTAGGCCATGGTGGCTGCCGCTACGGCGCTGCGTGCCGAGATGGAGCAGGAGCCAGAGCCAGCTGAAGGATCGCGTAGCCCGGTCGGGCGCCGCCCCCAGTCGCCATCACCAGAGCGGCGTTGCGGTTGTCGCGGGTGCTCCCCAGAGCTACAGACAGTCTACTGCGACTC
Organism: Miscanthus lutarioriparius; assembly: GCA_904845875.1. Lineage (NCBI taxonomy): Eukaryota > Viridiplantae > Streptophyta > Magnoliopsida > Poales > Poaceae > Miscanthus > Miscanthus lutarioriparius. Next base: position 115,982,957 of record CAJGYO010000003.1, read on the forward strand.
CGGAGCCGGGACGCCGTGGCCGATGCTCTCCAAGTCGAACTACCACGAGTGGAGCCTACTGATGAAGGTCAAGCTGCAGGCTCAGCGGTTGTGGGAGGCGGTACACATCGGCGGTGGCTCCCTCGCCAACAAGGCCACGGCGAAGCTGGCATGGCGAGCAATCACCGCAGCGCACATCGGCGGTGATCGTGTGCACCGAGCGATGTTGCAGCACCTCCGAGGGGAGTGGGAAGGCTTCGCCTTTTAGCTAGGTGAGCAAGTCGAGGACTTTGCCCTTCGCCTGACCAACTTGATGGAGCAGATGGCACGCAACGGCGACACCGACCTCATGGAGGAGCGCGAGGTGGAGAAATTCCTCCGCTGCATGCTGAAGAAGTATGCGCAGATCATCATGTCGATTGAGACACTCGTCGACTTTGAGTAGCTCACCGTCGAGGTCATGACCGGGAGGCTCAAGGTGGTGCAGGACCGCGAGGAGGGGCCTCACGCCGAGCTGGGCGCCGCCGGAGGCAAGCTGCTGTACACGATGGAGCAGTGGCGCGCCTTTGAGAAGAAGATGGAGGAGGAGGAAGGATCCGGACCATCTGGCTCCTCCAAGAAATGTCGCCGGCGTCCACACTGTGGCAAGAAGAAGGAGGAGAAGGGGCCTGGGGTCAGGCGGGCGCTGATGGCGGCGGCGCCGGCAAGTGCAAGGCGACCCAGGATGACAGCTGTAATAACTGCGGCTGGTCCGACCACTGGGCCAAGGACTACCACCTTCCTCCATGCCACGGTGGGCAGGCTCACGTCACACAAGCAGGGATGGAGGATGCTACTCTGTTCCTGGTGCACGGGTGCGTCGAGCTGAAGCAAGAAGTAGGGGAAGGGGTGAAAGGTCCAAGCTTTCCCCTTTCCATGTCGGCTGGCTCCGCACATCTCCACCTCGACGAACCGCGCGCCCACGCCTTCCTCGACAAAGGCGCCGACGATGACAAGATCGATGGCTGGTACCTTGACACTAGTGCCACGCACCACATGGCTGGTCGGTGCGAGTTCTTCTCCGGACAGGACGACAGCAGCGTCCGGTCAGTAGCAGAAAGCTGGGTTTCGTCTCCAATGGCTACTTTCTCCATGGGACTTATAAATAGACCCCCCAACCGGCCATTTGAGTTGTGGATAGCTGAGGAAACATACCAAGGGTGTTGATACACTATTTTAGTGATCTCCACTTGCATAGTGCTTAGTGATACATTCAGTGATTAGCATATGTGCTTTGTGAAGTGCTTAGGTTAGTTATACCACCGCTTATGCGCTTGCTCTAGGTTTAGGCCTAGTGTTTAGTGAGTTTTACATACTTCTTACCACTCGGTGCTTGCGTGCACCATTGTTGTACATCGGAGGGGCTTGTAGTCTTGCGAGATCACACCAACCGCGTTTGTGGTGTGGCCGCCACCGTGTAGCGGAGGGAACAAGGCTCGCTGCATTTCGGTCGAAAGCTTGATAGTGAAGACGGCGGTGAGCGGTCCGGGAGAGGCTTTGCCACAAGTGGCTTAACCGGAGACCTGCTTGCGCATGGGGAAGGCCTGGGGCTATCCACGGAGTTACCCGACTGGGAGCTTGGCCCTTGCGAGGAATTCCTTGCGAGGGGCTCCAACGAGGACTAGGGGGAAGCTTGCGTGTTTCTCGATACCTCGGTAAAAATACCGGAGTCATTGACGAGAGTTTGCATATCTGTACCTTACTCTTTATCTTCCGCATTTACATTGCAATCTTGGTTTGTGCTTTACTTTTCTAGCTTAGTGATAGGCTAGTTGATAGGTTTGGAACCTAGGTTGCATAACTTCTTTTTGCGGTAGAGATAGTAACACACTAGCAAAATCATAGTTGCACATTTAGATAGTTTATCTTTTGCATAGGTTTTGACTAAGTGAAATTAGAGGCCTTAATTAGAAGTAGAATTTTAAGTTGCCTAATTCACCCCCCCCCCCTCTTAAGCGTCACGGTCCCTTACAATTCACATTTTTTCATTAGAATCATAAATGAGAGAATAAAGCTTACAACATTGTTAACCATTTCTTACATCACTTTATTACAACATTAGAGTACTTAAACAAGTTGAATGCAATAGCGAAATTAAGATAGTTTTACATGTAAAAGAGTTTATATATTTTAGGTTTACATTTTTATCTTGCAGCGGAGAACAACATATGATCAGAATTATAGCGGAAATAAAGATTAATGGTGAATCATAAAACTTTTCTTCTAAAACTTTTAGTGAGGGTTATAAATAAATACTACGGTCGTAGCATGAAAGGAATATTCTCTTAGCCCACCAGGAGGTTTCCACACACAAAAGTCATCTACCATCCATCGGTCACCTGCAACAGGAGGAATAAAACCCTGAGTACTCGATTGTACTCAGCAAGACTTATCCGACAGACGGAAAATAAAAGACTCCAAGGATATGCAAGGCTTATTGGATTGTGGGTTATTACATCTATGGAAGCATTACTAAACGTGCGTCCTTATATTAAATTTTATTAGCAGTTATCATTAGTTCATTAACTATCCATTCTATGTAGGCACATATGCTACTTTCAAGCAGCTGGTAAGCAATCAGAACCATTTTATCACATTTCAAGTTTTAGTTCTTACTACGGTGCTAGACCATAACCAAGTCATACCGTATCATAGAAATGATGATTCATGAATCAATGTATCCCAGCTGGGTACCCCGAAACACACGCCTCGCTTGTACCCCTGGCACAAACAAGACCAAACCGTTCCACTCCTGTCAAGGGGTCCAAGTCCCTGCCCAAACTTGTACTCCAAGCCCCCACACTTGAGACCTGGTCTTAGTATGGTTCTTAGACCTCCACCTTTCTTCGCCTCCAATCAGTTGGTCCGGAAAGAGCCGGAACCCACGACAAGAGCACAACGAGCCTTCCCGCTCCCATAAGCAAGTATGTGCTCAGGATAATAAGTCTATGACCTGACTACCATCCACAGCAACGGACGGTCCTCAATCGACATAGGCGAAACAAGTGTAATTCGAGCCTCGCTCGAATGCCTAACCAACTCTAGATCCAAAGTACCATTCCGCCCGGTCTCCAATTATCGTCTATATATATTCCATATGATAGTAATATAATAGCAACAATAATATATTTCCAATCTCTCGTGAGTGACAGGTAATCACTCGACTTCTACCGGATCTTATAGCATACCAATCTACACGATCCTGACATACTAGTTGGACTCATAGGATAAGGATATATATATGCAAGTGGTTTTCATTCAACTCCTTAAAACTTAATGCACAAGCATAAAATAAAGTGCAGAATAATAGGGGTTATGCACCGGGGCTTGCCTGGGTAAGATATAACCAAAAGTTAGCACTCCATCGTAGGGACACGATCATCAAGACACCATCTTTTCTGCTACTCTAGATGACTTCACGATCCATCGTCATCCCTATTATGATATACGTGGATGTAACATAGAGACGTAATTAATCAACGACAATCACAACTCCTAAAAGGCGATTACGCCTCTCAAGCTACGAGATAACTCTAATAACTAACGTACTAGACCACATATCCATGTTGTCGAATAAAGCGTTATTTCCCAACAAGTGTTTTAGCTATACAAATCCAAGGTGTTTCTTTTTCCATTTCATGGATTTAATATATATTCGAACTAGGACTCATTAGCTATCTTAGCACACTAATTATTCTGGAGCTACAAAAATTACAGTGAGCACCCAATAATATTAGAAATTTACTGTAAAATTTTTAGAGCCAACACTGTCACCAATTTATCAAAAAAATTCCTACAAGTTTCTATCTTAACAATATTAAGCATCTTAATTTAATTAGAGAACTCCTGAAAATATTATAAAACTATGTGAACAAGATATACTAGCAGATAGATCATGATTTTAGAAACCTAAGAAAATTAGTTTCATAATTTTTGGTTCACTACACAAATTTATATTGAATTTACAAGTTTACCTTAGAAAGTAAATTAGAAAATGCTTTAAGAAAAGAAAAGGGCCGGTGGCTATCAATTCGGCCCAGTAGCCCAGCGCAGGCATGGTTGCGCGCACGTCGCAACGGCCCAACGTGGCCCAAGGCCGAGGGAGCCCACGCGCGACGGCGGCTTTGTAGAAAAGCCCCCGAGCTTTTAGATAATAACATGACAACTATGCGCACTATTCCTACCGACAGTGGTTTTGCAAACAAACCCTCGGATGTTTCCACCTTTACCACGGGAGGTCCCTAGGGATCCCCGCGCTCACCGGCACGGTGGTCGATGACATAGGGCAATTATGCCGGGCAACCTAGGCATGCTACGACGAAAGTAAGGGGCCGACCACCATTTATGACTAAACACCCAAGGATGGGTGGCTGTTAGGAACTCGGAGATGTACCGGCACGAGCGGCAGTGGCGAGCGGCAATCCGCGGCGGCGACACGGCTGTTCCGATGACCTAGGGCACTAACGGAGAGGTAGAGACAGCGGGGAAGCACCAGAAACTCACCGAGCACCGAGCTGCGGTGACGGTTGAAACCGAGAAGTGCTATGGTGGTCCAGCCACATGCGCCTGCACCGTGCGATGGCGCTCCGAGCACGGCACCGGCACGTCACCGCACCCATGGCGGAAACCCGAGCCAACTTGACACGAGCACCAGCTAGAGGAGATCAACATGATTTGAGAAACACCACCAATTAGGTTCTCCCCCAACGGATTGGGATTTACCCCCAACCCACTGGCTGCGGCGGCTCTCATGGCTGGCGGCGGGCAAAAGCCGAAATTGGCCGTAGCCAGACCACCACTAGACCCGACGAGAATGGGGCATCTAGTTAACTCCCCATGCTACTCATTGGCACAAGTAATTGGGCTAAGAAGTCTTGAGCTGGTGATTATGAAGGGGAGAGAGAGCGGTGCATCACCACTACTACATCGCATGAAGCGGCCCCGGTAGAGGTGACCTGGCCATGACCCAATAGGGTATGACAACACGAGGACAGGACCGCACGAGCGAGGGCAAGAGGCGCATCGGTTAGTTCTTGGATGGAGCCAAGAGGGGTGCCAGCCGCGGAGCACTAAAACACAATAGCTGGGACAGAGCGGGGTCACCGGTGTCGGCTAGCGGGACAGAGCGAGCAGAGAGGCATCACCGTCACCATGTGGCTGGGGTCGATTGACCTAGATGCGGCAAACAATGACACAGACCAACGGCAGGTGAATCGTAGGGCGGGGCGACCGCCATGTGAGCATGGCAACGATGGCCACAGCCTCGGCTCGACCCTGTGCGTGGCTTAGCGTTCAAGGTGGCGCGCGCACGTAGCGACAGTGGGAAACAAACGAGAACAGCATCACGACAACGGTGGTTGTGGCTGGCTCGGCCCGATGCGTAGCACGGGGCAGTGCTCGTGCGCACGCGAGGCCTAGGCACAGCTCGGCCGGCTCGACAACGGTGGCTGTGGCTAGCTCGGCCCGACGCGTAGCACGGGGCGGCGATGAGATGACCACCGGCAGGGCCACGCGTGATGTGGTGCGCGCGTGCAGCGGTGGGTGCACCAATGCGCGATGTCGCACCTTGAGTGCGGTGACCACCCACACCCAGCCAGCTAGCTCGAGGCGATGTCGTGCATAGATCTTAAAGCATGAAAATCAACCGATTAGAGCTCGATTGAGATTAAAACAAAAGCTCAAGACTCTAGTAGATCCTAAGGGCTTCGTATCCAGGCAACAAGCATGGCCGGAGGGGGACCGGCGAGGGAGATAGATAGGTGCCAACATGGGTTCATCACGCTAAGCATTGGTTCATGAACGGAGTGCCAACAGCCTGGTCACAGTGCGTTCTTAGGATGTTAGGGCAATTTTTGCGATGCCACGACAACCCCAACTCATCCGTGAACAACACCCTACTAAAGCACTCACTTAGAGGCAACCAACAAAATGAAATCGTGGAGCTAGTGCTTAAGTATTTTAGTTAAAACGTAAATGCCAAGATGACATTGTCTTCTTCCTTCTAGCCTTAGAAGGTCTAGAGCTTGGCTTGCACTAACATCCATTAGCACTTTTGTTGCAATTTTTAATATGTCTAAACCTTATTAATTCCAACCAATGAGTATTTCACTCAATAGCCCATACTACATACTAACCCATAGGAGCAAAACATTTAAGCACCTTGTAACTATTTTGCTCAATATAATTCACCAAAAATGGCATTCAAAACCTAAGTTCAATTTCTTGTCGATTCAACGAAAAGTTCTAGTTTAATTTTTTTTGGATTCGATGTTTGAGCTCCCAAAACACTGGTTAACAACATTTGTTTTCAAAAATTAAAGTTGCATTTTCAACTACACTACTTGCTCATCATCTTTACTTAAGTACTACACACAAGTTATATTTTATTTTTTTTATATAAATTGTTTTTCGTTGACCTTAACATAGGTGCTAAGCAAGCTCGTAACACCAAAGGCGTTACACCAGTGTGTACGACATCCCGGCCTTGAGGAACTCATCATCAGCATCGGGTAGCTGGATGAGAATGGCTCGCGGGTGGAGATTGAGGACGGCGTGCTGCGCATCTAGGATAGAAGCCGCCATCTTCTCGCCAAGGTGAACTAGGGAAGCAACCGCCTTTAAGTGCTTCATGTGCAGGTGGTGCACCCCCTTTGCCTTGCCGCGTGCTAGGGTGATGAGGCGTGGCGCTGGCACAAGCGCTTCGGGCATTTTCACTTCGAGGCCTTGAAGCAACTTGGGAAGGAGGAGATGGTCCGCGGCATGCCCTACGTCGACCATGTCGAGCATCTCTGCGACACCTATGTGGTGACCAAGCTGAAGCGCCGGCCCTTCCCGCATCAAGCCTCCTACCGCGCCACCAAGTAGCTCGAGCTGGTGCATGGTGACCTCTGGGGTCCAGTGTCACCGGCCACTCCTGGAGGTCGGCGCTACTTCCTACTACTCATCGATGACGCCACTTGCTATATGTGGGCCATGCTGCTCAATTCCAAGGCGATGACTATAAAGAAGGAGTATGGCCGCAAGGTCTGGGTGCTCCGCACAGACAATGGCGGTGAGTTCACGATGGCCGAGTTCGTGACGTACTGCACCGACGAGGGGATTTAGCGTCACTACTCCGTGCCCTACTCACCGTAGCAGAATGGCATGGTCGAGCGATGCAATCAGATGGTGGTGGCAGCGGCACGCGCTCTCCTCAAGCAGCATAGTATGCCGACGGTCTTCTAGGGGAAGGCCATGATGACCATCGTACACCTGCTCAACCGCTCGTTGACTAGTGCACTCAACGGCAAGACGCCGTATGAGGCCTGGCATGGGTGCAAGCTGGTGCTTAGCTACCTAGGCGTCTTCGGCTGCCTCATCTTCGTCAAGAAGCTGAACCACGTTGGCAAGCTCGATGATCGCAACTCGCCAGGGTCTTCATCGGCTATGCAGAGGGAGCTAAAGCCTACCGCATGCTCAACCCGACGACATGGCGTGTGCACGTCACGCGTGACATCATGTTCGATGAGGGACACTGCTAGGCATGGGACAAGGCGGTGGACAACGGGTCGGCAGCCGCGCTCCGCGACTTCACCATCGAGTATGCGTGGGCGGGAGGTGCTAAGGGAGCACAAGGTGCATCCTCATCGACGTCTAGGTCTTCATCACCGGCGCCAACCTCTTCACCAGCTCTGCCACGTTTGCCATCACCATATTCGGGGGGGGCTCGGAAGCCCATTGGCGGCGGTCGATAACCCATCGGTCGTGGTCGGCAGTCCATCGGTGGAGGTCGGGAGCTCATTGGCACTATCCTCCGACCTCTCCAACACCGCAGTCGACCTCTCTAGCACCGCAGCCGACCTCTTCGTCGTACAAGCCAACCTCCTCGGCATCTTCTACCTCGCCCGTTGCAACACCAGTGCACGCAGGGCAGCCGGAGGTCGAGTACGCGACGCCGCTGGAGGATGATGAAGACCGCCTGGACGCCTACTACGACAATGAGTCCCTCCGGTACCGCACGTTGGCGAACATCCACGGAGAGCAATCTCCACTAGACCAGCCCAAGAGGTTCTTCGCCCAGCTACATCTGACTCATGCCGGTGAGCCGACCACTTATGCTGAGGCGCTGGGTGATCCAACGTGGCCGGTGGTGATGGAGCAGGAGCTCAGGTCCGTCGAGCAGAATCGCACCTAGGAGCTAGTGCCACTGCCTTGAGGCCACCACCCCATCACCCTGAAGTGGGTGTTCAAGCTTAAGAAGGATGAGCTGGGCGTGGTGATCAAGCACAAGGCACGACTGGTAGTGTGCGGCTTCGTCCAGTAGGAGGGGATCAACTGTGTCGATGCCTTCCCCCCGTGGCGCGCATGGAGTTAGTTGGTGTCCTCCTCGTGCTGGCGGCTCAAGAGGGGTGGCAAGTTGAAATGTCCTAAGTGGATAGAGGGCGGGTGAATAACCTAATAAAAATTTCTACAAAACACTAGCAATTAATTAGTCAATTAGAAAGCAAAGCTTTTTGCTCTAGCTCTACACAGGGTTGCAAGCCACCTATCCTAACAATTCTAGTTAATTATAATCTCTAGATCAAACAATGGCTAAGTCGCTACTCACTAAAAGCTCTCAATCACGCTACACTAAAGAGCTTCACTAAATGAGCTACTCTACTAACAAGCAAGCTCTCAAATTAGCTACACTAAAGAGCTTGCTACACAACTATATATCAATGTAAATACAAGAGAATGAGTAGGATGATTATACCGCCGTGGAAGAGAGATGAACCAATCACAATATGAATACCAAGTGAATCACCGGGAGAATTCCAATCACAATAGACACAAGATTTTTTCTCCCGAGGTTCACGTGCTTGCCGGCACGCTAGTCCCTGTTGTGTCGGGCAATACTTGGTGGTTCGGCGGCTAATAGGTGTTTCACAAACCTAGCCCAACAAATGGGCGCCGCAAGAACCTACCCACAAGTGAGGTAACTCAATGACACGTGCAATTTACTAGAGTGGCTTTTGGCGCTACGCCGGGGAATAAGCCAAGAACCCCTCACAAATATATCATTGATTGGGGGCGGACACAATCACGAAATCTCCTCACCAATCAACAAATCACCAACTGTCTAGGTGACGGCAATCACCAAGAGTGATAAGAAAATCCACAATCACAAGAATCATCTAGTGCCACCAAATATGCAATGCACACTAGGGTTTCTCTCAAATCCTCTTAAGAATGAGCACCAAGCTTGGAGAAAGAGAGGAGAGGGATGAGATGCTCTTGAAGCTCTCAAGATCAACACTTGAGCTCGATCTCTCACTTGATTAGAGCACAAATGCTTGGGAGTGAGAGAGGAGGAGAGGAGAGCTTGCTTTTCTCTTAGGGTTCTATCAAGAAGGAGCAAAAAGGGGGAATAGAACCAGGGAGAGGGAAGGAATGGAAGGGACTCTGCCTTTATCCCTTCGCTGGTCCAGCCCCAACTGCACCTTCCCAAGCACCTTCACGGTCACAAGCAGGACAACGGACACGCCCTGTTCCCTTTTCCCTTCAGCGATCAACACGGCCCTCTCTCACGCTCACATGCGAACGGCAGAGGCAACGGGCGGCTCCAGGCGCTCCCTCGCGCGAAGCTTCTGGGAAGCCCACCTGTGGAGAGCGGCGGCAGGACAGCAGCGGTGTGACCTGGGCAGGTCTCTTATCCTCTCCTCTCCCCATTTGTTTTTTATTTCCTTTCTCTCACCCATCGAGGAAGCCGGGTCCCCATCGCCGTCGCCGGCTCCGACGCCGCGTTGGTCGCCTCCAGCTCGGCGGCACGCCGTAGCAGCCACCTTCAGCTCGCAGCATCAGCCCAGGGCGGCGCGCCGGCGGTGACCTAGGCCAGCCGCTCCGCCGCACCGGCGGCTGGACCAGCAAGCGCGATGGAGCGAAGGCGCCGCGCCGCCGTACAGTCGCTCCGGCTGCCTGAATCTCCTTGTTTTTAATCTCCTGGCCTAAAACCTTCTCCCTACCGCTCTCGCCCAGATCCGTCGAGATACGCCCATTGGTACAGGTTTGTTCAAAATTCGATTTCTATTTGACTTTGCACTTTATTGCTTCTCTGAGGTCTCCGAGCTGCTGCTGCGGAGCGAGGACATTGACTTGGCTCTCCGGATTCTTGCAGAGTTTCTCCGGGAGAAGAGACAGAGGACGAGGAAAGAAACAGAGGACAAGAAGGACTCGGCAGAGCAAGGTAGTAGCAGCCTAGGCGGGAAAGGTGTGTAGCGTACTGTATTATTCAGTGTTACTCCATGGATCGTTTTTATTTCTGGAGCAAGGAATAAGTGATTAGCACGAGAATAAATAGCTAGGCCTTTTAGGAGTACTAGCCAGTAGCGTTATCCTATCCCCGGTTGCCGCATGTTTTTGTTGCTCGTCTGCTTATCTGTTTCTGAATCCGAACGGATCCGGTAACGCTAATCCATGCCTAATTCAGTTCTAACTTGTTAAGTTGTCCCATCTTGTCATCCTTCGATTTACAAACGCATCCATTCTCATCCATGGTAGCGATGACTGGTCCACTTTTAGGAAAATGTTAACGGACGTCTTTATTTATTAGTAGGTGTTTCATCATGTTTCACCTTGTTACTTGTTAGTTGCTTCCTGGAGGTTTTTATCTGCAGTACCTTGTTTCACCTTGTTTCTTGTTAGCTACTTGTTAGTTGCTTTCTAAATTAATTTCACTATCGCTTTGCCGTGTGCCATGGGCACACTCGGCAAACCTCAAAAAACACTCGGCAAACTCAGCAAACAGCACACGGCATCTACAGTGCCGGCAAATGGCTCTTTGCCGAGTATTTTCTATCGGGCACTCGGCAAAGATTTTGCCGAGAGCTGAAACCGACGCTCAGCGAAAAAAAATAACATGACGGAGTGGAGACGGTTACGGCTCATTTGTCGAGTGTCAAATCTCAGGCTCTCGGCAAACTATGCTTCTTTGTCGAGTGTCAAAGTTCGGGCACTCGGCAAAGCTTCTTCCTTTGCCGAGTGTCAAAGTTCAGGCACTCGGCAAAGATTCTTCCTTTGTCGTGTGTTATTTTCCAGGCACTTGGCAAATCTTCTACCTTTGCCGTGTGTCAAAGTTCAGGGACTCGGCAAACACGTCCCAAAATGCACAAAATTTTGGCTTCTTTGTCGAGTGTCATAGCGCAAACACTTGGCAAAGAAGCCATTTTAGTCCCAGAATGCACAGAATTTTGCCACATGTCCACTTTGCCGAGTGTTTTAACCCTGGCACTCGGCAAAAGGCTTATTTGCCGAGTGTAACACTCGGCAAAGCTACCACATATAATCAGTTTATTAGGTTCGGTCACAACCACATACCACATATAAATAAATATCACATCCATCACAGATACTTCACAATAGGCATCACAGGCAGTTCATATAGATATATCGACAACACATTAATGCAAATAAACTTCAGAATCACTAGTAGGTTCATTCACAACCACAAATAATCACAGGTAATCCACAAATGCAAATACAAATAAAATCACAAGTCTACTTAGGCCACGAGTTCCACTGCGACCACACTAGATCATGAGCTCATTCGATGCCGCCGATTGATGCTGCATAAAGGAGAAGAGATTGCATGTGTGAGTCAAGATTGCACAAAGGAGAAGAGATTGCTACACAACTAGTTGGTAACAAACATATAGCATTAGTCACTAAGTTTCTAGTGTCTACGCATCTTTGTAAGATTGATTCTGCATAAACTAGAAACAGTGATTATAAGGTTGTAAAGCGACTCACAGTGCCTGAAACAGTGTTTGGAGCAGGTTAAGGAGGAGGGACTGGCATCGGTGGCGGAGGTTGACCGATTGCAGCGCAAACACCCCTCATATATTCAAACATCTACTGCTCCATCCTCTACCGCTTTGCCTCCATCTTCACCTCTAGCTCCTCTCGACGTCTCGTTTCTTGTTCCAGCTGAGCCTATAATATTTCATCCTAATGTTACAATACAATGCAAAAGTATGTAAAAAGGAATGAACGATGAATAAAACAGAAATAATCTGTAGTGCGTTCATCTGGAACCGTGTAGAGTCCGACCGTGGGAGTATCACCGGACTGGAACCCGTGCTCCGTGCTCGAATCTGGGAGAGAGTGGGAGTACTGGCCGTGTCGATTGTGCCGTCGCCAATCTAGAACCGGCCATGCTTCTTGCCTCCTCCCGCCCTCATGACCACTTCTCCATCAAGGTTATGGGTGCTCGGATCGTACTCTGAGCCATGGACCACCCTTGCCATCGATGTGTATCCATCGAGGCGGCTGTGGATAGACTCGTTGCTGTACGCCGAGGGCGGGTCCTTCGGGTTGTAGGCGACGTCGGACGTCGCCTTCCCCTTATAGGCCAAAGCATATGCCACGAACTAGGAGCAAGGCTCGCCACCATGTGCCGTCGACTAAATAAAAAAGCAATATGATTAGAAATTATTTAGAGTTGAGCGTTAGAATAAAGAAATGAATTCGTGTATCCATCTAGCCGCGTATTTTGAGAGGTTGAGGTTGCCTTGATGGTGTGGTGCACCCGGCATCAGCAAACGCCGCTCCCAGCAAGCGTTGTGATTCTCCTCCCACGTAGGGTCGCACCACCTGTCCACCATCCGGGCTCAGCACTGCAGATCATAGGCGCACCACCACGGAGGCACCTTTGTCATCAAGTATATGACATATAAGAAGATGAAATTAAGCGTAATTAATCTAAAAAAAAAATAAGTATTAATGCTCTATATTTACCTTTAGGTATTGTTTCGAGGTCAGGCTCATGGTTCTTGCCACCCTTTTAGGGATCCTCTAAGAAATTCCGCGTGGTATTGAATCACAGCCTGGATGCGCGCCTTGTAGTGCATGTCCTTGATGAGTTTCTTGGCGGCTTTGTCAGCCATAGCATCTGCCTTGGCCTCGTATCCCTCCCCGCATCTAAAGAAATCCTGCATATATATAGACGTGATGTATTCAGTCATTATTTCAAGAATTTTCAATCAATGCGATGTATTGAGCAATGTAGTGTGAGAAAGACTTACCCAAAGCTCGGCCTTGACACGCTGCGTCTTGTCGGTGAATACCCTACCACCCCGATCAGGGGTCTCGGGGACGGCGGCATAGTGGGCCCACGTGTAGGTCGGCTCGACAGTTCCGTCGAACTGCACCAGGCCAGGGAACTTTTCCTTGATCAAAAGACCAAAGATGCCGTTCACATGGCGTGCGTGATCACCCCCACCGACCTTCCTCCAACCCCTACCCAAGTGATTAGATAAATTATTAGTTTCTATTGTAATTTTGAACATATCAAATAAAAAATTAGTGATAACATATAAAGTTACTTGTCTCCATCAGATCGAATCAGCAGGTGTCTCTCAAGAGGTATCGGTCGGCTCGGGAGGGTCGAGGGACCTCGCAACCACACACGCGACGAACTTGAAGGAGAGGTACCCCTGTCTCCACCCCTGCCTCCTCCTCCACCCCTGCCTCCTCCACCTGTACCTCCTCCTCCACCTATACCTCCTCCTCCTCCTCAGAGGATGAGTGAGCTGAAGGTAACTCAGACGGCGACGATGGTACAGGCGACGGTGGCCTCGTCTTGCCTCCACCCTTCCCTCGACCCCTAGGTCTACCATGAGGTCTCTTCCCGGATCCCTCAGCTGCATCGGACCCTCTACGCGTCGTTGTCGCTTTTGAGTAAAACGACACTATCCTCTTTGTACTGCCCACCATTGTTCAATCCCCTGCAATTAAAAAGAGTAAACCAATTAACACATATAATACATTAAAATAGATGCAAAATAAACAAAACATACTTAAAAATAACATGGTATAACAAATAATAAATCAACTAGCATGGATCATACATGTATTAGAAATAATCATCATGATCGGGATTAGCTGGATCATAAGTCTCATCATCACTATCATGCATGTCGATATAATCATCTCCGTGCTCCGAAGGAGGAATGTCGTCATCACCGTCATTACTTAGATGTAATCGCTGAAGTAATTCTAAGTCCTTCACATTCTGAACCTCGTCTCCGGCGTCCTCGTCAGCACCACTTTCATTGTCTACTTCCATACCCTGAGCTTCGGTTAAGTCTCATCATCACTATCATGCATGTCGTTGAAAGAGGACACCAGGGGGAAGATTGAGAGGGATAACGAACATGGGCCAACAAGTGTATGAGGCAGCCGCCATTCCATAAGGATTGAACCCATCTATTGCCAGCGCAACACGTACATTACGAGCCTCTAGAGCTTTCTCATGATGAATCATATTAAACCTTGTCCATGATTCACCATCGAATGGATGTACCAGCTTCTCAGGATTGTATCGACGTCCGTATTTGTGCCATGTCATCTGTTTCGCGGATTCCTCAGTCATATAAAGTTGTTGGATCCTCGGTATGAATGGAAGGTATCGTAGGATCTTCACGGGGACAGTGAGCTACCTCTTCTGATCATCAATAGAGTCTACCTCCAGAAACCTAGATGATTTAAACTTCACACAGTACTTTGCTTCCGCATGCTCTTTCCTAAATAAGATGTATCCCTTCGGACAAGCATGTATCTGCTCATATGGCATCTTAAGTGCATGAAGGAGTTTCTGTGCCTCATACATACTCTTTGGCAGGATGTGACCATCCGGGAGCAGGCTACCAACAACTGTCAACATAACATCGAAGTTTTCTTGGCTCAAGCTAAATTGGGACTTTACGGCCATTAGGTGTGCAATGGCATCCAGTTGAGAAACCTTGGCATGCCCGTGAAGGGGTTGCTGTGCCGCAGACAACATATCGTAATACCCCTTTGTGGTTGGCTCTGGCTCCTCCTCCCTACGTCCTTCATCGAAGTGTGCTTCATGATAGTCATTTAACATGTCTCCTACCCCGGCATTAGCATCATAATCCTCGATGCGTTATCTCACGACCTCGTCTCTCACACGATCGGATTCACCATGGTAGATCCACCGGGTATAATCCGCCGTAAATTCATTCTTGCAAAGATGTTTACCCATGACCACCTTTGTTTGTCGACGCATGTTTACACAAATGCTGCAGGGACACCAAGTGCCACGCGCTCCTTTAACCCTTGCAAATGTTAGTTCCAAGAAAACATCAGTCTTCTCAATCCATTCATTGGTGAATGAACCCTGACTAGAGCGGCCCGTGTACATCCACTCATGGTCATCTATCCTCTAACATATCAGCAAGTAATATAAAAATCAATTGCATCTACAAGTTCCTATACTGTCTAATAAGTAAAGATAGGTCCTAATCCCACCCGAGGATGTGTAAATGGGGTTAGTTTCCATGCTCTACTCCTATCCGAGATAGAATTTCAACAACACCTCCCCGCTGTTCTCCAAATACATGTCCTGGCATGGAGATTGTGTATCCGGAATCCGGAGAACAACAGGGAGATGCTGCCGAAACTCTGTCTCGGATCAGAGTAGAGCATGGAAACTAACCCCATCTACACATCCTCAGGCTATCCAAAAAGCGTGGACAATTCAAAACAGATACGGTTATAGATATGCAAAGATCTGCATATTTCCAACCGTATCTCTTTCGAACGGAAGACGCCTAGCTAGGTTACGTGATATACAAACATCCTATATTTCACATCATATGGAAGAGGGGTGTAGGATGCCTCACCTTGCTGTAGGGTAAAGTGATGAGTCGAGGACGGTGGAGAACGATCTTTGCAATGGCCTCTCCTGCAACAAAGGAACATAATAGTGTCAATTATAAATTTCGGCAACACCTCCCTTGCATGGTGAGGTAACCACAACCTACAACCTACAACAAACCAACGGCACGATGGCCGACAACCACATACACAGTTTATGATGGATCATCATAGTAGTTATGTCATCAAAAGCATATGTAATACGAATAATAATATCACAGACACCAAGAAGCTAGGTTTGACAAAGATAAACATCTTCCAGCCTGCTCAGACTACAAAATCATTGCAGCCACAGTCATCTATCTATATAGGTGCTCATTGTAGATGGAATAGAATAAGTGACTTTATGAAATGGTAAGACCAAAAGCTCTAAGCACCGAAGGAAATGTACAAACTGGAACAACAGAGCTGCATACCAACCACTTTATTGTTTTTTCACTTAGAGTACAAGACCAGATGAACAAAATAATGCACTTCAGATGCCAACCATACTAAGATCTAGTTCCAGTGCATTCTTCCTGGTCTTATAGATGTTCCAGTATATTCCTGGTCTTATAGATGTTCCAGTGCATTCTTCCTGCTCCTCGATGCCACCAAAACCAGAGGGCTCCATAGAACCAAAACCTAGCACAATAAAAGAAACACCTGAATTAAAAAATGACTAACAGAACTGTAAGGCACTCTATCTAATGAGTAAAAAGCTAATATTACAATATAAAAATTAGTGCATGACAGTACTGAATTTTTAATGATACGGACTGGACTTGCATAACACCGTTGCTCCCATTGACTCAGATAAATATAACAATTTACTCTGATCAATATAACAATAATGATAGTTTTTTAGATAAGAAAATTAAACCAACAACTTTCTATAAGAGCTGGCTGTAGCAGGAAAACTATCTTCATTATAGAATACGCAACACATCTACTTTACTTTGGCACTTCAATCAATCTTAACACAAGAATAACTGAACTCAGAAACGTGCCAAACAAGATATTGACTGCAAAGCCATCGAACAAGCAAACCTGTATATCAATGTTTAGCATCCCCAGATACTTATGGATAGCCTAATGCTATGGACTGCAATAGCAACAAAGATCTTCAACTAGATTGACAGGAAAAATTCAACAAATACATGGGAACATCGAATGTCAGTTCGTAGTGGGTAAAAAGAAAATCAAGATCCTTTTTAGCACATACAAAAAACAAGTGTGCATGGTTATGTTGCTAGTCATTATTTTTTCCTTCTATTTATTTGGATGATTATGAAGAAGCAACCAACTCGATAGTACATGCCAACTGAGTTCTTAGTAAGACATATCAACAATCTATAATGATGCAAACTAATTTTTATGTACAGACAAGTGACAGTTACCATTTTGATCATTGTCGCTGTGTTGGCAGGGTTCCACCATAAAACCTACACGACAGAAAATAAATGGGCATACTTCAAGCACTGAGAGCACATATAGCTAAAACTTGTTCACATATGGATTTCACGTATAAGGATTTCACATATAGAGAGGGAAACATAAAGGATATTAATCCTGCTACAGGGATGGGAGCATGATATAAAAAACCAAAAAAAAAGAGATCAAATCAAACAGGACCATTAGAGGCAAAGGGGAATCAAAGTAGTTGCAAAACCCTACACAAACAATAAGGAAATCAAGAAAATAGATAGGAATACGGGAGAATAAATCAACTCACTGAATGCATCATAACTGGATGTTTGAACTCAATTGTGTGCACATATTATGAGTGCTACATGAAAAAAATGGTTTAATCATGATTGCAGTTGAATTATTGGTAAGTAAACACATGAACAAAAAAAAGCTACGGCCTAAAATAGTTGTCTTTGTAAGGACAAGCATGACCACTCAAGTACTCACTTAGCAAAAGAAATACATCTTTCCAAGGACTTTGCACAAGTACCAGCATATACCGTCCAGTAAAAAATTAACAAACTTTCGATTTCCATTCAACTATAGTTTCTGTACTCTTTTAATAGTAATGTTTTACTAGTTCTCATGCTTTCAAAATCGAAGAAGTAGCTTACCTGCAATGTGATTAAAAGTAGGTGGTCTGGCAACCATGAAAAAGAACAAGATAGACTAGATGTTTAAGGAGAACCGAGAAATCTGTATAGAAAAAAAAACAGAATTTATAGATAGGAATGACTACAAGGTCTTCAAATCAAAAGGCTAAACGACAAATTTATCAGCATATAAGAAAAATGTTTCTTGGTGAAGCATATTATTGTAGTATGCATAGTAGGGTAAATAAGAACAGATGGTGTAGCCTTAACAATCAACAAATTAGCTTTATTTATTCTCATCTATGATACAAGAAAAAACTTGCTTAAATTGTATAAAAGAATATTCAAGGCTAAGAAGTAAGAACTCAGCGAACCTCTAGTACTTTGAATAACATAGATGAGAAAAAAAGTTAGGGATTAACTCAACTCAACCTAATAATGTTGTTTCTGTTTGGACTCGGGCTACTAACCTGATGAGCTTTTGCTAAATTAGATTAGAATGACCTGAGACAAATAATATTGTGGAAGATAAAGGAAAGCATCCACAGGTAGGAGCAGAAAATGCAAGCCACAACACAAAATCGGGAAGTCGGCAAGTTTTAGTAAGTTAGAGAAAATTAAACAGAGACAAAAAAAAAATGGGGATAGAAGGGAAAAATAATCAAGAGATGGGAGTAAAATGCGAAAGACAGAAGACGAATCAGGACGGCAGCTGTTTTTTGCTAAGTTCAATTAACAATATACCACTAAGAGCTAGTGAACCAAGTCCTGCAAGACATAGCTTCATAGTACATCAAGTAATGAATACAACGCTTAATTTGGTTCAAAAATAATAGGAGGGCAAATCACATAAGAAAATGTACTGCATTTGAGGGTGTAGAGGCTCCAATATAACAATATAACAATAAAAAAGGGAAGAGCTAAAGTGCAATAATATAAAAGGGCAAGTACTAATGTAACTGCTACAAGATACAAATTAAGGGGGCGAGAGGCTCCAATATCTGGTAGCACTAACTTTAAAAGATAGCAATGTAACTGCCACTCCATTCCACTGCATTTTGAAGATGGCATTTTCTTTAATTTGTTCGCGCTTGTGCTACCAGATTGTTGCATTGACTAACTTTAAAAGATACAACATGAACATAAATATAAAATTTAACATCCTGTGATTTCGTTGACCAGATGTATTCAAGTGACACTGAGTTGCATAGATATAAAAAAGGAACAAGGTAAAAGAAAAGGTACTTGGTAAAAAGAGCTGTGTTTATGACAGTCCACTTGTCTGACATATAAAGTATAATTGTTGTCACAAACAACTACTAAATGAGAAGCAAATATATTTATGAAATACAAGAACTTAATAAAGGTTATAAAAAAATCATCAGGTGCTATCACTTTAGTATTAAGGACTGATTGGACAACTTAGAAAAAACAATGACAAGTCTAATTAAAACCTTCAGGCTATATTCCAGGTTAGAGTTTAGGTAAATGAAGGCGTGCTCAGCATCTAAAAAAATCTTCCTTAAAACTAATCTGCCAATGCCCAAGTACTACTATATCAAATATTTACCATAAGAGAACAGGTGAAAAGATAACTAAATCTGAATGCAAAAAAAAAAAGAGCAGGTGTATAAATGTGCACATCGGCCAGACAAAAAAATGGAGTGGTTTCAGATAAAAAAACTGAAAAGACATATCAGAACGATTCTTAATGGTTGGGCAGAATCTGAATATAAAAAAAATCCAAGTGAGAAACCATCATGTGTGTACATGACGAGAAACAAGAAACAGATTTACACAAATATATAAAAATTAGTGTAGGTGGACAAAAGAATGTAGGACTACCCTGGTCTGTAGATTTATGCACGCCTTCAAGTATTTTGGCAGATTCAATGTAAATGCGTATGGTATACCATCGTTTTTAAATGGATCTTTGCAAATAGATAAAAAAACAAAGCACCTGAATCAAGAAAGTGCAAAGTCAAATCAAAGAGAGATCGAATTTTGAACAAACCCTAAACCCAGGATCTGGGCGAGAGCAGTAGAGGAAAAGGGATGATTCAGCGACGTCACCAGTAGAATAACCCAGGGACACCTCGTAGGGGCAACGACTTCAGCGGCAGCGGCGATTAGATGAGAGGGAGAAGAGATGTGAACTTACGATTTGGTTCAATAAGGAAGGGAGCGAAATAGGATTGGGGGCGGACGAAGAGAGTCAACGACGAGGACGCCAGGCGGCGGCGGCGGCTGGTATGGCAGGCGGCGGCGTCGTTTGGGAGAGAAAAATGGGAGAGAGAGAAAATGAGTGACGCAAGTGGGAGAAGGGTGAGTCGTATGAGAGACGAGGGAAATGAAAAAGTTGATTGTGTCAGACTTGAATACGGTCTCCAGAAAAAAAAATTCCAATACAGAATACGAGTAGTATACTAGTTGGCTGGCACAGATCCCGAAACGAAATCCAACGGTCGCATGTGCCCAGCGCGCGGGGCAAAATTTCCGTGTCCAGCTGCTCTCCCAGGCGCGCTCAACGCGCGGCCACGGAGCAGCGGCGTGGCTGCCTCTCTACCCGAGCGGGCCCCACATGTGGTACCGGACCAGCGGCGTGGACGGTTTTTTTTTTTAATTTTAACACTTTTTCGAAACTAATTTTAAATCTAACACTCTCGGTTTTTTTTAAACTAACACTTTTGGCCGCGCCTATTACCCTGACACGGCCAAATGCCTGTGCCGCGCCATGCATGGTGGCGCGGCAGAGGTCTGACGTGGCGGCGACCAGAAGCGCTGACCGCTGACGTGGCAAGGCTCTGCCGCGCCACCAATCTTGACGCGGCAGTGCTGCGCCCTGATCCATGGCGCGACAGAGCCGGGTATAACCCCGCGGCCAGTCCCGCTGCCCGAGCAGCAAAGCCGCGCATCGCTCCCGCGCCCGCCCGTCGCCAAGCACGCCGGCCGCCGCACCACGAACGGAGGCAGCTCGGCCCTCCATTGCCGCCTCCTTTCATTCCCTTCCATTCGTCGGCCGCCTCTCTCCCTCCTCATCCTAGTTCAAGGTAATGACGCACATTTTATTTTCGTTTGAATGGTGGATAGGATATTATGAATGGGAGTTAAAGTTAGTAGAAAAATTATGTTTGGGAACTATGGTGAAGATATTAGTTTGATTTTATCAATGTTAAGGTTAATTATTTAGTCAGAAGTATGTTTGCCATGTATATTTTTGTTGCTATAATTGTTGTTTATAATATTTTAGTTGCATTGCAAATGATTACTTTTTTCATTAATTTGCGTTGTTTTAATTGATGTTTAATTTGAACCGTTTTATTAGATGGAATACATGTTTCGGGAGCAGTTATAGCGAAAACAGGGTCGTCCTAGAGAAATGTACCGCGACAAGTCTAGTAAAGATACCCCCGTTCCTCCTGAACTCCCTGTCTCTAATTGTGACTGTGGTCGTCCGGGCGACGTGTTTCAATCGAGACATTCGGACACAGCGGCTCGTTGCTTCTACACGTGCAGTTGTTTTAATGTAAGTAATTGTTTCCACTATCTTTTTCTTCTTCATTTGTATTACTAGAATACTAATATTTTATTGATTTTTTGTTGTATAGGACCATGAGAGGTGTTTTTTCTTTCAGTGGATTGACGGTGCAGACAAGTTTGACCCCAGGTACCTCCTTTTCGACGATTGGTGGAGAGGACGACAGCCACGAAAGCACTTCAAGCGGTGGGTTCCACCTCCCCCTAACCCCCCTCTAATGGCGGCTAAGGAGAAGCACTTAGTCATAGTTAGACAACTCGAGGAACCTCCTCTGTGCCATTGCGGAGACCGAGCCATGATAAACCCTAACAATATGTTGGAGTTTGTGTGTCCAAACAAGCATGAAGTAAGTGCAAAGTGTATGTGTTGAAATATTGAGCTATATGTGTCATGTACTAATGTCATGTTATTTAGGTGTATTCAATGACGAAGTGTCGTTTCAAGGAGTGGTTGTATGGTCCTAAGAACAAATAGCCCGAAGAATCTCCAAAAGCAAAACAAAAGAAGAAAGAAATATTAATTTACAAAGCACCACCAGTCAAGTGCGAATGTAGTGTTAATTCTAACTATGGCCTAGTCCCTTCGGAGCTTGGAATAGGCCATTATTGCGGCCATATGGTTGAGTACGAAGAGGTTCGTTATTTTTGTGGTAAACATAAAATCGTATTTTGTTTTTTTTTGCTAAGACATATATGATATAATATTTTCTTTTGAACAGAGCACTAGGAAATGTAGGTGGAAACGTTACGATGGTCAAGCTAAGTTCTTGGATGAACTGAAGAAGAGGCAACTAATTGCAAGGAAGAGGGGATATGGACCTCACTACGTCAACTTATTCGTTAAACATCACAAAGAAAAGATGCGTGAGTTTGCTAGACAGCGCGGTATTTGTAACCCGATCGATGTTGGGCTTAACAAATGGGGATTGGAGAGGCGGATGATGTTAGAGGAGGAGAGGGCAAGGAAGGAGGCAAGGGAGCAGATAAGAGTACAGATGCAGGTCTTGAACGAGTATGTTGCTGCATTATGTGGCAGTGAGTGCTTGAACGCCTTTTTTTCGTTGCCTGATTTTAAATATAATATAATCGCGTTGCTAACTAATTGCATTTTATACATGAAGGGACTGGTTGTAGCGAGGATCATGCCGCAGAGGTGGCTCGTGCAAGGTATGAGGAGAAGAAGTTAGATGAGCATAGATCGCGAGCTGGTCGCACCGTTCAATCCCTGATTGTGTTGTCTGATAAGGGGGACGAGGATGAGGACGACACTGGCAAACAGGTTGAGCCTAGCCACAGCAACAGGGTTGTGGTTGAGGATTGGTATTCGGACAACGAGTTGCTTGCTCAGTATGTTTCTAACTGAGGGTTTTTGATTGCGACGTCTGTTAGTTCCAAGCTTTATTAATGATCAATCTAGCTATGTAGTAGAAATTCTATTGTGTTGTCTTATATTCCATTTGAACTACTGATGTATTGTACCCATGTATCATGTACTCTGATTACCCATGGTCGATCTTAAGTGATCACATCTGTTTGTATCATGCGTTCAAAATTTCTAAAACGAACGTAATCATTTGCCGCGTCATAGCCCAGGTTCTGGTGCTCCATAGGCATGGTTCTGCCGCGCCATAGACCACAGCGCGGCAGTGTCGCGGACGGACAACGGCCAGCTACAATTGAGTTGTTGTCGGTGCTGTACAAAACTACAAGTGCTGTACAAAACAAACATGAAGCAAATAAATGGAAGACAAGTTGCCATACAACATTTTCATTGGTTTATGAGTCTACAAATTTTCGACGACAATATTCGTTTGACATAAGTTCGACGTAATGAACTAAGTCCCACGACGTAATGAACCTCGTCGTTTGGTAGAAGAAGGGGGTCGTCATGCTCCACATCAAGAAGGGGGACTAGCTGGTGCGCCGTGGGAGGGGCCATCCTGTTACAAAATGATAAACAAAGGGTTAGAGTATTCAAATTAACAATTTTCATATTAACATTATGTAGCATTGCAAAATTTGAACTACTTGTTACAAAATATGAAACCACCTGCTGTCTTCTATGTCGGCTAGCCTTGTGGCCAGATTGTTTGCAAACGGAGCAAAGATTCCTGCCACGGGTCTCGTTGAAGTTTCCCCGCCGTACATGTCTTCGCCGTACCCTCTCATAGCGTCCATGTCCCCCTTCAGTCGCTTCTTCTTCCTCCTACCCTTTCCTACCTTCATTAGATCTGGATGCGGCACGTAGTCATAACCATTATAAGGTGGCCACTGTGTCGGGTCAAGGTATGGCTCGAAGCTCATCTCCCAAATACTAACGGTGTTTGAACGGAGATACACGGGTGACATATATGGCAGATCCTCATAGTTGTACCCATGAACCCTGCATGCCGTGATCATATGAGAGCAAGGGGCATTCATGATCCGAGGGACGTTGCAACTGCACTCTATCTTTGCAAGATCAACTCGGTAGTTTCGTCCACCATAACGTTCGCCGCCCAAGCTTGTGCCACCCTTGCCCCATACACTAAAGATATGGCGGCGGGGTCCATACGGCTCGGCAGTGTGCTACTTGGCCAATTTCTCGGCCTCCTTTAAATGTTCAGCTCTGGCCTTTCCAAAACACCCCTACTCAGCTATATTCCTCTACGCAAACTCCCACCTCTTCACAAAATATTCGTTGCACTTATGAAAGGAGAACTCAACAATTTCAGACACAGGCAACGATCAAACTCCGGTGAATACACGGTTGAAGGACTCCGAGGAGTTAGTGGTCATGATGCCATACCTGAAACCCCCCTCATCATATGCTAACGCCCACTGAGCCTTCTGTTCCATCTGCGCCTCTAACCAGGCCTTTCCCACTGTATTTACCATCTTGTCTGTTCTCTCTTTGTCTCCTTGAACTGGAGCTCTGTACGTACACAACATAGAGCCTTTACCTTGTCATATACCTCCTGCTTCCGCTGACACTGCCAGAAATTAGCGGCAAAGTGTCTCATGCACCATCTATGTACTAGAGGCAGGAACCCATCTATATGCTCAGCTGCAGCATTAAGAAGCCCTGCATGACAGTCGGAGATCAAACATATAGTGTGAGTTGGGCCAAGCACTTGCACACGTAGAAGCCGCATGAACCATGACCATGATTCATTGTTCTCTCCCTCTGCCAAAGCAAATGCCATAGGTACTATCTGGTCCTCAGGATCAACAGCAGCAGCCATCATCAAGGTGCCCCTATACTTTCCTGTTCGGAAAGTGCCATCAACAAGTACGACTGGCCAACAAAACTGGAATGCATGTTCCGTTTGCGCAAACAACCAGAACACACAATAGAGGACATGCCTCAATGGGTCCTGAAAAAACATCCCTCCGGTGTCCACAAACCATTTCAAGCCAGGGTTGTAATAATGCATTGCACATAAGATGCGGGGCACCCTGTTGTATGCTTCCTCCCAACTACCCCATCGAATCGCCAGAGCAATTTGCTTAGCACGCCAAGCCTTTCCGTACGTCACATTGTACCTAACGAATCCAGATATGGACTGTTATAAAGAAGACACCGAGATGTCGTTATTGTCATCAACGAGCCCCAATATACGACAGGCAAGGTAACGTGCAGTGAGCTACTGATGATTTTCCTTCCCCCTATTATCTAGGCAAGTGTGGGGTTCAACAACTTTAGTTATCCTCCACTTGCCATCACTCTGTCTCCTTCATGCATTTAACCTCCACAGGCAATCATTTTTGCATATCAAGTGGTACCTCAACTCCTGGTCCGAAATGAGTGATGGTGTACGGTGTATGGTGGTACATAGCATAGTCCTGAAGGAAGAGTTTCATCTCTGACATTGTGTTGAATATCATCCCCTTCCTAAGGGTTTCTTTCTCATGGTTATACAATGAATTTTTACACAGCTCGAGACCGATATCACAAACTACCATATCCATCATGCTAACATCCCTATAGTTTGGAACGCCCCTGAAAGGTACGTTCTTGGACCTTAGTTGCTCAAGCTCAGTCGTTGTGTAAGGTGGTGGTGGAACATACTGCTACGCTTCGCTAATTCTGGCCCATGAATCATAGGGGGTATCATCTGCAGCCAAATCTGTGACTAGTCTACCTTGAGCATGGACACCTTGCAAAACCTCAGTTGGTACTAGTAATAGCATAGTATGAACCGGTACTGGCATGGCATCAGCCGTTGTTGCAATAGCATCTATACCTCCTTGGTCATCATCAGAATCATCTGAATCACTACTAACTACATCACCGATCCTGTCCTCCTCCTCCTGCTCCTCCTCTTACCATTCGAACTCATTCACATCGAAGTCATTGCTTATACAGCCTACTGCAGTTGAATGAAACTGCTCCTGCGTCAATTGACCGTCCAAATCCATGTTATCCTGAGTTGCTTCCCCTTTGACCCCTAATTCTTTTTCATTTCCTCCAAAACCATCAATGGACGGGCCGTCCTGAACACCATGCATCCTGTACCCATTCTCCGCCACCACCTCAGCCATGGGCATATTGGAACCTTGGAGAACCCTAGTGTAGCGGGACTAGTGAGCAGGGTCGCGCAAGGGCATGAGGACATAGTGTGCCCTAGTCTTCCTAGTATCAAACCTCCCCTTTAGTGTGAAATCACCGCCAAACTTTATATTCAAACAGACACAAAGGTCGTTGAAGCTGGGAGGTTCATCAAACCATTCCAATTCTTCTTCCATATCCTCAAACATACCATCCTCTCTCCTAACACTTCCTTCATACAAAACTCTAACACAACAATCCATCTGCAAAAGCATTTCAAGAAACTTCATTAAGTCGTCGAAATCATCGTACGTAATGTCCATACTAACATTAATACATTTTCTAACTATAACTATACTAACTAATCAAATATTAACATCTATACAAGGCTAATTACAACAAAAAATTTGACTAAATCCAATGTACAACTAGAGTCAATAACTTAACTAACTAAACTACCTAACTTTACTACCTATACTAACTTATTATATTACGTATACTAACTAAACTAACTTTACTAACTATACTAACTATACTTTCATAATTTTACTAATTTTATTAACTGTGCAAACTATATTAGCGGAGTACCTCGCTGCAGCGCGCAGGACCGGGTCGGGAGGCGCGACCGTAGGCCTAGGCGGGCAGCCGCCGTGCGTGACCGGAGGGGGAGGCGTGCCGGCGTGTGGGCGTGGTGGCCGCACCAGGTGGCCGGTGGCCTGGCTGCCTGGCTAGCATGGGCGGGCGGACGTGGCTGGCTGGCGTGGGCGGGCGGACACGGCTGGCTTGCTGGCGCGGGCGGCCTGGCTGGCGTGGGCGGACGCGGCCGTGGCCGCGGCAGACGGCGTGCACGGCGGCGGGCATGCACGGGCGAAGGCAGGCGTGGCGGCCAGGCTACCTTGCTGCGCTGCTCAGGGAACGGCGACTGCTCGGGCACGTAGGCCGCGGCGGAGGTTATAGCCGGCTCTGCCGCGCCATGGATCAGGGTGCGACACTGCCACGCCAAGATCGGTGGCGCGGCAGAGCCTTGCCACGTCAGCGGTCAGCGCTTCTGGTCGCTGCCATGTCATACCTCTGCCGCGCCACCATGCATGGCGCGGCACAGGCATTTGGCCGCGCCAGGGCAATAGGCGTGGCCAAAAGTGTTAGTTTTAAAAAAAACCGAGAGTGTTAGATTTAAAATTAGTTTAGAAAACGTGTTAAAATTTAAAAAAAATGGGGGGGGGCGGGGGAGACCACGCGAGCAGCAGCAGTGCGCTGTCGCTTGGCCCAACGCGACGCAAACGCGCGAAAGCCCATGCGACTAGCGCAGTAAATTCCCAAACCGGGCCACGCGCGACCTCCTGACCAGGGCAAACGCAGGATGATGGGTGTTAATCAGCCTGTTTGCTTGATCATTTCTATGGCTTATAAATCGGCTAATGCTATTTTGTTGTGAGATAAAAACACTGTATCATGGCTGATAATCATAACTGATATGATCAAGCGAACATGGTGAATGTCAATCATAAATCATCAACATATCCTACATATATGCTTAATTCCATCACCAAACATAGGTCTAGGGGTTTAAACTAATGGATTCCATAAGTTTTGGTAGATATTTGTATGCAGGAGGATTTATCTAGAAAATAGCCCCGGAACCACTCTTATACACTCCAAACAAGCCAACCAACGACAACAAGTGATTCAACTTATGAAAACTGCAAAAGGCAACTCAAGATGGAGTCTAGGGACCACCACATGAAAGGAGAGGCCCACTTGCCAAAGTGGTGGGCCGGGCAGCCTAGTGGGGAGCCCGTTCGCTCTTCGCCGCCTCATTTGCGTTTCCAAGATCTACACCGTTAATTTTAAGGTAGTTTTAAGTCGGTTCATCCAACGATGATCGAGGGAGTTGACGTGGATCAATGACGTGGCAATTTGTTGCCCCCTACTCTATCTCCCCTATACAAGGCGCCCCCTACCCCCTCCAGGAGGCCATCTCTCATTTAGATCAAAATACACCACAAGAGAGAAATCTTCACAAAGCTCTCAAGATGTAGAAGTAGAATAGCTCTAGTTGAGAGTTAGGGAGAGTCGAGCCATGCTCAGGTTCTAGAGAAATCTTTTGAGGTCAGGTATATCTTTCTATCTCACCTTTGCAAGACTTATGCTTTAATATAGTTATCCTCTCTATCTATGTTTATGCCTTTCATGTGTATGGTTAGTATAGTTATCATACCTTAGCATGGGATCTCCATTCGCATCGAGTGCTTTAGTTATCATATGTGACTAGAGTAGTAATCAGTAGTATAGACATGGTATCTAGACTATAAGTTACCTAAGATTGCGCTCAATCCTACAGTTAGTTGTGGTAGCCCCAGGGGTGACAGCTCTATCAGGTCGTTGTAATCCATCACGTTAGGATTGACGTTCGTAGAGCTTTAGGCAGACTTCCTCCAACTACGCTTTCTCACCCCCCTGAGAGTTGAAAAGGTACTGTTGCTCCAAAGTGTTATTGTGTGATCGCTATATCTACCCATGAATTATTTATACCCTATAGAACCAAAGTAATAGAGAAGTATTTAGGAACCTTGGACTCACCCGTTATCCTCTCAACTTAGCTAGATTGCTCATTTATTTTACCATTGAATTCTCTTATGTGTGTGTTATTATTCATAACTCCTATCATTATCATCACTTACTCTCACTTTAGTTTTCTTGGTATAATAGTTAGTAGATACATGATGGTGAACTATCGGCTTCTTTAACCATTGTTTCCCTGTGGATAAATACGATACTCTGGAATACTCACTACTACAGGAATCTTAACCAAGACGGGCAAAAAGGGTTAACCGAGGCGGTTTTCGCAACCGCCTCGTACAAAAGGTCACGGTTAGTAGTGGCCTTAACCAAGGCGGTTTCCATGACCACCTCGGTTAATCATTTAACAGAGACGACGGCTCATTAGAATGCCCGCCTCGATTAATCGATAAAAAAACAAAGAAAATCCTCGAGCCCACCGGCAAGCCCATTCCCGAGCCCACCGGTGAGCCCGTTCCTAGCACACGAGCCAGATCTGGCCCCGTTGTTGCCCGCCATGCCGCCATCTGTCGGGAGGAGCCGCCACCGTCCACCGTCCAGAGTAGACCGAGAGAGAGAGTAGAATGAAGCCGTCTGTCCGCCTGCCGTGCCCTTGCGGGTGAAAGCTATTTTCCTGTGGATAAATACGATACTATAGAATACTCCTGGGTGAAAGCTTTAGCACTATCTATGCACTTGCGGATTTATCTATGTGCG
This sequence comes from Miscanthus lutarioriparius, assembly GCA_904845875.1. Lineage (NCBI taxonomy): Eukaryota > Viridiplantae > Streptophyta > Magnoliopsida > Poales > Poaceae > Miscanthus > Miscanthus lutarioriparius. The sequence goes on from CAJGYO010000003.1 coordinate 116,012,057, forward strand.
TTAACAAATACCAACAACAGGCCGGCCCAAAGCGACAAGCTTCCATGCCTGAGCGCCCCCAGCACACACCTAGGCCTACGCACGCAAGCGGCCCGAGCGACCATAGTTCTGGTTGATAGGCCAGCCCACTTCACTGCTAGCGCGCGCGTCTCCTATTGGGCTTGGCCCACGTGCACAGCAAGCAGCACAGGCCAAGCGCACAGTGGCAGCAGCAGCCCAACAGCAGCTGGCCTAAGCGCGACCAGCAACAGCAGCCCAAGCTAATTCTACAAACCAGTCAAGGAGCCAACAGAAACACCTCCTTATCCTTTCTATTTCACCCTTCACAAGTGCTATCTCATCCCAAATATACCAAACAAAATTAGCACAAGAGATAGCTTCTCACAAAGAATTTTTCAGGGCTTTCTCATGCATCTCACCACGTCACTAAGCGCAAAGTATATGCAAATGAGACTCATACTTAGTGGCACTAGATAACCATTTGTCGGTCTTTTTGGACCACCGACGCGTAAATTTGTATTTGCGCGTCTGGCTCGGATGGTGTGCTCGGAGGACACAAGGGTTTATACTAGTTCGGGTAGAACGTCCCTACGTCCCGTTCGCTGTTGCTCGTGTTACCGACACTTGGTTTGTAGTAGGGGTTACAAACAGGCGAGAGAGAGGGGATCCCAAGTCTCTGGTGGAAGGAGTGAACGGGTGCTAAGAGCTCGGTTACCGCTCAGCCGTGTGCTCGTGTTGTGCTCTTGTGTTTTGATTCTGTGCGTCCCTTTTCATGGGGCTCCCTGCTTCCCCTTTTATAGGCAAAGAGAAAGCGCAGGTTACAGCAGAGGAAAAGGAAAAGAACGAGAGAGAGAAGAAGGCTTCTAGGGTCGTCGGGTCCTTCTTCTCCTTTATGCGGATCCCACCGATCCTATAGATGTCAATAGGGACGGCTCCACGTCGTGGCCCTGTTCGTTACTGGCGCCATGCGCAGGCGTCATCTACCGGTCGTGGCGTTCCACTCCATCCCGGCGGACATCGTGGAGAACTGACATGCCTGTCAGCGTCCATACGAGGGTTAGGCAGAACAGCACAGGCACGCTCGACACTATTCTTGATGTAAATCCCAGGTATGGCCCGTCATGGCCATGAGTTACATCGAGGCGTGTCAATCTCTTCCTTTGTGTCAGAGTTTTGACCCAAACCCATACACTTGGACCTATAGTGGTTGGCGGCAGTATGGGTCCCCGTCGGATGAGACAAAAACCGCGTCCTTGGGGTCGGGCGAGACGGATCCCGTACGCAAGGGGTCGGGCAAGATGGAGCCCGCAGCCTTGGACGAGATAGGAACCACGTCCTTGGGGTCGGGCGAGATGGAGCCCGCAACCTTGGGTGAGACGGAGCCTGCACCCAAGGGGTTGGGCAAGACGAACCCGTGGCCTCGAGGTCGAGCGAGACAGAGCCCACGGCCTCGAGGTCGGGCGAGACGGAGCCCGCGGCCTTGGGGTCGGGCGAGACCTTTTAATACATCTTAATCCATCCGGGGAAGTCAGCATGGGCACTAACTTTCTTGCTTTGGGTATCCCTAATATCGATACCCGACAGCATTGCAATTAAAGATGTCCCCTCTTTATAGTACAGTTACATATCATAAATCCACTCACACCCTCTATGGTGTCTTGAGTGGCAAAACAAAATGGCTCTAGCAAATATACCTTTGCCTTGAGCCCATTTTGTTTTTCTCTTTCTTCTTTTTCAAGTTGGAGCACTTGATCGTCTCATTTGGCCATCACTTAGCTCCATCACTTGGTGTGTGCCAACCTATCTTTGCATTTCACTCATGACAAAGGTTAGTATACTTAGGTTTCATCAATTATCCAAAACCAAACTTGGGCTTTCACAAGTCCACCACATGGACGTGAAGTTTGCCTTCCTCAATGGCAACCTTAAGGAGGAGGTCTACGTGCGCCAGCCACCTGGCTACGCCGTCGCCGAAGAAGAAGGGAAGGTGTACCATCTGCGCAAGGCACTCTACGGCCTACGCTAGGCACCGTGTGCTTGGAACGCGAAGCTCGACGTCAGACTCAAGAAGATGGGCTTCAAGCAGAGCGCACACGAGTTGCTGGTGTACCGACGGGGCAGTGGACGTAACATCCTACTGGTCGGCGTCTACGTCAATGACCTCATCATCACCGGCGCTGAAGAGCAGAAGGTGGAGGTGTTCAAGGCGCAGATGAAGAAGACATTCGACATGGGCGACCTCGACCTCCTCTATTTCTACCTCGGTGTCGAGGTGCGCCAAGATGCCAGTGGGATCGACCTCTGCCAAACCCACTATTCCAAGCGCATCCTCGAGCTCGGTGGCATGACATGTTGCAATCTGGCCCACACCTCGTTGGAGGAGAAGCTCAAGCTGAGTTTGGAGAGCACGGCGGAGGAGGTTGATCCATTCCATTACTAGTGGCTGATCGGGAGCTTGCGCTACCTGGTCCATACCCGACCGGACATCGCGTTTGCCATCGGGTACATGAGTCGGTTCATGGAGCAGCCGACGATGGAGCATCTGCAGGCCATCAAGCGAATCCTACGCTACATGGTGGGCACCCTCGATTATGGTCTCCAATACGAAAGGGCTCCTGACTTGGTGCGGTTCATCAGCTATTGCGACAGCGACCTCACCGGCGATGTGGATACCAGCAAGAGCACATCTAGGACAATGTTCTTCCTTGGTGATTGCTTGGTCAGCTTGCAGTCCCTCAAGCAGAAGGTGGTGGCCCTCTTTAGCTATGAAGCGGAGTACATCGCCACCACCATTGTAGCAACTCAGGAGCTATGGCTGTCAAGGATGCTGACAGAGCTCCTTGGCAGGAAGGTGGATGTGGTTGAGCTGAAGGTGGATAGCAAGTCTGCTCTAGCTCTGGCCAAGAACCCCGTCTTTCATGAAAGAAGCAAGCACATTTGCATCAAGTATCACTTCATCAGGGACTGCTTAGAAGATGGGAGCATCAAGGCCTGCCACATTGCCACTACTAATCAACTTGCTGACATTCTCACCAAGTCGCTGGGGAAGTCCAAGTTCCAGCAGATGCGGGAGAGGATTGGGCTATAGTAGATCACCTCCAGTGCTCGGCACAAGGCTTAGGGAGAGAATTGATAGATAGGCCTAGTGCTAAAGCACTTGTATCTTACTTTTTTGCACTTTTACTTTCCTTGGCTTTCAAGCCTAGTATTAGAAATATGCTCAGCATCCACTTTAGTAGTTAGAATATGATGGAGCAAGTGGGGAGGCCCTCTGCCTATAAAAGCAGGGGCAGTGTCATTGTAAAAACTAAGCCATTGCATTTCTTTTCAATCCAAGCGGCCAAGTGCCAAGCTGCCCTCTGGTAGTTCCCAAATCTGAATCTGAGATCTATTTGGGCCAACAGTCATGACATAGTGAGCTCTTCTGTTTGTTGTACATTGACTGTGAGGCTTGGCACTGCAAATTCACTTCAATTACTGGTTCTAGGTAAACTTTTGATAATCCTGAAATGTCTAGGTTGGTAATATGTCCAAGCTCATGCTGACCAAACTGCTTACAACATAGTGGGTCTGAGCGAAACCATTGAGATACAAGGATGTGAAGATTCTCCCAATGTTCTTTCTTGCTTGAGTAAACAAATGGCACCCATGAGAAGAGTTGAATAGGTAGTTCTGAAAGTTCTTTCCTAATAAGTTCAACAGTATACTTGAAATGAGGGGCAAACAACTGCAAACACTTAATCGTAGTCCCAACTATATCCATACTCTCTGAAAGCTGAAGTATTATACTAAAGAAGAAGTTACCCTCCGGTGCATTATTGCCTGTGTATAAATATAAGGCTAACCTCAATTCCACGCTCTGCAGTGTTGAAGGGCACCAACCATAGTAGAAAAGATGGATACTCCTTTCGACGGACAATTTTATGATGCAGTTCCTTACCTGCAAAAAGGTGGTTGACAAAGGGGTCGAAGGGCATGTGACGGCGTGGAGTGCCACCAAGCTCTATGAATCTCAGAAACTCAGTTGCACCATCTGTGAACCAGTCAAATCTTTCAACAATGGATCTGTTCAACTCGTTGCTGCTATTAAATATGGAGCAAGCAATGACTTGGTAGCATGCACAATCCGATTAGGCAGGGCCGGGAGGAGTTCCTCACTTCCTGTTCCATCCGTTCTTTTTCAAGGATTCTATGCTTGCATTTGTGCAGTGTTTCAACACACTCTTGAGCAGCATGCTTCAGCTTCCTGCGCCAACGCAACAAGGACTCATCAGTGATCTGCCACTTTTTTGATATCTCAAGAGCTGCCTCCAGCCGGATATATGCCATTTCTAGCTTCTCGCGGTTTCTGCTCAAAGTTGAATCCTGTTTCACCTCATATTTTTGAAATAAACCAGATAGGATTTGGCTAACTGACTCTTGGACAACAGCAGAACTGACCACCCGTGCCATTAGGGTTCAAGCATCCACAGTATCCTTTCCCTGTTCAGGAAATTTGACATATAATAGTATACTTGAGGGATTAGCTAGAATATGAACTTTGGATCACACAAGTAAAAATTTGGCTTAATAGCTGTAAGGACCCACCTTTGATCAAATCGCATGGGAGTGATGGATAACTATGATGTGTAATAGAGATATCTTGAGGTTAAAATCATTCTGCAAGGCAAGATGACTACTTAAATAGAAGACACTGATGTTCAATACAATGAGAGGGTGGACATGGGGAGGGGGTAGGAGGGCATGGATTTGGTGAATCCCTACAAGGGAATGCTTTTTGACTAAGCTTTGCCTAGACTATTGCCTTTTGACTTTGTTTGAGGAAATTAACCATGCTTTTTTGCTAGACTTTGACAAAAAGAAAAATTGTTGCCTTTTTGACTCAACACTTCAACACCAAAAAGAGAGTATTCCCTTTGGCACATGATGTGTTATAATCTATTGGATTTAATTGGTTTTGTCCCAGCAGTTAAATCAAAGAAAATTCCAAGAACAAAGTTAATGCTAGGTGTAATTTGTTGTGTGCTTTATGCAGTGTAACTTACAATTTGATGAGTTTTATGTGCATGATGACCATTATGTGATAGTGGTTCATGATGTATGTCTTAGTGGTTTCCATTACTAGTAACTGACAAATGATTTGTCCATTTCATGAGTTACTAGTAAGGGATTCTGTCATGATGGACATTATCTTTTCATGCGCTTGTCTCTTCGCTTTCGTCTTCCTTCGTTGCTGCATAAAAGAGGCACTTCTCCTCTTGTTCGCGGGAGAAGAGATAGAACTAAGAACACCAATTCATTGTTGTTGCGCAGCTCTCTGCCATTCCTTTCCCGGTTCCTGTGCGCACAGGAATAGGGAGAACAGACCTCCGAAACCGGCGCCGTTCAGGAGTTTATCTGCTCGAGTGAAGACCGACGATCAGGTTTTTGGGGAGCGTCTTCCACACGACTGCTCGATCGATCCACAACTTCCTTTACTTCGCAGCGGCGGCGACTTGCGTGATCGGCACTACAACTCATCTGCATGGCATTAAGCGGGACGGCTACATCGACAACCGCTATGTCAACTAGCGTCGGCTCTGGTGCCGCTGGGTATGCTGATGCAACCCGTCCTTTGTTTTCTGTGATTAGAATCATGATTATTAGTATCATGTATACGTTCTCTGCGCTTAGATCACACATGCACATGTCTGATGTCAGAAACTTGTTATTAATATTTTTCTAGATTAAATTGGTACTGAATTTGCCTAACATTCTAAGCGGAGTAAAATACACCGGAGGTCCATTAACTTTTAGTGAAGTGTCATCTAGGTCCATCAATTTTGAAACTGTATTTTTTGATCCATTAACTTTCGTTTTGTGTCATCTAGGTTCATCAACTTTGACTCTTGCATTTTTTGGTCCATGAACTTTTAAAATGGTTCACTGCAGGTCCACGCATGCATGCACGCACGTCGGCTTTTTGCGTCGGTGGAGCCATGCCTGCACTCGCCGCGATCGCTCGTCTGCCGGGCATGCATGTGTGTTTTCCTGCTCGAATCATGACAGGGTTAGTGCATTTCCGCCCGGCTAAGCGGCCCTGTGGTGTCGCGCCACCCTGCTGCTGCTCCTGTCGCTGGCTCTCCGCGGCGCGGCGTACCTGCAGGAGCGGAAGAACTTCATCGTCCACGCGCAGCCGCTGCTCTATCATGGACATCATCGCCGGGTTCCGGTTCTTTCGGTTTCGGTTCGGTTCTCGGTTCTCGGTTATTTTTGTTTCAGATGATGGTGTACACAGCTTCAAACCGCCGTGTGGTACATGGCAAGGACTTGTGATGATGACACAAATATTCAGGAATTATAGCAGTACGACATGCTTCTGTGGTCGACGGTAGTTTCTCTGTTCAAATTGGTATGATATTGCCCCTGGGTGCCGGTGCTTGGGTGCATGGGCATGGCCGTGTGGTGGCACCAAGCCGGCGCTAGCTCTATGCTGGTCTCCATGGTGTGCTCCTAGCCTGCTGTTGTACACTCGATCCCCCTTTCGTAAAGCTCCTGGCCTTCTACACCCATAGTCCCCTTACTGTATGTCTACTGAACTCAACAGCATGCTTTGCTTCTACGAGCTGTTTGTTGCCTACCAGTGAGATGCCATCATTTGTGATTGTGCTATGAGATGGTGGAAGGTGCACAAAGGCTAGGAGAAATTGTGATGTACATGTACTAAAGTGTAGAGGCCATGTGCTTATGAGCTAGTAATACTTTGCAATGGTGTCATGTTTGCTTAAATGGGCCAGATTAGGGTGAAAATCTCCTTCGCAAATTTAAAGGTGAGAGTTTGGTCGCGGTCACAAGCTATGGTCGTTGCTTCCTTGCTCCTCGTTAGCTCTCTGGCTCCGCCTTGCTCAGTCCAATCCAGCTTCCACATCAACCTGTACCTCTCATCCCCTTTTTTTGCTACGGATGGTGGCGCTAAGAGAAGATGACTACATCTATGTTGCCTGATTGTCTCTTGGAATGGCTTCTAGTGTTCTAAAAAAAAGAATGGCTTCTAGTGCGTATGTGGATTTTTGCTTATGGGGTTGATTTGTATTTAGTTCATGTCTCCCGGGATAACTCTATGCTGAGCACGGCCTCCTCTGAATTTATTTCCCCCCTTTTGACTAAGACGAATAGGAGCTTCAAGCTTCTCATTGGCTGGTGGATAGATATCTAGTGTACAGTTGTGAGCTGCACAAGGGAAAGGCCTCGAGAGATTAACATTACGCATGCACTGCTTTTCTGTGACTTAGTGGTTTGGCTACAATTGAGGTTAAACAAGTGAATTTCGCTGGTATTTCTAATAAGCCATATTGTTGTTATATGTGCGCGCGTGTTGTTAAAATTACGTGAGTACGTAACTGATACAATGTTTGCACCGACATCTAAAAGTTTTATGAGATGAGGCCAAAAATCATAGTTCTTGTTTTTATATATGAATTTCATGTCTATCTGATATGGAAAAGATATTATTCTTCTAAGGTGTGAAACTTTAGTACGTGACTAATATGACTTTGAAAGTTTATATCAAATATTTAAGCATTTTAACAATTTTAAATGAAAACTCAAAACTAAATTGTTGTAGATCTTCTGGAGAGCTACAATTTTATACAAATCTTAACTTCATCCAACTCCATTTCTCAGATGATTTTTCTAAGATAACAAGTCCCTTTACATGCTTAATATGTGCTGAAAGTTTTTATAAAATTTTCAAGTATCTTAACGACTCCTCATGTAAAACTAAAAACTAGAAAGTTGTGTGGATCCCATGAGGAGAAATTTTCCAATAAAAATAATTTTCATTCCACACCTTATGAAGAAGATGTGATTTCTATAAGGTAGAATGGTAGCCTTAAAACACGGGTCCAAAATGGCGTGGCAAGCTTTCTGTGTTAATATGAGGCAGTAGACTCTTCTTACATGTTCAGTGCGCAACATATTTTTGCCATGCCAATGCAGGTGTCATGACAAAGTGTTTTTGCCATGCTATGTTATCTGGCACAGTCAAAATGGTTAGGAATCAAAATAAAAATTGAATGGAACTTTTTCTAACACTACCGGATACCAAAATTTCCTTATCGGCGAGAAATCAATAGAAAATATGAAATACCGACGGGAAAATGTGAAAGACAATTTCCCTGTCAGTTTACAGATGAATATACTGACAGAACAAAAAAGTGATTAAAATAGTAAATAAGATTTTTAGAAATAATAAAAATCGAGCAAGTAGCAAGCAGTCCATGCAGAAGACTTAACTTTTTCCCCAACACTCAACAGACTTATTTGACTTTGAATTTTCCTTTGACGAGTCTCGTTCGGCAGTGGACAACGAACTTGGAAAAGTCTTAGCCGCTTGTCAGTGTCAGTGTGCACTTTATAGTAGATGAGAGGCCAACATTCAAGCCATTGTAAATTTATTTTCTTGGCACCACTAGTCGACTGCTGCCTGAGTGACTCGCTACATATCCTCTCTGCCCCATTTTCCAATGTCTTCTCATCCCTTAGGGCTCGTTTGCATTTGCTGCACTCTAATACATCTCAATTCACATAGATTAGGTACAATTAAAGTACTGTAGAAAATTAACTATTTTTTTATATAAATCTCTCTCACCCGTATGGATGGGAGTAGATTAGGATGTAGCCAAACAAACCCTTGTTTAGTTTGGTTAAGCTGACTACTGTAAGAGGCACTCTGAATGCTGAGTAGCAGGCAGAGGAGCCGTGGAGGCGGAGCTCAACGTATATACATATAGGCTGTGCCTGCTTGTGGCTGTGAGGCGGGGAGTAAAACGTGCCGTGCGTACCTCGAGAGCGCCTGCTCGAGGTGGGAGAAGAGCTCAACATATATACATAGGCTGGGCCTCTGTCATCCAACTCCGGCTGCTCGCCCTCCTTCTCCACAGTGGCGCGCCGTAGCTGCAGCCGCCACTCTGTCTGGCTGACCACCTTCGTCGCTGTTCTCTTCGCTGACCCCAGCCCACCAGGGCCATGCGGCCCAGAGTCTGAAACTTTTCCAGACGATGGGGTGAGTGCCGAGCTAGCCTGGGCCGGGTCATAGTCTGCGCCTTCTCGGCTTGGCTTACGGGTTATGTTTGCGCAGGCTTTGGATGCAGCGGCATTGCAACACTTGACACAAGCGGTCATGGTGTTTTTCTCCTAGGCACATAGGTGGCGATCTAGTCTTAGAATCGATTATCATTAGTGCACCAGGCTTCCCTATTGTTTTTATTTTTGCTCAGTCTGTGTGCGCTTTTCACAGAAGCCGAGAGTGGGATCACAATTCTTGTATCTACTTGATGTAAAGATTGTGATTTAATAAAATCCTCCCTTTATCAAAAAAAAAACAGAGCATTCATCAAGATTACAAATGTCACTTCTGCCTTGTATATTCTCAAAGTAAACCAGAAAAGACATTCGGAATCTAATTGTAAGTTCTTATTAATCTCCTGTTTTAAAAAAGATTATTAACCTCGAGCGCGGTTACAACAATTTGCCTACAAATATCTCTTTTAAAATCATGTATACTTTTTTCTCACATCTAAATTTTGTTTATTTTGCTTTCTCTGGGAAAAACTGAGATGGGGTGACTTAAATTCTGTTACTCCCGCGAAAGGGCACGTAGCCTAGACGTTACAAAAGCCTCAGTAACACCTTAGATCCTGGATTTGACTCTCTGTGGATAGAGATGTACATGAATATTTATCCAACCGAATAAATATAAATGCCTATTTAGATATTTATTGGGGTATTTGGATTCTTTTTAGATACAGACAGATAAAAATCAGATACGTTATTGGGATATATCGAATATCTGGGGAATATCTGGGTATCGAATACGAATGTAATATCATAATTACCCAGTGGATAGTGGATATTCCGGGGACCTGTCCATGGCGAATAGTATCTGGCCTATAGGCGGCAAAGTACATTTTCGATTTAATTAATATTCTCAATCTCAGCCTCGTTCCACGTGTTAGGTGAACAAAGGCCACGTGTCTTTGTATGCTGCCCCACCCCTCCTTTTTTATAGCATACCCGGACACTAGACCTTCGCTCTGCTAGCAAGGTGGGACAAAATTCTTCTTGCGTTGCGGAGTGCAAACTGCAGCAAGCCGTTGCTGCTAGTTTTTTCATGCGGCCCAATAGTGTTTGGCCCGAGCACATGTGTTTTTTTTATTTTGTTTTACAAGATAAATAATGAAAAATAATATAAAAATATTTTATAGTGCAAGTTATGTCTATTACGTAGTTTAGTCTTCCCAATCAATTATCACTTACCCACCGTTACCAACGTATGCCCTTTATGTTTTGTACTAGCAGATATACCCGTGTGTTACAACGGGAGAAAATAAGAGAAAATAAGTTGTTAGATTGCAATGGAAAACGAGAAGCTATAAATATATCATAATTCAATTTGCTTTGATGCAGTTAAATATTAAGTTTTGTGACTTTCTTTGAGAATCCATAAAAATCTATTACTTAATCTTTAGTTCAAGTTGACGAGGAGTTAGTTGTTGATATGTCAAGTACTTGTCCGCCCACCGATAATTATGACGGGAGACCTCTCTCTAGTTTCCACGTTGCAAGACTCATCAGGGGTTACACTTTGTGTATTCATATTATCGAGACACAAATTTATTAAGACGAATGAACTAACAACAAGCACCTCAAGATATTAGTTTGCATTTGATTAGGTAGACCAACAGTTCAACCAGGTTCTTATAAGTTTTGTTCTTAATGAAATGAAAACTGCATCAATAATTTTTTCTTGAATGTCGATTCGAGCTGCAACGAACTCGATTCCATCGATGGTGGCTGGATTCACGTTGTGGCATGCTCGATTAGCGTTGATCAAAATCGATCTCGTGGAAAAAAAAAAGTTCAATGCTTGTAGTGACGGACCTTATTCAAACAACAGAGGCTCGATTTGGTGCGGAAGGACTCAAATCGCAGCAGGAAGCTCGATTCAGTAATAAACGAGCTTTATTGGAGCGTAAACATGGACGTCGCTAGTCGCGGGATGGAAGCACGGGGCTGTGCGGTTTGGGGGGACTTTTGGGTTCTACCTGCAGCCCGCTCGTTTTCTGCATGACTTTACTGGGTTAAGAGCGGAACTAACCCAACCCACGTAAGCTCAACTGCCACGGTTTCATCAGGGTTGGTTCCGGTCTGGTTTGCGCTTTTGTCACCAATGAACAGGGCTAGTACAAAGAAACAGACTCTCCATACTTAAATATGTAGGATAGTGATAAAAAAATATTTAGGATAAATAAATCGAAAAAGGACCGGGACTCTTTGTGATTTAATACCGGAATAAGATACGCGACTTTTATTTATTTTTATTTCTGTTTCTATTTGAATTAGGATTTCTATTCAGCTTACTCAGAATCGAAGAAACCTATTTGGATTAGAATTCGTAGCTATTCAGGTGTCCAAGCTAGGCATATATAAAACATATAGGACGGTTGTAGACATACAAATAGAAACAGTTTGGACATTCACATAGTTAATTTGTTTGGGAGGGCCGGACCAAAATAATGGAACCGAAAAAGTGACGGAAATTTTGCCTCTTTATTATTAGGTATAAATATGTATCTTATCTCTTATTTGTTGCTTTACTCTTCAGGGTTAATCTAGATGGGTTTTGGACTCAGAGAGTGGTGTAATGGGCAACGCAACTACGATATATATAAATGTTGCTTTTACTCATTATCCGAATAGATATTTGTTTCCAACATTCTTCGAATCCGATTCATACCGTATTCGATAATCAATATTTGCATTCGTAACCTAGATAATCCGTATTCGTTATCTGACAGCTATCCATGTCTGAATCCGAATTCGAAAAGAAATATGAAAACAAATATAATATCAGTGATATCCGTTCGTATTCTATCCGTTTTCATCCCTGTGTGGGAGCGAATATTTCAGAATTTCACGGCATTGTGTTTTCATTGGTAGGCGACATTTCCGTCGACAACGAGACATCTGTGGTGACTTCATCAATTTCAAGGATTTGCCATCTCAGTCTTCGAAGATGTTCATAGGGGTAGGGTGAGTGTGCGTACTTTATGAGTGTCTGCGTTGTACTGTGTAATAAAAAAAATTCTCTTACCCCCTTCGTCCTAGAAAAATTGTCTTGCCTTTCAAGGATTCAATCAATAAATTTCAAGTTTCACTACACTTATAAAACATAGTGTGAACATTAATATTTCCAATTATATTTCCTGCAAAATATAATATTATGTATAGAGAAACTTTATTAAATTTAAAATTGGTTGACTCTCAAAAAACAAGGCGGTGGAAGTATCTAGAGCTCACAGGTGTTAGAGGGCATCAAATCGACAATTATTGCCAGTCGAATCAAATAAATAAAAGACGATGTTTACAGCAGGTTGCGATCATGGATTGCACACAAGTACATGAAGCAAAAAAAAAAAAAATCCCATGATTGTCTAATCTCCTTCTGGAGGCTATGGTACGATTTAATCTAAGTTATACATGATAGATTCAGATTTTCAGGTGAAGTGGCGGCGGTGGCACTACTAGCTGACTTTCCTTTCCTCTCTGAATCCAGTCCAGGATCAAGCCGACAGGTGCATGTGCAACCCACGAATTGAGGAAGCAAGCCACCTTGCGATTCCAGCTCGCCAGCACCTGCACCTGATCTTGTTGCACCTGCAGCTTCCTTTTCCTACTACCTGCCCTAGAAATTGCCCGTCGTTCTGCACATGGCATCTCCTCCATCCTTGGCTTCTCGAACTCAATGTACTCAGTGCCATGTCTAGACTTCCAAAGCAGTTGGCAGGATGTCGCCTCGGGGTTCTGGTAGAAATAATCTGTTGCCTTTGGCAGCATGATCTCATTCATCTGGTCCAAGGTAATGTCAGTATGCACATAGTGCTGTTCTTCATCGTAGACCGTCACTACTGCAGAGTTCTTTTCTTCAGGAAGCCTATGCTTCGTAGAACCATGGGGCGTGAAGAGGAGCCCAGCTTTCAGATATGGAGAGTAGTCCTGCCTAGAACTTCTGCGTCGAGATGGCGAGGTTGTGGTCTGCTGCTTGTAGTTGTGCTCGGATACCGGGACTTGACACTCCAAGTTTATTAGAATGAATCCAGAGAAACATCTGGAATTCCTACCATGTCTGGTTGACCAATGCAACGAGGCTTATTATTCTGCAGACCTTGTTGCTTGACTTGCTTCTTGCAACACAATGGGTCTGGACGAAACCACTGAGTGCAGAAGCTGTGGAGATTGTCCCAGTGCTTCTTGCACCCATGAGAAGTCCTGTGTTGGAAGCTGAGTGAGCTCTTTCTTGATGGTTTCAATTGTAGGCTGGAAACAAGGAGGAAAGAGCTGCAGGCAGTTCACTACTGTCCCAACTCTGTCTGTGCTGTCAGATATCTGCAGCATTGCACAAAGAAAGAAGTTGTTCTCCGGTGCATTATCATCTTTATGGACGAATTTCAGGCAGGCTTCTACCCCATGATCCGGAGTGATGGAAGGGACCAGCCATAGCAGATAAGAAGGGTACTCATTTCCCCAAACAATCTTATGCTGGAGCTCCATGCCCGCAAAAAGGTTCCTGTTAAGAGACTTGAATGGCATGTGACAGCGTGGTGTGCCACCAACTTCAACGTATCTCAGAAATTCACTGGCTCCATCTGCAAACCACTCGAACCTTTGAACCATGGATCTGCTCGGCTCATTTTTGTCACTGAAGGCAGAGAAAATGAATGACTTAGTAGCGCGTGCAATCCGGCTATGGAGGGAGGAGTTCATCAGCTCTTGTTCCACCTGCTCGTCTTCATGGATCCTTTGCTTGAATTTGTGCAGCATGTCATCACACTCTTCGGCAACACGCTTCAGCTTCTTGCGCCAATGCAGCAAAGATGCATCTGTGATCTGCCACTTGTTAGATGTCTCAAGAGCAGCCTCCAGCCTGATGTGTGCCATCTCTAACCTCTCAAAGTTTCTGTTTGCATCATTTGATTCCGCATACCTCTGAACTAGACCAGATAGGATTTGGCTAACTGTGTCCTGGGCAACCACGGAACTGACCATCTCTGCCGCCATTAGGGTCAAGCATATGTAGCACTCGTTCCCTGCTCAGGAGAAAGCAATATGAAACATTTTCAGATATATGAACCTTGTATTTGTTTTCAGGTAAAGGATATATGAACGTTTTACCACAATCAAAAATTTAGACAACTGCATGAAAGCTGTGGCAGTTTTACCCTGTTTACTATAGAGAGGTATTCTGGATGTTAAATGCATCTGTGATGTTAGATGAAAATATATTAAAGACAGCGAGCTCCATAAGTTAGACAGGCTATGATCATGCAGGAGACAGGTTAAGAATGATGGAGACGGGTGTCGAGGAATTGGTGTGCACAACACCTAAATAAAGAACTCAGCGACGTCCAAATCTCCTAGTGGAAAAGGGAAGATGCAAGTCAATAGTGGACTTGGATAGTGCACAGTGGAGAACACAGCAAAATGCATTGAGGGTCAGAAACTTTTCTCATAGTGCCCTCTTCTTTATCCTCAAACTTTTAAAATGTATTTTTAAGTCCCCATAACTAACTTATTTATGGATTTGTTAATCCGTTTGGCCGGTTCTCAGTAGATGTGAATTTGACATGCACATGCATAGTTTTTTGAGGCTTTGGTGTCCTATATAGCGGGGATATGCCTAGATGCCTAGGCAATATGACGTCACTAAAACATTATGGGGTCGTCCTATGACATGTAGGATATGTCTCAAAAATCCGTACTAGTTGAACTTGCGGACCGTGTTCATCTCGGCGAGCATGTTCTCTGGCGAGCGGTAACGGACGTCAAGGAGGAGCTTTGATTCTACGAGGGAGAGTGGCAACGGTCGTGGAAGACTGTGTTCCCTTCCTCGTAGAATCGGAGCTCTTCCTTGACCAAGTACGGTGCCGTCCGGTGGAGAAATGCTCGCCGAGATGATCACGTAAGCAAGGTCAACTAGTACGGATGGTTATTTATTTACATGTCCTGATATCGTCGTAGTAGTCTGTCAATCACCGTACCCAAACGTAGTATATATATAAATATAAACTTAGAAAATAGTTAGAAAATTATAGAAAATCCATACTAGTTGAACTTGCGGACCGTGTTCATCTCGGCGAGCATGTTCTCTGCCGAGCGGTAACGGACGTCAAGGAGGAGCTTTGATTCTACGAGGGAGAGCGGCAACGGTCGTGGAAGACCGTGTTCCCTTCCTCGTAGAATTGGAGCTCTTCCGTGGCCAAGTACGGTGCCGTCCGGTGGAGAAATGCTCGCCAAGATGATCACGTAAGCAAGGTCAACTAGTACGGATGGTTATTTTTTCACACGTCCCGACATCGTCGCAGTAGTCTGTTATGTGTGTACACTCCCATTCTTCTGTTAATTTGCGGAAATATCATGTGAATTACTTACCTGCCGCAGTAAAAGACGAGAATACAATGACCATTAAAAATATCATTGTTTAGAGATCTAGATAATTTTATAGTTTCTTAATTTTATTTGTTTATAAAAGGAGAAATTTATAGTGTATTAAAAAATGAGTATAGAGAGTAGATGGCAACTGCTTTCGGGTCCTCGGCCTCTCATGGGTTTCCAAAGCGACTTAGGCCGGGCCTCCCTCTCATTCCATGCGGCAAGTGTCGTGATGAGACGAAGATTGTGATGGAGTACCGAGTGAAGAAGGAGGGTCCCAACAAGGATCGTATCTTCTACAAGTGTCTGGATCGCAATGTGAGTTATTTTATCGTATTTAATGATTATGGTTAGTTTATACCTATTTTCATGATGGTTGTGATTAAAGTTCTAATTTTTTGTTTTAATTTCAGTGGGATGGCAGTGGACGATGTTCAGGCTTCTACTGGGAGGAAGAGTATGTTGAACTCGTGCAAAAATATCTTGCTGTGAGTGAGATCTGGCGGCTAATGAGGCAGTGATCCAGCCGAAGAAGCCCAAAGATGTTGCACAATCGGGGGATCTGTCTGTTTTAGTTGAGATTGGTCATGAAATCCTAGTGCTACTGAAATGTATTTTAGCTTTAGTTCTTTTAGTGGTAGTTGGGATTGTCTACATTGTAACGATGCTTTCATAAATTTGTATCTTTTGTGGTGGCACGCATGTTGTATAAATAATTAATTATGATATAGGTTTTAATATGGTATTTATGTCATGTAATGCAGATGAGCCGTCATTGGACGTATAATGCTGATCGCCGCTCCCAAGAGTTCATTGACGGTGTGCATTCTTTGTTACGTGCGGCCGAGGCAAACAAACGCGATGGTTTCATGTGCTGCCCATGTGCCATATGTAAGAATACGGTGGAATATCCTTGCTCAAGGACTCTTCATTCACACTTGTTCAAGTCGGGTTTCATGCCAAACTATATTTGTTGGACAAAGCACGGAGAAACCGGTGTTGTAATGGAAGAAGGTGAAGAAGAACAATGGGACGACAATGATATTATTCCCGATGGTGCGTGCTTCAATGATACTGCAATGGGAGAAGCTGAAGAAGAGGTAGCCGCAGAAAATGAGCCGGTTGATGATCTTTCTCAGGTCATTCGTGACGCCTTTAAAGAGAATGTGAAAGTGAAAAGAGAAGATCAAGTTTGAGCGGATGCTAGAAGATCACAAGAAATTGTTGTACCCAACTTGTGATGCGAGGCGAGAAAAGTTGGGAACCACACTAGAATTGCTGCAATGGAAGGCAAAGAATGGTGTATCGACAAGGGATTTGGAGAGTTACTAAAATTCAAAAGAAGATGCTTCCGAAGGACAATGAATTGCCCGCCACTACCTACGAAGCAAAACAAGTTGTCCGTCTCCTATGGGGCTAGAAATAGAGAAGATACATGCATGTCCTAATGACCGCATCCTATACTGCGGGCAAAAGAGTACGAGAAATTGAATGCATGCCCGGTATGCCATGCGTCATGATATAAGATCGAAGCGAGATGACCTCGGTGATGTTGAGGGCGAACGTCCGCGGAAGAAAATCCTCGCCAAGGTTATGTGGTATGCTCCTATAATACCACGCTTGAAACGTCTGTTCGTAAACAAAGAACATGCAAAATTGTTGCGATGGCACAAAGAAGACCGTAAGATAGACAATATGTTGAGACACCGTCTTTGATGGGTCCCAGTGGGAAGCAATCGATGAGAATTCCGGAGTTTGCAAATGATGCAAGAAACTTAAGGTTTGCTTTAAAATGAGATGGTATCAATCCTTTTGGAGAGCGTAGCAGTAGTCATAGCACTTGGCCTGTTACTCTAAGTATCTACAACATTCCTCCTTGGTTATGCATGAAGCGGAAGTTCATTATGATGCCTGTGCTCATCCAAGGCCCGAAGCAACTCGGCAATGACATCGATGTGTACACGAGACCACTTATTGACGAACTTCTCATTTTGTGGAATAAAGAAGGTGTACGTGTGTGGGATGAGTACAAACAGAACACTTTGATCTGCGTGCATTGTTGTTCATAACAATCAATGATTGGCCTGCTCTAAGTAATCTTTCAGATACCAAATAAGGGATATAATGCATGCACACACTGCTTCGGTGATATTAGAGGTGTATTCTTGAAAAAATGTCGAAAGGTCGTGTACCTTGGCCATCGCCGATTTCTTCCCTAAATCACCCCGTAAGAAGAAAGAAAGGCAAGCATTTTAAAGGGAAGGCGGACCACGACCAAGCCTCGCAACCGAACCGGTGAGGATGTACTCGATATGGTCAATGATGTGAAAGTCATCTTTGGAAAAGGAGATGGAAGCCAACCTGTTCCGAACGACGCTAACGGTCACGCACCCATGTGGAAGAAGAAGTCCATATTTTGGGACCTACCCTATTGGCAAGTCCTAGAGGTCCGTAGCTCGATCGACGTGATGTACCTAACAAAGAATCTTTGTGTGAACCTGCTAGGCTTTATGGGTGTGTATGGAAAGCCTAAGGACACATTTGAAGCACGACAGGACCTGCGTTGTTTGAGAGAAAGAGACAACCTGCATCCAGAGAAGACAGATGATGGACGCCATTACTTACGTCCTACTAGCTACACTCTAAGCAAAGAGGAGAAGGAAATCATGTTTGAATGCTTAAACAACATCAAGGTACCATCTGGATTCTCCTCGAATATAAAGGGTATTATAAATGTTGCAGAGAAGAAATTCTATAACTTAAAGTCCCATGACTGTCACGTTCTCATGACGCAATTACTCCCAGTTGCATTAAGAGGAATTCTACCTCCAAATGTGCGTCTAGCCACCGTGAAGCTATGTGCATTCCTTAATGCAATTTCTCAGAAGGCAATTGATCCAACTGATCTAGCTAAACTACAGAATGATGTGGTTCAATGTCTCGTCAGCTTTGAGTTGGTGTTCCCTCCTTCCTTCTTTGATATTATGACACACCTCCTAGTTCACCTAGTCAAGGAGATTTTCACTCTCGGTCCTGTGTTCCTACACAACATGTTCCCCTTAGAGAGATTCATGGGAGTCCTGAAGAAATATGTTCACAACCGTGCTCGCCTAGAAGGAAGCATCGCCAAGGGCTATGGAACAGAAGAGGTCATTGAGTTCTGTGTTGACTTTATTCCTAACCTTGACTCGATTGGTGTTCCTGAATCGAGACATGAAGGGAGACTAAGCGGAAAGGGGACACTAGGGAGGAAAACATATATTGGTACGGATGATGATTATTTCAATAAAGCGCACTACACAGTTCTACAGAACTCCTCTTTGGTAGATCCGTATATTGAGACACACAAGGATCTCTTACGATCCGAGTTTCCAGGGAAGACTGAAGCTTGGATTACGCGTAAGCACATGGAAACTTTCAGCGGTTGGTTGCGAAAAAAATGTCAAGGTGATGAGAGCATCCATGAGCAACTGTATTTATTGGCTATGCAACCATCATGGCATATTGTCACATACAAAGGGTACGAGATAAATGGGAACATATTCTACACAGTAGCCCAAGATAAAAGGAGTACCAATCAAAACAGTGGTGTCCGCATAGATGCCACAGACCCGAATGAGAATAAGCAGACATATTATGGACGCATAGATGAAATATGGGAACTAGAATATACACCTACTTTGAAGATCCCATTGTTCAAGTGTCAATGGGTCAAGGTGACCGGAGGCGGGGTAACAGTAGACAACGAGTATGGAATGACAACAATAGACCTTAGTAATATTGGGTACAAAGACGAACCATTCGTCCTTGCCAAGGATGTGAATCAGGTGTTCTATGTCAATGATATGTCTACCAAACCAAAAAGAGGAAAAAACGATAATGACTGAACCAAAGAGACAAAGCGCCACATAGTTCTTTCAGGGAAAAGAGTCATCGTGGGAATTGAGGACAAGTCGGACATGTCAGAAGATTATGAAAAGGATGACCGAATTCCGCCATTCAAAGTGAACAAAGACCCTAGCATCTTGGTAAATGATGAGGACACTCCATGGTTAAGACGCTATTATAACTAAGGGACATACGTAAAGAAGAAATTCACTGCTGTGCCCACTTGATGATATAGTGATTTAATGTAGTGTGTGTTTGAGATATTATGTAATAATTGTGAATTCAGATGTTTATTATGTCATGTTTCAAATTAAATCAATGTTTGATTTGATGGGATTTCTCTCTCAAAAAGGTAAATTAGGATATTGAGTGATGAAAAATCAAAATATTAACGTTAAAATGATGTGAAAACAAATTTCCTGTCCAAACCCAATAGTTTTAATAATTTTAATTAAACACTACATTTTTGCATTAACGAAATAATAAATATTAGTTACATTATGTTTTATAATTGTAACAAAAAATAAAAAAGTTAGGTTATAGATTTTTCCTATGTGCAATAAAGAAAAAGAAAATCCATATTTTTAACAAAATAATTTTATGCCTTTTATTTAATTTACTATGTATTTAACAAAAACTATTGCATTTCTATTGTATTTAACAAGACTATTGCTTAAAACAGGCGGGAAACGAAACTGCAGTCCACCTTTACTCCAGGGTGGGAAGCCCACCCGGGAGTAAAGGTGGCTCAGTTTCTCGCGGGTTCAAAAAACTTTTACTCCTCGGTGTTTGTTACCAACCGGGAGGAAAGGTATACTCTACTTCTCGGTTAGTAACATACGCACCGGGAGTAAATGGACCTTTACTCCCGGTTGGTAATACGCACCGGGAGTAAAGGACCTTTACTCCCTTGGTGGTGGTCGCACCGGAGTAAATCTCCTGTGTATATAACCGCCAGTGATTGCTAGGCGCAGATCGATCCCTCCTCTTCTTCCCTCGTCAACACCGCCGCCTTTCTCTTCTTCCTCGTGCCGCCGATTCATCTTCCCTGCGCATCAGCCCGCCCGTGACACCGGAGCCCACGCCTTGCCTCGTCGCGCCCTCCACCGCCGATGACCTCTCGCCCGATGACCTCGTGTGGCCCGGCCTCCATCAAGGCATGGCTACGTGACCCTCCACCGCGCCCGCCCGAGGTGAGAGTTCTCTCGGCTTTCGTCGTGCATGGTGAAACGGCGTCAGTGAGGGCCCATGCATGGTTGGGGTCTTTTGCTGCTTGTCGTCCATAGCGGAGGAGCCATCAGCTGCTTGTCTTGGGGGCATGCCATGCTTGGTTGTCAGTTTCAACAATGGCGTCTTAATTGGGGGCAACGGCATGCCATGGCTGCGGCGAATCATTTCCTTGAAGCACGCCACGTTCAAGTCAACAGCCTTGCCGTCCAAGTGGATGTGGTACCTGTATGCCTAGAACCTACTCATGCCCTTGTTGTCTCCAGAAGTCACACGGTGGCAAATCTCGCGATGCCTTCTGGTGGAGCTCTAAGGCTCGGCCGTCGTGGACAATGCATTCCGGCAGTGTGGCGCAGCCCTGGTGGATGCCGAGGTCTTGTTCGAAGCAGTGGTAGACGTAGCTAGCTGAAACTTGCAACATCACGACATCACGCACCGATGACACCGCCCTGGCCTGCCTCACGTCGTCGTCGTCAGCACACCGGCCACCGCGCTGACACGTATATATACGTCATTTGTATTCATATGCATGTATATATACGTCGTGGAGCACCGCCGCCCTCGTTCGCCTATGCGTTTCTATGTATACGGCGGAGCACCACCGCCCTCGTTCACCCATGTGTACAAACATATATACGGAGGAGTTGAGCACCGCCACTCTCGTCACACCGCCCTCTCTCGCGACCTAGTCGATCAACATTCGTATTACGTGTCGGCATAAGATATATTGTAGTTAATAAAGTGACTATGTTTAGTTTAAGATATATGATGAATGACTACATGGTTCACATGGTACATAGGATATATAACAACATCATGCAATCGACACCGCCCGCCTCCGCCTCACGTCGTCAAATCGCTGCCGCACACCGCCACCGCACCGACATGGTTATATCGTCATTTGCATTCATATGCATGTATATATACGTCGCGAGCACCGCCGCCCTCGTTCACCCATGTGTACAAACATATATATGGCGGAGTGGAGCACCGCCACTCTTGTCACACCGCCTCTCTCGCGGCCCTAGTCGATCAACATTCGTATTATCGTTATCGTTAACGCTAAACAATCACACCGGTAATTAAATGTGCGGTGACTAGGGCGAACCGCGTTGTTGATGTCACCGACGTGGTTAGCCCTTTAGTCACCGACGCAGTTCCCCTAGTGTGGTGAATTGCGTCCGTGACCGAGGGGCAAGATTTAATAATGCATATTGTTCATAGATTTTACACATGTAAGCAAAGATTTGACGTACTATATATTGGTTTTGTTTTTGAAGCTAGATGGCCGACCGAGAAACATGGATGAGGAGGAGTTGATGATGAATTTGATCAACACTGGCACTCAAGTTGCCGGTGATGATGGTGCTAAAAATAACGTGCAAGAGGATGCGTATGACGGAGTCGATGATTAGCTCTTGAACAAAATGAGCAACAACATATTGGCCAAGTATATATTTTTTATTATTAGCTATATAATTATCATATGTCTTATGTGTGCTCATGACATTAAAAATAATGTTTATGTTTTGTAGCCCTCTGGATCGACATCAACAACTACAACGAAGAGTAAAAATGTTCGAGGTCCCAAAAAGCCATTGGAGGGCCGCTTCATCATCTCGGAGTTCAATGTGGATACAGGCGAACCGAGGGGGCCAAATAAAATGAAATTCGTGCACTACTGTGGTTACCTTGTACGAGACCGGCTCCCAATCAGTACCCGCGAATGGAAGAAGAAGACCAATGCTCCTTATATCAGTTTTGTCTTCGATCATGACAAGACGTTAATTTGGAAAGATGTCTTGGTACATTTCACGCTCCAAACAGATGGTTATGATGATATTATAGATGGTGATGAATTGAAGGAGCGAGTTAGGGATTGGGCAATGAAGAAGATGGCCACCCAGTTTCAGACTTGGAAGAAACACTTATACACGATGTATGTCAAGAAGAACATAGCACCAGATTTTACTGTCCCAGGCCCGATCTCAAAGCAGAGGCCCTATTGGGATGAGTTTGTACAGTACAAGACATCTTAAGAGGGTGCGAGTCGGGTGATAAGGAACCAACGTAATGCCCAACAGAAGACATACCACCATAACTTGGGATCAGGTGGCTACCCGACTGCCATTAAGAAGTGGAACAAAATGGAAGCAGACCTTCTTGCCAAGGGTATCACACCCGAATCACTCGAGTGGGGAGAGCGTGCAAAGAATTGGTTTTTTGCTCATGGGGGAACACTGGACCCGGAGATAGGGAAGTGCGTTTATGGCGCAAGACTGCAAGAAGCAAAGAGAAGATTATTTTATGCTCGAGAGAGCTCTTCATAGTGGTGCGTTCAGGCCCAACAGAGAGAAGGATGAGTGACATACGCCATCGGGACTATTGAACATGGTGGCCGAACTAGAGGCAAAGGAAGTGTCTCGTGGGAGCATGGATTCCCTCAGGACAGACCTTCCTACAGAAGCCGCCAGAGAAAGAAGGAAGAAGAGGCACAACGGCTCCAGAGGTTGGAGGAAGCGGTGCGTGAAGCACGAGGCGGAAAAAAAAACCTTGAAGCGAGAATGCAGGAGGAAATCGGAAGACAAGTGCAAATAGCAAAGAGTGCAAGCAAGCGAGCATCGAGCCGAGAATCAACATTAGCCAATCTGCTCGGTTGAAAAGCGGTTGCGCTTCCACGGAGATACCAAATCAAGGGGACACAGGATCTGTGCTTCCCCTGTGGATGACGCCATCGAACCTTGTACAACGTGTGAGCTACACATTCAAGGGGAATTCCACAATCAAGGTGGCTATCGGTCTTGTTAATCCTATCGACCAACCAAGACACCAAGGATTCATGGGAATATAATCCAAGAAGGATATGCTACCATCTCGATAGATAAAGTGAAAAAAGGTTTTAGTGATTTGCCTCTTGACATTCCTCGGAGGTGATGGCGAGAAGACTCTAGGAGAAGCGGAGAAGACATTCATTCTATGGCGCAAGCGCTACATTATCATTCCGGGATGTCGGCTCCACCTCCTCCTGAACTACCTCACCATAGGTGCGTGCGGATGAAAACACTACATCATTAATTTGTATTGGCTTAAATAATTAACAATCTGCTCATAATAATATGTCATTCCTTTTTATAGCAGATCCTCTCCCAACCTAAATCCAATTGTTCAATCGCCAGATCATCATAGTGCTCAGATGACGATGACATTGTGTTGGAAGGCGAGGCAAGATCCACACCATCTCCAAGGAGGTCTCCAACGCCGCAGCAGCCGCCACCTCCAAGGAGGTCTCCAATGTCACGCCAACACCTCCAAGGAGGTCTCCAACGCCTCCCTCGCCCCCGCCTACCAAGAAGCCTAGCAAGAGGCCAGTCCCTCAAATGAAGAACCAGCCCCCGCCTGCAAAGAAAGCCACCGTGAAACCAAGGGCTATTCCCAAAATAATATCTGAAGAGAAGGAAGAAGGAACTGATGCATATAAAAAAGATATGTCTAGATTATATGACAAACTTAAAAAGAATCAAGAAGCAAGGAGAAATCGTACTTATTAGTAGCTCTAGATATTCTAAGAAAAAGGGTGGCTTCTTACCAGCAACAACAGCAGAAATCTCGTAAGCCGTCCAAATCAACGTTATCGGACTATGACCGCACTCTCACCAAGTCAATTGAGGCGGCACAGAAAAAGAAGCGGGCAGGGAAAGGAGTTGCCCAACTCGGACAACAAGCGCACCAATCAGTCCCCCCGCTAGTTGTTGGTAATGAATATGGTTCGAATTTAGGATTAATGCATCAGGCAAACATACCTCCGGATGTCGATTTGGATCACCTTGGTGAATTTATTGATGAGACTGGTCTCGACCTTTACCAGATGTTTGGTGATGGAAACATTGAGAGTGCGGCGGAGGTTGATATTTGGAAGAAAAAATTTGTACTAGGCCAGAGTCTATACAACCCTCAAGCCTTATCTGATCTGGGGACACAAATGTACCTGCTAAACAAGTGGTACATGCAGGCGTCTACCGGTGGAGACTTCTGCATTGGTGTCAGAATTAGAGACGAACATTGGTTCCGTGGCGATGATGTTATGTATGTTGACTTTGCAGAATTTCATCAACTATGCCACCTGACCTCTCTGGACAAAGTTATCATTAATAAGCTATTGCACGTAAGTAATAATTCTTTCGATCTATTATTAAACTCATCATATGTGTGTATATGCATATAAATTATCCTAACAAGTACTATATATATGTAGATTTACAATGACAGAGCTCAGAAAGGAAGGCTGCAATGAAATTGGTTTTGTTGATCCCCATATAATATTCAAAGACCCAATTACTCCAAAGACTAATTGGAAGTCTGAGTCAGAGAGTAACCTCATGAACTTCTTAGTGAACCAACGCCACAAGAAGGATATACTCTTTCCCTATAACTTCAAGTGAGTGTTAATAATATCGATCATCCTTAATGGCTCATATGTTGATTCTAGTTAATTAATGAGTGTTATGCGTTATATCCTATAAACACATGCAGCAATCACTGGATATTGACGAACATCGATCTGGTGAAAAGTCACTTGATAATCTATGACTCGATGAGAAAACCACAACAAGACTACCAAGATATGATAGATATTATCCAGAGGTAATTTTGGGATCTCTAGCAACTATATATACACACAAACATGATGATTAACTATATCTGATGACGTGGCAAATTTTTATTGGGCAGTGTTTGGAAAACCTTTATTGAGAAGCAACACATGGAAAAATGCAAAGCGCCAATGAATGTAATCCCTTTGAAAGTAAGTCCCCTGAATCGCATCATCTTTATTAATTAAACATATAGCTTTCACCGGATCACCAGATTGGATGACAAATCTTTTTCTCGTAAAGTGGTGTCTGAGGCAGGAACAGGGGAACAACTACTGTGGTTACTATGTTTGCAAGTTTATCAAGGTGATCTTCCAAAGAACTCCTACAGAGAGACTCAAAGTACGTTAAAAATACACTATATATTCATTTAATTATTATTATTGATTGTGTTACTATGTCTTTATATAAATATATGTACATATATTAATTTATTTTTTTTCCTTTAATTCAAACCTCAGAGACTCGATGGTTGGAGGAAAAGGTCATATGGCAAGACCAAATCAAAGCAATTCAAGAGTCTATAGCCGGATTTTTAATGAGTCCAAGGCGAGTTCTACTTGACCCAACACCGCCATGGAAGCCAAGCTAGAGGATGAGAGAAAATTGTTATATCACAACAACTATAATGCAATCTTTTGTAATATATGCACATGAAATAATATAATGTAAAATACACATATGCATGCATGCATGTAAATATATATATGATGCATGCATGCATATATATATATATATTTTTCTATGCTTGAATTGTGTGATTTAATACGTTAATTGTGCTTGAACCAAAACATACTATACGCGCGTATAAATGTATAATTAGCAGCGTACAATACGACTTCGAAAACAAAAAATGAAAAGAAAAGAAAAAAGAAAAAACCTTTAGTCCTGTTCGTATTACCAACCGGGACTAAAGGTGCCGCCATCGTGGCATGTCAGAGGCACCTTTAGTCCCGTTGGTGTTACCCACCGGACTAAAGGTCCTCCTTAGTCCCGGTTCCTGACCCGGACTAAAGGACCCCCTTTAGTCCCGGATGCTTGCTCCCGGGTGGGGAACCGGACTAGAGGGGTTCCCCACCGAGTAAAGCTTCTGTTCTCTACCAAGGTGGGAAAGAAGCCTCACAGGGAGGGATAAGAGGGGAGAAGGGGAAAAGAAGAATCGCGCAGCGCTTGGCACTCGAACGGCCGCTCACCTCCTGGAACCCTACCGGAAGCTCTCTCCCTAGCTGACCGCGCTCCTCCTCGCCCGGGCAGGTGTTCACGCAGGCCGCGCTCCTCCTTGCCTGGAAGCTGCTCCCGCCAGTCGTGCTCGTACCCGCCTAGAAGCTCGTCCTTGCCGGCGCACCCCTCCCGCCTGGAAGCTCGTCCTCGCCAGCGCACCCCTCCCGCCGGTCTCGTCCTCTCGCTAGCCTCGTCCTCCCGCCAGCGCACGCCTCCCCGACGGTCTCCCCCCTAAGCAGCAGCCCGCAAGTGGCAAGGTCAGTCCCCTCCCCCGCCGGCTGATCCCCTCTAGCGCTCCTCTCCCCTGCTCGCTGCTCCCTTCCCCTGCCCTGAATCTAAACTTCTGAATGAAACTCTGAATCTGAATGACTGAATACTGAATCTGAATGGAATGACTGAATACACATGCCTGAATGACTGAATCTGAATCTGCATGTATGTATCTGTTTTCTGTGATTGCGAATGTCAACTTGCTATTTTCTATTTTTTTATGAACTGCTTGCTATCTATTGAGTATTTACCGGCTGTCAATCCTTGCTGTAGGAACTAGGAACAAACTGTCTGTTGATTATTGAGCCTAAGCCAGTAAGCCACTAAGGTATGTCTATTGGCCCTTATATACTGTATTCAGCTACTCTATCTCTCTATTTAACTAATTTATTAAGCATTTCTACTATGTATATAATATACATGTTGTGTGCTAAATTGGCAAAACGCCTAGAAAAACATCTTAAAATGCCTAGGGTAGCCTAGGCGCTAGGCTATGAGTTAAGCGCCACAAAGCGCTTATAGCGCCTTCTTGAACTTTGGTTGATACATGGATTTGGAATGAAAAACTCCAGCCTCTGCCTATGCATTTATATCCTATAATATAACAGTATTTCAACCCATTTTATTTTGAAAATAGTTGAAATTTGTAAAACAATTAATAGAGGTACATTTGGTAACTGGTTCTATGCATAATAGTAATATGATAATCGCCTAAACAGAGCATAATTCATTCATGTCTAGCAAGTAGGGATGAAAACGGATCGGATACGGACGGATATCACCGATATTACATTTGTTTTCATATTTATGTCCGGATTCGGATTCAATACGGATAGTGTCAACTACGCTCGGATAGGATACGATTGGATATCGACATCATAAATATGCGATTTGAGTATTCGGATACGGATACGGTATCGGATGTTGGATATCCGGACTCGGATACGGATAGATCTCAACCCTTCTAAACGGATTCGGTTTGAATACGGGTCGGAAAATATCGTGCCGCTTTTCATCCCTACTAGCGAGTAAGCCTAGGTCATCAAGGAAATCAAGGTACAACAATCAAGAGGTGGCTATCAATCATGTTTGAGCTGCTAAATAAAAATACTTTCTACATATAAAGTCTATTAGCAGGTGTATGGATAGGCTATACATAACTAACCGGATTACTTGCCTTCGTCGGCGTCCTTGACGAACTTTGGATCATTGTACTTTGAACTCCATGTATACCATCTTAAAGATGACACGTTTTCGCTTCAACGGCTACCCAAGCAGCCATGTTTATGCTTGTGTTTTCAAGAGACGGCTCTGTCTCCGGTTTCTCCCTACACGTGCACGAGCGCCAGCCCTCTGCGTTATGGGTGGTCGGCAGTGGCCCCTCGGTGATGCTTGTCTTCCTATACGTACACGAGCTCCAGCGCTCCGCGTTATGGTTTACGGGCTAGCCGGGGCTGGGGACTCAGCCACAAACTAACTGGTCGGGGCTGTCTATATTAAATATAAACACATCTCCAAAACAACACTTAGTGTTTACAATATCTTTAAGATATTCCTCATCAACTCGCCGACCAACCATGTTCTCATTTGCGTTATCTAGAAGCGGCCCTGTTCTCGATCTCACACCTACACATGCACGAGCGCTAGCCCTCTGCGTTATGGGTGGTCAGCGGCGGCTCCTCGACGACGCCTATGCTCTTACGTGTAAATGGGTGCTAAGCACTCTACGCTATGTGATATGGGCTAGTCGGAGCTGGTGATGCGATACAAAACCAACTGGAAGGAAGTTACTCATATTTAAAATATGAACAAACTCCAAATAAGCATAATGTTTATCTACAACTGCTCGTCAAGATACATCATGTACTACCCATTCTACATATTTGTTTTGCAGGGGTCCTAGTTCGGTCAAAGAGTTATTTTTTATGCTCGGGGACTGGATCACCCGGGGAGGACAAAAGGATCATCGTCCGGATGGTTGCACCACATGGCGTTCGAACTTCTCTGCCGATCAACCGGTCGGACCGCTAGGTTCATAGACTTCGCGCCAATTAGTTGGTCGGACTATTCGGCGCTCACTTCTACTCGGCGCTCACTTCGCCGCCGACTAGGTGGTTGGACTACTCGGTTCTTACTTCTTCCGCCGACCAATTTGGTTGGATTGTTCGTCGCTTGAGCTTCATCATCGACTATCTTTGAGGCTCGCCAAACTAAGCCGAGGACTCCTTGGCGTTCGGATTTCTTTGTACAAGCATCCAAATTAAGCTAAGGACTCTTCGGTGTTCCGATTCTTCGTGCAATAGTCGCCACTAAGTCGGACTCCTTGGTGGTCGGATTTTGCTATGTCTTATCGGTGTGCTATCAAGTTGCTCCATGCTATTCGGATCGGGTGCTTGATCTTAGACAACATGTCCAAGGTCTTGATAAGTACATGGCGGATGACATGGGCAAGCTTCAGTTATTTTTTGACCTGCTACAAGATTCATTTTTTAATCTTCTAGCGGGCTCGGACTATCTGAGGTACATTGCACCTTGCGGTGCATGTGCTAATTTTTCTTATTCATGGTTTTCACTAAATTTGAACCGTGTTTGTGACCGACTAGCATATGGAGTCTTCTTTCTTTGACCCTGGCACTATGTGAATTATTCACCTACCACCAGACTCGGGAACTAAGTGGCTACACTTCACCTAGCGGTGAATGTAGTGCTTTTTCCTAATTTATCCTCCTTATTTATTAAGTCATGGATGATAACCATCCGACCTCACAAACGGAGTCTGAGTGGCTACACTCCTCCAAAGGGGAAGACTTTTCAAATTTTATCTTGAGCCCCTTACATCCTTCTAGAAAGCCTAACTTGGCTAAGTCCGAGGTTTGTTAACCTGTTAAACTGGTCGGATTGCCAGTTAAACTGGCTGGCTCCTATTTTCACTGCTTAGATCACCAATTAAACCGGTCGGATCGGAAGTTAAACTGGTCGGCTTCACTTCGAATTGCTCGGACATGATCCGAATGACGTTGCTCAGCGGATACAAGGCGCTCGGGGACTAGCTGTAGGGATATAACCCAAGGTACCTATGGCAAGGGACATGGGCCGCACCATCAGGGACGGTCCAGCCCATGACATCAACAGTTGTGGCACACGACACTGATCGTCGTACACCGCAAGGCACCTAGAAGGTCTGATCGGATACTATAGATATTGTAATCTAAATAGAATACTTGCCATGTAATCGACTAGGATACTTTCCTTGTAACCCTACCCTCCGTGAGTATATAAGGAGGGCATGGGTCCTCTAGTCGGCAGATCCTAGATACCTTATCATAATATACAATCCACCAAAGACATAGGGCGTAAGGTGTTACGTCGACTTGATGGCCCGAACTTTGTCTAAATCGTTGTCTCTTCACCTGTGTCACCATCTAGTTTGTATCTCGCGCACCTCCACCGATCCATCTACTACCTTGGGCAAACCCTTCGGTGGACTGTCGACCATATTTCGTTGATAGGGAGTGGAGAGGCCCCCATGCGATTTAAGGTGGTGTGTCCGAGGAGTGGTGTGCGGCGGTGGATGTGGCGAGGCCCCACATGTTTGTTGCCTTGGAGGTCGAGGATCTGGTGCGGTGTTTCGGTCGTTTGGTGTGTAAGGTGCAATAGCGGTACTTCGGCGAGGGGTCCTGCATGGCGGTGGCCTCTTCGGTGCGGTGCGGTGGGCTTCTCTTCTGACATCTGCCAACTCATGGCCGTGGTTGGGAGATCGACGATCGTGTGTGTGACCTCAAGATGATGGCGGCATGGTGGCTTCCTGTGGCTTGGTTACTAAGGGTGGTGGGCGGCTTGGCGACAGCCAGCCAGAGGCAGTTGTTCATGCTTTTGGCTTGGCAACTTGCAGCGGACTGCAGTGGCTAGCCTTGCACGGCAAGGGTTAGTCCGGTGCGGGACAGCGTCGATAGGCGGCGCAAGCGCAGGTGATGGCAGGATTTGCTACATGGCTTGCAGCAGATCATGGTGGTTTGCCCTGCATGGCAGTAGTTGACTCGGTGTGGTACATCCTTGGTAAATGACGGCGCAGGCAATGACGATGGTGTATATATCTTCATGTCGCTTTGTCACCTTTTGTTGTTGTTGTTGCATCGTGGTGGTTAGTTGTGGTTTTAGTGATGTCGCTCGCTGGCGTGTTGAGGTCTCAATCCAACCGCCATTGTTGATATTTGAGTTTGTTGCTTCTGTTGTTTTTAGGTTTCATTGCTTACTGTCGTTGTTGTTGTAGCTTTGTTGTAATGCCCGGTTTGGGTTCTTCTTCTTTTTAATATAGTCGGCAGCTCTCCTGATTCATTTCAAAAAAAAAATTAGTTCGGCGACTGTATTAGGTAATGGTACTATGTGATTACAGACAAAAACGACATTTGCAGTGCAGTTGAATCTTTCATTTATTTGTACGATGCAATTAGATCCATAATAATATAATCATGGAACGTCCACTATAAGATCCAAATGGTGATTAATAAACACCACGATACAGAAAGCTCACATACATTCCCAATTCAGAACGAAGTTCTCAACTAAGACCAATATTACATTAATATTATACACAAGTCACTAGTGTGGTGAGTAACACAAAAATTCCTCCGTGCTGTAGCTGTGCTTCTGTGTTGAGCCTTCGACCCTGAAGTCGGAGCCTGTCCCAAATTCGAGACCTGAAAATATGTGTACTCTGTTCTTTTGACATATCTGTTCTTGGTCATAAACGGTAAATCCTCACTTTTATCCTTTTATTCATGGAACACTCCATTCTTTTTTTTCTTCAACGTTTACTGATCGATCCATGGCAGATATATATGATCAAGAATTTCATGTGGCAGTGATGTGCTGCTTGTGTTTTTCCTTTACTTCCTGATACCAGTCCATGTCGAGCCGTCGACGAAATCTGATCGGCAGTCTACCGAGGGGTATATCCACGGTAGTAGATGATCGGTGGAGGTGTGCATAATAGGAACCGAATGTTGACACAATGCGCAGAGATAGTGATTTAGACATGTTTGGGCCGTCTGATCGAAATACCCTATGTTCCGTGTCTTTGTTGGATTGTATTGAATATGAGATGAATTCGAGGGGGTCCCTACCTGCCTTATATAGTCTTGGGGGTAGGGTTACAAGTCAGTTTAGGCCTAGATCTATTCGGTTATATGGTAAGAATTTACAATGAATACGATATCTATCATATATGAAAAGATCTTTCTTCATTGCCAAGATGTCTTCTCGATTGCCTTGTGGTGCACGCCGACCGTAATCGGGCACCGTGAGACCTTGATCTTATGGGCTGGACCTCCCCTCAAGGTGCGGCCCTTTGTCCTTTGTCAGTGGGTATCCGGGGTTATACCCCCCACAGCTAGTCCACGAGCGCCTTGTATCCGCTGAGCAATGCCGTCTTGAGCAAGTCCGAGCAGTTTAACTTGGAGTCAGCCAACAAATCTAGCAATCTGACCGGTGGAAATTGAAGCTAGCCAATTTATCAGGTGAACTGATCTCGGACTTAGCCAAGTACGGCTTGCTAGAAGGATGTAAGGAGCTCAAGTTTAAAATTTAAAAATTCTCCACCTTAGGTGAAGTGTACACACTTAGGCTACGTTGACAAAGTCGGATGATCATCATCCATGACTTATGCAAAGAGGATATTAGTACTGATATATGTGCCGCAAGGTGCAATATATACATTGTAGTCCCCGAGCCTGACAGTAGGTGAAGAAGACATCTGGTGTCAGGATCAAAGAATTTCAACGATCACTTAGTTAGGATAACCAACTCCCAGCTTAGTCGGGAGCACAACTAGTCCCCAGCTTAGCTAAAAACTAGTAAGAAAAAAAAACAGTACATTCACCGCAAGGTGAAGTGTACACACTTAGTACCTAAGCCTGCTGTAAGATAAAGAAACACCTTGTAGCAGGATCAAAGAATGAAGTGTAAAGGACGAAGTCCCCGTGCTTAGCACTGGGTACGTGGAGTAAAATTCAATAATACGGAGCACTAAAACGTGGAGAAAACGGAAAGTGCTTATCACTGGATTGTTGCGATAGATATGCTTATCAAAGCCTCTGACACGCCGCCCAAGATCAGCATCCTAATCTAGACAGCATGGAAAACCTTGATATCACACATGACATGCAACGTTGGCAAAACGTAGTAAGCTAACAAGCGAATCGGCAGACGAAGTCCACAACTTAGCTGGCAAGCCCCTAGCGTAACTGACGATGAAACGACAGACAATTCAACTAGTTGATTAGCGAAGAATCAAGTAACGAGCAACCCAACCAACTGGTTGGCGGCGAAGTGAGCGCTGAGTAGAAGTAAATACCGAAAGGTCTGACCAACTGGTCGGCGACGAAGTCATGAACCTAGTGGTTCGACCACTTGATCGACATAGAAATCCGAAGGCCAGATGGTGCGACCACCTAGACGATGGTCCTGCAATACAAATATGTAGGACCGGTAGTACATGATTTAAAAATAAAATATATGAACTCGGTGATAAAGAAAACAGAGCGAAGTTTATCAGGAGCAATGTATCGTTGAATTTTATATCCTGCAGAGAAGCTTTATATGTTTATTTGGAGTTTATTCATAATTGTATAAATGACTAAATCTCCGTGCTTAACACTAGACATAGGAGTAAATTTTGAGAGTGCCGAGCACTAAAAAATGGAGAGAATACTTAGCATTTAATCGTATGGCGGTTTGGGAGAGCGCTTAGCACTATACCATGGTGAAATTTGAAGAACATGGAGAGATTTGGAGAACATGGAGAGATTTGGAGAACATGAAGAGTGCTAAGCACTATACCATGGTGAACATGGAGAATTTGGAGAACATGGAGAGTGCTAAGCACATACCATGGCGAGATTGGAGACCGTGGTGAAAATTGGAGACCCGTGGCAAAATTGGAGATCGTGGCAAGAATTGGAGACCCGTGGCGAAAATTGGAGATCATGGCGAGAATTGGAGATCGTGGCGAGAATTGGAGACCCGTGGCAAAAATTGGAGATTGTGGCAAAAATTGGAGACCCGTGGCAAAAATTGGAGACCTGTGGCGAAAATTAGAGATCGTGGCAAAAATTGGAGATCATGTTGAAATTTGGAGACCGTGAAGATATATGAAGATCGTGGAGAAATTTGGAGATGTAAACCGACGAAGCAGGCTCAAACGTTCAGTATGCCCAGGGGCCCATTATACCAGTCCAAATAATAATTTACAGAGAAGTTGGAGGGGCACGAAGGAGGTGGCACAAATATCGCGGAGGGGGGCGAACAATGCAGCAGGGTCAGCGTGGTTTCCCAAAAATCCTAAAGATAAAGGGTCGGGATTGAACTATTTCAATCCACGCACGGCGGCGCACTCTCCTCATTCCACATTAGCACACCTTCTTCCTCGCAACCATAGAGTACTCGGTGCTTCACCTTCTCGCACACTGCTATATCCGCAACTGTAGCATCTCCACAATTGAAATCGTAGCCAAATCAAATCAAATTCGATCCATGGCGAAGGGCGGGAAGAAACGTAGCTGCTCGAGCCCAAAGAAGCCAGGGAGGGAGGTGGCGGAGAGTATCGGCAAGGTCCGCCGCGACCAGGAGTGGGTCAAATCTACGACCACCCAGAAGATCCTGGAAGGAATGGTGTTCGAAGGCGTCCTGCACGATCAAGCAACGACTGGATGGCGCCCCGCTGCAGGTGAACCATTCCCGACCCCCGATACCAGCGAACTCGTTGTATTTGTGGCTTATTTTGTTCGTAGATATGGGATTCCTGCGCATCCTTTCCTACAAAAACTTCTTGGTTACTACAGTATTAGCCTGTGCCATCTCCATCCCAACAATATCCTTCATATCTCCCTCTTCATTAATCTGTGCGAAGCGTTCATCGGAATCACTCCGCACTTCAATCTTTTTCGCTATTTCTTCTGCCTCAAACCCTTTTCTGGATTTGGGTCCCCCAAAGTGGTCGCGGTGTGTTTATCTGTAGCTGAGGGATGGAATGGTTAGAGAATACATCAAGTGCCTCTGAACACGTCGTTGAAAGGATGGAATGCTAAGTGGTTTTATATTAGAAATGCTGAACCGAGCCTGTCTGCCGACATAGACCACTTAGCAGTGCCAAGCGCAAACTGGTCGGCAAGACCGAACGGTGAGGAGATGACCCAGGTCGCTGAGCTTCTGTAGATTCTGGGTCAGATGCGAAACAATCTTAATGGAATTGGTGTAGCCATCAACTTTGTTTGCCGCGGATTCAAATTAGAGCAAGGAGAGAGTCCACCCCGCATATGATATACGGTGATGAAGATACCGCTCGGGAAGCCCCGAGAGGATAATTTCGGACGTTGCCTATGCTGCGCCTCATGGAGCTTTTTTTTCAACTAACACCCAATTGAACAATGTGGGGCAGCAGAAGGAATACAACATCACGGATCCACCACCACAGGTAAGAGTGTACCATTTGAAGTCCTCATAATGTCAAATCTTGATAATGTTAAAATGTCTACTTGAAAACTTGTGGGTGGGATCGTGATGTGTATGTCTCCGACGTGACGGATGGCACCTAGCCGAAGGGCGTAGTTGCCCGTCCGACCTAAAACTTCGCCGTTCGCCATCGAGAGTAGTTCGTTGTCCTCATCTGAGGACATCGTGGAGAAACCTCCCAGGCGTCGGCAGCCGCCGCGTGGGAAAGAGCCGGCCCTAGAATAGCCGGCAAAGAAGAAGAAGAAAACGAACAATCCGGCAGCACCCAAGGGTGGAATCTCGATGAGAAAGCCTCTGGCCAACCAACAAGTCATCGCGGACTGGTCGGACGATGATGAAGACGCAGGCGAGATGCTGCAGTGGTGAGCTACGCGGATGGCCGCTCCGGCACCGATCACCAGAGCCTCCGACCGGCTAGCCCAAGGCGCTGCTAGCCAGAGATCCTATTAGGGCGAAGTCCCCGAGCCTAGATGAGAGGCTTTGGCCGAGAGGGGCACCGCGGCGAGGACAGAAGCACCAGAGGTGAACCGGCCGCCTCCAGTGTTCTCAAGATTTGTACCAGCAATTGGAGGGTAGAGGAGTTCCAAAAAGCCCTGGCCATTCAGAGCTGCACGCAGGCGGTCCAATGAGTAAGTGTTTCTGCTCTAGACTTAGTCCAAGCAAAACTAGTGTGGAAGTATTGATGATAAGACATCATGTTGCAGGGAAACATCGGCCGAGGAGCTTCACTTAGTCGTCGTCGCCACGCTTTCGTGGCGTCAGAGCCAAAGTGCCACAACAGCCATTGCTCGTGGTGATGAGGCGTGATAGCCAGAAGAAACACAAGCTATAGACCAGGCTGGTCCCCTGGACGAAGTCCCCGAGCACCCGAAGCAAATGAACAAAGATGTTGCTATCGAGCTGAGAAGTCACCCAGGGCCAATGGCCAGTCCCTAGGCTCAGACGCTAGGGATGGAACTTATCCCCTCCATCCGACCATGAGCCGGCCGAGTGCCGAGGCAGGCAAGGAAGTCCCCTGAGGTGATTGAAGAAATTGAGCGTGAAGCGCCAAATACCCGGATCCTCCTCCTCAGCTTTTATAGACCTTCGTATGCCGTGGAGATACGATGGAGGTGGTGGAGGATGATGAGGTGAGCGAGCAAATGAACAAGCTCAGGGCAGGACTAGCATCGGTCTGCGCAACCAATTGAGATGGCAGATTAAGCCTGTTAACTTCTGGTCACCACAGGAGGTAATGAAGATCTCTGAGAGCCGCAGATGCCAGCTAGAATGGGCGGCTCTATCAGTTGTCGAAAACCAGAGGTTACACGAGTCTGTGAAGACTCTAGAGAAGATGCTGGCTAGAGCACACGTCGACCAGGATAAGCTACGAGCATAAAAGACGTAACTTGAAGCGGAGAACTAGGAGCTGAAGAATCAGCTAGGCGATGGCGCAAGTCGAGAAAAAAGTAAGGCCTTAGGCCCTTCGGTGTATTGCTTTCATATCTTTAGTTTGCCCATGCTAACTGAAATCTTTTATTGGTGTAGAGCTTGTTGAAGCTCTGAGGTAGGCGGAGGCCGAAGCGGGTTTGGGGCATGCTGCCAAGGTGGAGGCGGAAACCGAAAAGCGCTTGGCGCGTGACGCCAAGGCGGAGGCGGAGACCCAAGCTCTGCTAGCGTGGGAACCCACAACGCTAGTGGAGAAACAAAGGGATGAAGCTCGGATGGCGAAAAAATGACTCGCCGACGAACTGCAACGTGAGTTATTCTTCATGTTAATACTCATCTTGCTATGAGAAGCTTTGTAAGACAATTGCTCTCCTTGTCTGCAGTGATCCAAACCAATAGTCAGGCGCAGTTCTGCGACTTCGTGCTCCGGCTGGAGGCCAATAAAGAGACGATGAAGGCCATGACCGACGCGATAAAGCCCGTGCTGGACCTCATCGACCCACAGTTGCCAGAGCCCGATCTACCCTCGGTTTCCAATCATACCAGGCTTCATATGGGGTTTTATTCTTGGGGCTTTTGGTATGAGCATGGTTCAGAACATATATAGCTATCACCACAACTTCTCCCCAAAATCTAGAGGGCATCTGTTTACTCTTAAGCATGCATCTTGCCATCTCAACAATAGTTTGGTTGCGATGCTCCACTACACCATTCTGTTGGGGTGTATATGGT
The DNA here is from genome assembly GCA_904845875.1 of Miscanthus lutarioriparius. NCBI lineage: Eukaryota > Viridiplantae > Streptophyta > Magnoliopsida > Poales > Poaceae > Miscanthus > Miscanthus lutarioriparius. The sequence continues at coordinate 116,049,448 of CAJGYO010000003.1, forward strand.
GTAGTGGTGTAATGCTTAATACCTGTCTCATTGCAAAAGATTGTAAACATATTAGAGTTGAACTCTCCTTCTCTATCAGTTCTCAGTGCCTTCAGGTTCCTCCCTTTCTCCAATTCTGTTTGCTGCTTGATCTTCTTCAGATATGTCAGAGCTTCATCTTTGGACTTCAATAGCTCCACCCACATATATCTGCTATGATCATCAACCACTAGAAGAAAATAGGACTTACCACCCGGTGTCGGTGGGTTGATTTGGCCACACAAATCGGCATGGACTAGTTCTAGTCCTTCATCTACTCTGTAGGATGAGGATTGTGGGAAGGCTTGCGGTGCTGCTTGCCCAAAGTACACCCATCACACACCTGCTCAACCTGATCCACCAATGGCATACCTTCTACCATTTTTTGTCGGCTCAGTTCACGCAAAGCTCAAAAATTCAGATGGCCATATCTAGCATGCCACTGCCAAGCTACACTATCCATATTCATGTGCAAACAGACAGGAGGAACTACACCAAGTTTGAGTGTGTACAACCTGTTGCTAGTGCGAGGAGCACTGATCACCAGTGTACCTTCTCGATCAAACACTATCAACCGCCCATTCTTCAGTCTCACCTCACTTCCCCCTTCTTCAGGCTGTCCTAGACTAATTATATTGCTCTTCAGCTTAGGAATGTAAAACACATTGGTGAGTACCTTGTGCTCTTGGCGACGACCTTCCATGACGATGGAGCCGAGATCCTGAATTTCAACACAGGATCCATCCCCAAAACGGACGGTGCCGGTGACGTCCTCGTCGAGCCGCGAGAGCACAGAACGCGTGCCCATCATATGATTGCTGGCCCCGGTATCCAGTACCCTGACGTCGCTTGGACATTCAACTAGGACAACCTCCTTCTCTGCCAAGTGCATGATCTTGTTCGGTGCAAGGGTGATGCTGCTCGCCGACGCCAAGAACAGCGCCGTCTGGTCTGTGTCTGCCACTGCAACATTCACCGCCTCCTTCTTCTCTGCTTTCTTCTCCTTCTTTGGGCGTTTACAGTCTTGTGCCTAGTGGCCATAGATGCCACAATTTCGGCACCGACCTTTTCGCCGTGGAGTGCTTTCCGAGGTGAGCTTGACGCCGCCCGATCCACTAGACCCGCCTGCATCGAAACGTGGTGCCTTGTTCTTGTTCTGGCCGCCACCACCACCGGTGCCGCTGCCTTCTTTGGATGAACTAGATTGGAAGCGATGCTTGTGCTTTGCAAGCCAGTCCTCCTCGGCCAATAGAAGACGCCCAGCCTTATCGGTGATCTGCTCCACCTTCTCCTCCAACCTATCCTCATCCGCACGTAGTCGTCCCACCAGTTCCTCAATGGTCAAGGCTTTTAGATCACAGAACATTTCAATTGAAACAACGACCTGATTGAACCGTGCCGGGATGACGCGCAGAAACTTCTTCATGACACGGCTGTCTTCCACTATCTCCCTGAGAGACTTGAGATTGGCCACGAGATTTGTGATCCTCATGCTAAAGTCATCAATCGTCTTGCCCTCCTTGAACCCAATGTTCTCGAACTCCTTCAAGAGCTTCTGGCGTTGATGTCCTTGACGAGATCAGCGTTGAGTCGCATTGTCTTCACAACCTCCCAAGCCTCCTTGACCGTCTTCTTGCTCCCCAACGTCTGCCACATCTCCTTCGAGACGGATCGCAGCAGTCGCCCATCATCTCTGTCGATCTTGTGCGCACTTCACGTTAGTCCCAGCCTTGATCGTCTCCCAAATCTCCATGGCTTCATAGTTGCACTGCATCAACATCGCCCACTCGAGTAATTGGTGCGGGTGAGCATCGGCCACATGAGTGTGCCCTCCCGACGCCACTTGACATGGTGCTTGGTGACGCGCCGTCGCCCATCTTCTTCGGGATGTCGCGCCGCGATCGCTTTGGCCAAGGTGGATGATTCCACTCGGTGTCTTCCACCTCGATCTTCTCCCCGGGCGCCTCCTCAACCGGCTCTAATACCAGCTGTTAGGACCGATGGTGGCCACCGAGCCCAGATCACCACCGGTGAGCTCGAGAACTCGAGATGGAAACACACGCACACGAGAGTTGGAGATAGTTTTTTACCGCACGACTGCGTAGCTTTTGTTGCTGTTTTCATTCAATATATGCGAATGCATTACACGGGCTTGGAGCCCTCCATCCACATCACGACGCCGGCACTGCACGGTGCGTCCTCATTTTTCGGATCGCCTGTGCGACATGCACGGCGCACAACGTCATGGCGAGAACCCGTCAAACCAATGTGCGGTCACTGCATGTCCTATGCACATCTCTAGTCCACCTGCGATATCTACACTCTATAACCAAACATGCAACTACCTAAGATGTAGATACATCGACAGGATTACATTGTGACCGTCGAACACTCAAAGGGTCCCGTCAGGAAGCAACCTTGTGGTCCCGCACAAGGCACATAAAGCATAACCCACAGAAGTGCGCCATGGCTGCGGTGCTCTTCCTTGTTACCTCAACGACCTCACATGGGTTGAACGACTGCGGCTCTGTTCATCTGGCTGGAAAACGGCTGATGCTGATCCTAATGCTGATTTATTGTGAGAGAAAATTATTGTTATTTCGCTAAAACGGAATGACCGATAAGTTCAAGCGAACAGGGCCCACGTAACTCCGTTTGGCCTCACTGCAGGATGTCCTGCACCCCCACCCATGCACATTCAGCGGCACAACACAGTGGTGACGGGACACCCTAGGCCCAATCCGTTGTTGATCAAGAGCTCATTGAGGTGGCAGGCGATTGTCGGACCTCTTGAGTGGCAAGCCATGAACCTGTTGGGGCCTTCGGCACCTATGCCCATGTTTGTAGTGCCATGAGGCAGCCTCGTGGCCATGAATCTAGCCTCCACACACACCTATAGGAGGATCCCCATCACCGGTTCGCACTAGGATAGACATGAGTCGGGCCCAGGTGGAATTTTCCAGTGGCAGCTGCGCTAGCATCTATACATCCACCAAATGCACGATGGCTGGGCTGGCAGACGGGGATGCGACGGAGGTGGGGTTCCCATCAGATTGGAGGTCGTCATCCTCATCAGCCCACTGACGGAGCTTGGATCTTCCCACCGAGCTGCCTCCTGGGAGGTAAGGCAGGGGCGGAGGAGAGAGGCCACTTGCCGCAGCGTGGAGGCAGCGAGACACTAGCCGGCTGTGCCGTTCGTCCTTCAGACTAGACGAGGGAGTGGAAAAGCGGCGCAGGGCAGTGGCCACCGGCTCGGAGTCGATGTTGGCGTGTCCACTCCTCAAGCATGAGCGAGCATTGATGGTGGTGGCGCCGGCGACTTTGAGCAGAAAACTAGATGGGGGCATCGAATGCTTTGATCTTGCCGATTCTTGGTTGAGCGCTAGAGTGAGACCCATCAAAGGATAGATCGAGCGTTGTTGGAGGCGGATCTGGGTGCTGATGGCATATGGAATTGCTGGGGATGGTGCGGATCTGGGTGTTTTGGGTTCATGAGAGTTGGGGTTGACAGAGGGGGAGGAGCGGGTCGGTTGGGGGGTGGGGTCGGGGTCGGGGTCCTCCATCCCCTTGGGAGGCTACCATTCTTATCTAGTAGAGGATTCATCAAGATTACAAATGTCACTTCTACCTTGTATATTCTCAAAGTAAACCAGAAAAGTCATTCAGAAACTTATTGTAAGTTTTTATTAATCTCCTGTTTTTTTAAAAAAAATTATTAACCTCAAGCACTGTTACAACAATTTCCTTACAAATATCTCTTTTAAAATCATGTCTACTTTTACCACACATCCAAATTTTGTTTTTACTGCTTCCTCAGCAAAAAAAAAATGAGATGGGGTGACTTAAATTCTCTTACTCCTTTCGTCCCAGAAAAAGTGCCTTGTAGTCGATCAATAAATTTCAAGTTTCACTACACTAGTACTTATATAAAAATAGTATCAACATTAGTATTTCCAATTATATATACTGCTCTATTATGTATAGAGAAATTTTGTCAAATTTAAAATTTGTTGACTCTCAAAAATACAAGACAGAGGAAGTACAGGTGTTGGAGGGCATCAAATCGACAATTATTGCTAGTCAAATCAAATAAAAAGAGGACAATGCTTACAGGGCGCGATGCGATCATGGATTGCAGACAAGTACATGAAGCAACAGAAAAAAAATCCCGTGATTATCTAGTCTCCTCCCGGAGCCTACTGTACGGTTAAATACAAGTTATACATGATCGATTCAGATCTTCTGGTGCAGTGGTGGTGGCACTGCTGCTAGCTGACTTTCCTTCCCTCTCTGAATCCAGTCCAGGATCAAGCCTCGCAGCCGGACAGGTGCATGTGCAACCCACGAATTGAGGAAGCAAGCCACCTTGCGATTCCAGCTCCCCAGCACCTGCACCTGATCTTGTAGCACCTCCAGCTTCCTTTTCCTACTACCTGCCCTAGAAATTGCCCGTCGTTCTGCACATGGCATCTCCTCCATCCTTGGCTTCTCGAACTCAATGTACTCAGTGCCATGTCTAGACTTCCAAAGCATTTGGCAGGCCGTCGCTTCGGGGTTTCTGTAGAAGTAATCTGTTGCCTTTGGCAGCATGATCTCATTCAGCTGGTCTAATGTAATGTCAGTATGCACATAGTGCTGCTCTTCACCGTGGACCGTCACTACGTACTGCAGAGTTCTTTTCTTCAGGAAGCCTGTGTTTTGAGGAACCATGGGGGGTAAAGAGGAGCCCAGCTTTGAGATATGGTGAGTAGTCCTGCGTAGAACTTCTGCGTTGAGATGGCGAGGTTGTGGTCTGCTGCCTATAGTTGTGCTCGGATACCGGGACTTGACACTCCAAGTGCATTAGAATGACTGAATCCAGAGAAACATCTGGAATTCCTACCATGTCTGGGTGACCAATGCAACGAGGCTTATTGTTCTGCAGACCTTGTTGCTTCTTGCAACACAATGGATCTGGACGAAACCATTGGGTGCAGAAGCTGTGGAGATTGTCCCAGTGTTTTCTGTGCCATAGATCAACATATGGCACCCATGCGAAGTCCTGCGTAGGAAGCTGAGTGAGCTCTTTCTTGATGGTTTCAATTGTAGGCTGGAAACAAGGAGGAAAGAGCTGCAGGCAGTTCACTACGGTCCCAACTATGTCTGTGCTTTCTGATATCTGTAGCATTGCACCAAGAAAGAAGTTGTTCTCTGGTGCATTATCATCTTTATGGACGAATTTCAGGCAGGCTTCTACCCCATGATCAGGAGTGATGGAAGGGACCAGCCATAGCAGATAAGAAGGGTACTCATTTCCCGAAACAATCTTATGCTGGAGCTCCATGCCTGCAAAAAGGTTCCTGTTAAGAGACTTGAATGGCATGTGACAGCGTGGTGTGCCACCAACTTCGACGTATCTCAGAAATCCACTGGCTCCATGTGCAAACCACTCGAACCTTTGAACCATGATGGATCTGCTCGGCTCATTTTTGAAGCCGAAGGCAGAGAAAATGAATGACTTGGTAGCACGTACAATCCGGCTAGGGAGGGAAGAGTTCATCAGCTCTTGTTCCGCCCATTGATCTTCTTCGATTCTATGCTTGCATTTGTGCAGTGTGTCGCCACACTCTTGAGCCACACGCTTCAACTTCTTACGCCAATGCAGCAAAGATGCATCGGTGATCTGCCACTTGTCAGATGTCTCAAGAGCAGCCTCCAGCCTGATGTATGCCATCTCTAGCCTCTCAAAGTTTCTGTTTGCGTCATTTGATTCTGTATACCTCTGAACCAGACCAGATAGGATTTGGCTAACTGTCTCCTGGGCAACCACAGAACTGACCATCTCCGCTGCCATTAGGATTCAACAAGAATATGTAGCAGTCGTTCCCTGCTCAGGAGAAAGCGATATGAAACATTATCAGATAATAGATATATGAACCTTCTATTTGCTTTCTGGAAAAGGGTATATGAACTTTTTACCACAAGCAAAAATTTACACAACTGCATGAAAGCTGTGGCAGTTTTACCCTGTTTACTATAGAGAGGTATTCTGGATGTTAAATGCAACTGTGATGTTAGATGAAAGCATATTAAAAGCATCTGCAGGAATATTTCTAAAATTTTCTCTCTAGATCATCATTTGGAGAGTTATTTGAGTAAAAATCGGTTTCTATATGTCTGTATCCCCAAACGGCTTTTCTTTATCTTGCTCTTCATCTTCAGCTAGCGAGAAATCTTGAATAGAGGAGGTCTATATTTGGATATCCAATTAAAGGACTGTTAGAGAATTTTTTTTCACTAGAATCTCTATTAATATAAATTATAAAAAATATAAAGAGTTCCTTGAAGTTGGTCTAAGAAGACAGCGAGCTCCACAAGTTAGACAGGCTATGATCATGGATGAGGAGACAAGTTAAGAATGATAGAGATGGGTGTCGAGGAATTGGTCTGCACACCAAAATAAAGAATTCGATGGTGTCCCAATCTCCTAGTGGAAAAGGGAACATGCAAGTCATTAGTGGAGTCGGATAGTGCACAGTGCATAGCACAGTAAAATGGATTGACCGTCAGAAACTCTTCCTTATCCTCAAACTTTTAATCCATCTAACTTATTTATGGATTTATATTTGCTAATCATGATTGATTTCCTTGATGACCTAGGTTTAGTAGCTAGACATGACTGAACTATGCTCTGTGTTAGGCGATTATCATATTACTGTTGTATTATGCTTAGGACCAGTTACCACACATACCTCTATTAAATGTTGTACAAATCCCAACTACTATTTTCAAAGTAAAATGTGTTGAGTTACTGTTATAGTGTATAAATGCATAAGGTGGTGTTTGGATAACGGGATAGGAGGGGTGGGAATGGGAAACAAAGGGTGGTGGAAATCATCTCCTGTGTTTGATTTGATGGATGGTCTCTAATACCACCGATAGGGATGGGTCATGGGCAAGATATGGCCTGTGCTACAGAAAATGGGATGACTCCGAATGGTGTTTGGCTGGTGTCCATGGTTTTTGAGGCATATCCTACATGTCGTAGTATGACCTCACTATGTTTTAGTTACCTCGTATCGTCTAGGCGTGTAAGCATATCCCCGCTATATAGGATGCCACAGCCTCAAAAAACCATGCACGTGTCAGATTCACATCTACTGAGAACCAAACGGATTAACAAATCCATATAAATAATACAGTACAAATGTAAGCACACTCAAAATTAATTTGAATTCAGTGAGCTTAAAAAATTATGAATCTGGCATCGATGGACAAAGTTTGAATTTATATGAATGTAGTGAGTCATAGTTTGGACGGAGGATATATGAACTTTGGACCTTGGCTGCACGTACGCGTGGAGCTTCGTGGTTTACTGCTTGCGCTCTGGGCCCGTTTGGTGTTCTGGGCTAGCGAGACAAAACGGTGACAGGGTGGGTCGTAAAGACGACGGAGGAAGGGGACGTCCGTCGTCGACTGACCGCGCCGCCGCGACGCACAGCGGTTGATCGCCGGAGTCAAGCTCCGCGCCATCATTTTCAAATCCGAGGGCATGGGAAGAGACAAGGATGTATGTACATGAAGCTAGGCTTGCCGCTTGCATTGGGGTGGGACTGCTCACGGTCATGGGTTGCTTACCATGGTTGTTTGCAGCTTGGAGTCGGAGCTGGAGCAGATCGGCCGGGCGGCCGTACTTGAGTTCAAAGCAGAGAGAGAAGTGAACCGCCCGGAGTGAGATGCGAGCAGTGGATCGGAGCTGCGCGGTGTTAGCCGGAGAAGATGGTGCGTCGTCGCCAGCCAGTGAGACTCTGGTGATGACGTTTTTATCATCGTGTCGCCCGGCAATGGCTGACCTCACATATTCTCCCCACCTCTTTCTTCTCCTCTGATTCCCTTTTTCCAGGAAACATCTTGACGACACGAGCAGACAGGGCACAGTCCCATCCGCGTGCATGGATGCCATTGCCACCTCGCTCGTCCAAGTCAACTGTCCTGCATACACGAGACCAGATGCATGCGCGCAGATGACGCATCTTGCTCTGTTCTATATTGCCGACAGCCGCTATACCCAGAACCGTGTTTGTGGGATCCTTGGTCGGCTACAGGGCGTGCAATAATTTGGACTTGGCGGCCGGCGTTGCGCGCTGGCCACATGCAGCTAGCGTCACTGGATAAAGATATATATTTGACCCTACAGGCATGTACTCCATATAAACGTTCACTACCGGAATTCATAGGTTCGCCGTGTGCCCACAGCACACCGCGAAGGCAAAAAAAAACACTGGCAAGCGTTTGCGAGTGTTACACTCGGCAAAAATATTTCAAAAATATAAAAACCCCAATGCCACCACCACGCCCGCCGCCACCACCACGCCCGCCGCCACCACCACGCCGCCGCCGCCACCACCACGCCATAGTGCCGTGCAATCAGCACAGCTCTCGACAACGGCCAGGTAGAGGAGGCTCAAGCGGCGCTGCGGCTGTGGCCACGGGCAAGCGCGCCAACAGCGGTGGTCTTGCGGGTGAGCACGAGGACGACTTCCTCAGTCGACCGCGCGGTGGCTTCCTCGGGCGAGCGCGCGGCAGCGGTGGTGGCCGGTTGCCATGGGCTAGTGCGCGACGCTGGCAAGCGTGCGGCCACCGTGGGCGAGAGCCACTGCTCCGCCTCGTGTGTAGGCTGCCGCGGGAGAGACCAGCTCTGCCTCGCGCTCTGGCCGCCATGAGCGAGCGCTGCTGCTCTGCCTGCGTCGCAGGCCGGCTGCAGGACCTCCAGACTGCGGCGCTGCAGGGGAGGGAGGGGCGCCGAGAGACGGAGGGAGGGAGGGTGGGGGCAGCGCCGGGAGGCGGAGGGAGGGAGGGGCTGCGGCACTGGGAGAGGGAGGGAGGGTGGGAGGAGGGGCAGCGCCCAAGACGGAGGGAGGGGAGGCGGCGGGCGCCAGGAGAGGAGGAGGGGCAGCAGCCGCCGGGAGAGCGAGGAGGGTGGGAGGAGGCCGCGGTGGCTGGGTGACTTTATAAGGTGCCCAGTTTATCGAGTGCGAATCTAGGACACTTTCGGCAATGCTAAGTTTGCCGAGTGTCAGATCTTAACACTCGCAAACTTATTTCTTTGTTGAGTGCCAAATAATTACACTCGGCAAACATATTTCTTTTGCCGAGTGCCTAGTTTTGCTTTGAGTGTTTTCTTTACTGGTTGCCGAGGTGATAGGCTTTGCCGAGTGTTTTTGGCTCTTTTGCCGAGTGCAATTATTTTGCCGAGTGTTTTTCTGGCAGCACTTTCGGCAAAGATTCTTGCACTCGGCAAACTAAGGGTTTCGATGGTGGTTTAGAGTATTATAGAACGACAAATACCTGGGTCTCCCCTGCGTTTGTAGGAGCAGATCGCAGTGATTGTTTTCAACATCTAATTGATCGTGTCCGAACTAAAACAAAGGGATGGAAGGAGAAGCTATTAAACGTCATATCACAATTCTGGTGGGGTGATGAAGATGACCATAGAAGAATTCACTGGAAGGCATGGTGGAAACTTTGCATCCTGAAGAAAAGAGGTGGAATGGGTTTTAGAGACACGGAAAGTTTTAATCTGGCTTTGTTGCGCCAAGCAAGTCTGGAGACTACTAGCTGAGCCGGACTCTCTGTGTGCTAGGATTCTCTGAGCAAAGTATTATCCGGATGGTAATTTTGTTAAAGGCTAAACCGAATAGAGGAAGCTCATACACTTGGCAAAGCATTTTGGCGGGTTTGGAGTGTTTTAAACGAGGATACATTTGGAGAGTTGGAGATGGTTCCAAATTAAAATCTGGGAAGATTGTTGGATCCCATCCAGTCACAACCTGAAAATTTTGACCCCTAGATGAAATAATCTGGTAACTAATGTGGAGAAATTGATAAACCCTGTCGATGGGAATTGGGATGAACAAATGGTTAGAGACTTGTTCTGGTCTGCATATCATCAGAAATGGACGTACAAGTTTAGAGGAAACCTGATTCAGGAACAAGCCAGTGGAGTAGGCGATGAGAAAGTATGGGAAAAACTATGGCAATTGCAAATCCTAAGCAAGATCAAAATTTTTGGCTGGAGAGTGTCGCATGGTGACTTACCGTGCAAGGGGATTCTTGCAAATAGACATATTGAAAACTCCAGCAGCTGTCCAGCATGCCATGATGACTGTGAGGATATAAAACATTTCCTTTTTACTTGCTCCCGTGCAAAGGAGATATGGCAGAGGCTTGGAGTATGGAGGAAATTGAAAAAAAATCTAGAATCAGATAGATCGGGTTCAGTGCTTGTTGCTGATTTGATCAAGATTTCTCGACCGCTTGAGAAGCTGAACTCTTTTGGTCTGGCTGAACTGATCCTAACGGGTGGCTGGTACATTTTGTGGGAACGTCGAAAATTTGTTCACGGTGAACCAATCCAGCGCCCGGTGCGATCAGCCCTCTCTCTAGCTACTCTTGCCACTAATTACCAAAGAGCAATGAGAAAACTGTCAGGCAAAGAGAGGGATGGGAAAAACCTCCAACAGGGAAGTTATTAATAAATGTTGATGGCAGTTTCAGAGAACAATGTGGGGATGGAGGAACAGGCGTCGTCATAAAAGATTCTGATGGCTCCTTCATTGCAGGCTCTTACACTTACAGGGAGCATGTGGTTGATGCCCCAATGGCAGAAGCAATGGCACTGAAAGAAGGACTGCTACTTGCTCAACACATCGGATGCAACGGCTTCATCGTTGATTCAGACTGCACGGAGGTTATGGACACTATGAAAAGTGGCTTCTCATCTACAGTGGGGCACCAATCTTTCATGAATGTTTCCAGCTATGGCAGAATTTTGGAGCAATATCTCTTGAGAAGTGCGATCGGGAAGCAAATAAGGTTGCTATGCGAGTTAGCAAAAAGTAGCTTTATCAGCAAAAAGAAATTTGTATTTGGGTTGATGAACCCCTGATTTTATTCTTGAGTCTTGTAAACGATGTAATCCTATTTGACAATCAATAAAGTGCACGGCATGGCTTCCTAAAAAATGTTTAAAGTATTACTGGATACTCTCTCTGTCACCGTAATATAGTACATCCTAGAAATTTTAAGATAAATTAAGAGAGAACATAAAAGGCACATGTATCCTCGTTTTATTTCCTAATCAGACGCTATCAACAACGTGATTAATGGTGATTGGTTGATAAAGTTTTTAATGCAAAACTGGGTTTTGTCCTACGAATGCATTATATATGAGCATAAATTTTGAATGCTAGAATGCATTATATTATTACCGGGACGGAGGGAATATGTAGAGTAAAAAAGCTAAGGTACAACCTTTACCTTTAAGATGGTAATATCTCAAATCAATGTGAGCCATTGATTTTTCTGATTTTATGATTTACTTAATGAATTAAAAAATCCAGGAAAACAAAATTAATCCCTCTGGATTCCCCTAATGACGGGAGAAAAGATCGGGGAGAATCTTCTTCTCCGTGAAAACAACCGTAGTGATCGGCCTAATCACGCGAGACTAGATGGGCCTTGCCATTTAATCTGGACCTATTGGAATGACCAGAATGTCTATTATTCTAAATACTAACAAAATAGATCATATGCACATGACATATTACCAAATTATGGTCTACTGTCGTTTGCCTACGAGCTACGACAATCAATTATGGACAGAGGATTATATGTATATATATCAATCAACTATGGGCAGAGGATTATTATATGTATATATATGACATGACACTTTTTTAGGTGACAAAACAATGGACTCACTCTACACACAGGCAAGTCTCGTGTAACACGTATACACAACATGCTAACACACACATGTAAGTCACGTACACACACGCTACACACATCTAAGTCACCTACAAAAATACATGGTAATCAAAGTATATAGTTACAAAAACACCATATTTGTCAGATCACGCATGCATCAATTGAATCTAGCAAAAAAATTATATAAAAAAACTTTCCTTATTTAGCTTATTTTATAAATTAAAAATTAAATAAATATATATTTCACATATTAGGTGATTGTAACCGTTCGATCAAAATAAATAAACAACTCACGATCGTTTAGGAGTACGCAGCAGCAAAGGCCAGTAAAAAAATGATGTTATGTCTCTCTCTTATACACACATCCGATGTGTAAACTAGATATGCATATAGGGCACATGTCTTGTTTTTCCCTTTTTTTACGAAAACATCATGGACATGTCCTCTAGGTCAAATAAATAGTGTCCAACATCCTTGGTGTGCAGCTGAATGACATATGCATTTCAATGCAAATCTGGTTCCATATCCAAATAAGTGCTATCATGTCTGCACCACATGATAATCATTCATTTGGACAACACGAGGATCGACTGGCTTAGCCAGATCGATTGGCTTAGCCAGTTTCAACAGATTGGCCACGAAGAATCTAGAAATCCTTCTCAGGATGGAGCTCATCTGGGGGCACACTTGGGGCTATTCTAGATCGGTAAGGACACCTTAAATGCCCACAAACATCGTCGAGAAACTTGCAGATTAGAATGGCCACTACTACAATTATTAGCTTAGGAGACACGGGTGTCCTAGATGGGACGCCTACGAAATTACCACCCAACAAATTAAAAACCCTAACTGCATTCCTTAACATAGCGCTAGTAGCTTTATCTCCATCACACCGCTGCCACCTCATCTCACACTCAGTCTCCCCACCCTCCCGATCTGCTCCTTTGTTAGATCGATCTCCACCATAGTATCCCTGCCACCACCGCCCCCTCGACATACTAGATCCACTCTCCCAAGCACCACCACCTCATTTGAAGTGCTCCCTATCGCGAGATCCAAAGTGATGCATTTGCCACCATCTGCCCAAGCACCATATGGTCCTCGACCCTTCAATTCCGTCTCCCCTCGGTCTTCTCCATGATCTGCGGCGGAGGAGGAGCAACGGATCTGGCCCATGGGTAGGAACTAGAGGCGGCAACCCGTGAATCACGCCTTGTCCCACCTCCACCGATGGTGCTTCCATCCACCCCCAACTCCACTAATGTCGGCCTTGATTTAATCCACTTGTTTTTTGTTGTTTGATTTGAAGGTGGAGGTGCTATTTGACTTGAAGGTGGTGGCACGGATGGCATAGAGCGAGGATGATGTGGTTGCGTGCATTTATCTATGATGATGTGGAGGTCGGTCGAGATCAAGCTAAGAAGTGACACTAGATCCAACCTCTTGTTGCATTCATTGAAGTGTGGTGGTGGCATGCACGAAGGAGAGCCTTCCTACCTCACGGCCAATGGCAGCGTGGCGGAATGGATGGCAATGGGGTGGGTTTTGGACCCGACGGGGTGTGGAGGCGAGGGGATAATTTCCCACGGTGGAGTCTCGGGTTTGGAGACTTCGAATTTTGGCGGGGCTAGGGCCGAGTCGGGGTTTTGATTTGTGGGTGCCCCATAGGGACTTGTTCATAGCTCATGTAAACTTAGAAGGCCTAGCCCATATCTAAGAGCAACAACCCTAAGTATATAATAAGCAGCCATCCCACCATTCCCACTAGCCACCCCACCCCATCCAGACCTCTAGCACTAGGAAGCAGAGGTTTCTGCGAGAACAACCTCGTCTGCCGCCTTTGGTGGTCATGCTCCACCTAGTGTCGGGTTAGTCGCATCAGTCATTCCTTCTCCTGGCGTTGGTGTCATGTGGTGGCACCATCAGGCCATCCACCCAATGCGGCCATGCTTTGTAGCCCCACCACCCCCGCTGCCCTAGTAGGCCAGCATGTCATCATCACTCTACCCCTCTCCCCTCATGGTTTGTGTGTCCATCCGGCGGTTAAGCGCTCTGCTAAAGCACTGCGGCATAGATGGCACCCACCACGGTGAAGGGGTGATCGAAAAGAAGACCCCATGGAGACTTCCTCAGCCTACATAGTCCTACATAGGCACAACAAGTCTCAAGAGACTAGGACACAATAGGACAAGTGACTTCACTAGCTCCGGGGCTTGGCTCCAGAAACAACAATCAAATCCCAAGCCCTCGTGGACTTTGTGCAGCAGCAACTCCTTGCATTTGTTGCATCATAGGTGCCATTGGTGGATATGGCACCCACACACACAAGTCCCCGCATAGGATGAGTAGGATGTTGCACTAGAGGGACCACAATAAGACACATGAGGAGCTTGCCTCTGCTGATCTGGAGCCAAAGCTAGCACAATTGGCTTTGACTCATCTTGCTTAAAGCGGTGGCTGCTCTCTTAGGTTGTCCTCTTTATGTTGAATATTGTGCTCTTATGATATATGATCTTTGCTAATGAAATTGGGTGCAAATTTGTAATACAATCCTACTAAATGTTGTGCAACTTATGCTCCTATGTCGATGGAACTCGGGTTTTGGTCCCTTGCCCGGAGATTTGGGGTAGGTCAGGATGCCACCGAATTGGGTTGGCGGGGTGCGATGTGGGTTTTCCTCATGGGTTTTACGGGGAGAATGCATGGATACTCTACACAGCGAGAACCCTGGGTGCCATCCTATGTAGCAGCCAAAGGCATGACCTTTGGCTTTAACCTCTCTGGTTTTAACGTTAAGGAGGCGACAGTGCAGGGGCATGGGATAGCCTTCCAACCTTGGGGCCAAGGGCAACATAGATCAGACCTCGGCTAGGGGCATTGAGGGAAGGCGATGAATTAAATGGCAAAAGCAAGCGAAGCTCATAGCGACCAAGGGCAGCATTGGATGAAGGTGGTGATTGGGGAGCATGGAGTAATGGTGGTGGAAGTTGTTGTTTTTTGTTATTTTTTTATTACTAGAGCGGGGCATCTGAAGTCACTCGCCTCTCAAAACATCATTGTTATAGGCATGCACCGGGAGTGCCTTGGTTAATAATGATTAATTGCTGACCATCTTATAAGGCGGGCGGACTACCCTACTGAGATCCTAACATATGGGTATGTTAAGCCTCCGAGTCAATGGTTCTCTCGAATGAAGAAGACACCCTAACCGACCTTTTAGGATCACCCGGAGGCTGGGGGATATGCCCATCAGGGCAGCTTTCGCACACACCCTCACAGCAGGAGACACAGCCCAACCTTATTCGACCACGGCTTACACTGAGGCTCGGGTCTTCCCAGGCTCTAGGCTCCCAATCTATGACATCCTCACGGTCCCGGCCCTTGGCTCTGCCCGACTAATGATGCGGCCAAGGCCCCGGCAAAAGAAGACAAGCCATGGGCTACCCGTGCCCGGTGCTCCTTGGCGTTGCTCCCCAGAACATGCCCCTACCAAGCACTCCTCCAATAGGGTCCGTCCGGGGTGTGACACAAGAGACAAACTTTCCTCGGCCCTTTGGGGGCTCGGGGTGCCTTCGAGAGCCTACATGCAGAATCCTAGGGGCGGCCTCCCCTCACCACCAGAGAAGACTCGGAAGGTCTCACCCAGAGTAGGTCCTAAGCTGACAACTGCTTGACATGTAGAGTGTTGGAGAAAGGGCCGGTGGGCGATGCAGAGCTTCTTTAGCTCAAGACACCTCGAGGCCATGGCGCCTTCTTTGCCAAGACCTTCCCTAGAACTCCGATGCATGTAGACCATAGACTAGAAACCACAAACCACCTTGTGCAGAGCCAATCTTGTTATATAAAAGGGATAGGTCCAGGACCTAGAGAGGAGATCTTGATTTGATCTCCATTCCTTTCTATCTGCCTCCGATCGACCTGAGAGCAGCATAGCAACAGAGAGACAAGATCCCTTCCCCACCGCATCCACCATCTCCTTCCTCTCCAGGTAAGGGGAGGGAGACACCACCGGCAATGAGGCAACCTTAGGATTAGCAAGGCTAACCCCCTGCAAACTCTTCTTCCTTTACACTCTGGCTTGTAACCCCAGTTTTGGGTGCTCTTGAGTATAAGAGATCATCGGTACATTAGAGCGTAGGGATCGAATTGGCCCAAACCGGGATAAACCGTTGCATCTTCTCTCGTGATTCTTGTGTTCTTGAGTCCACAGGCCATAGAGACCCCCATACTCTGCCCTTGACTTAGAACAACATGCTTGCCATGGTTCCGACCCCAGCGATAACTAGCGTGCTAGGTAGAGCGATGTCAAGTGTGATTTTGGCTCTATGGTGGCCAAAAGCCACCACCTGCGTCGCCGAAGTGAGGCGGCTTCCGCCCAGGATAGTGGTATCTTGCTTCCCGATGAGGTTATCCATCGTGGTGGGCGTAGCCTTGACTCACAGGCCAGGTCTCAACTTTGGGAGCTGATCTACGCCACCATTTACGATACAAAGCTTCATTGACGCTCCATGGGGCTGTCTTAAACCGGGTAATGAGCCGTGTCATCCCCCTCCACCCGAGGACTCTTGGAGGCGAGATCTCGAGGTTCACGGCTGCGCTAGATCCAACATGGTCTGAGGCGAGAACCCCACCATATCGACCCTTGAGATGTGTTCTACATGTT
Source organism: Miscanthus lutarioriparius (assembly GCA_904845875.1). Classification (NCBI taxonomy): domain Eukaryota; kingdom Viridiplantae; phylum Streptophyta; class Magnoliopsida; order Poales; family Poaceae; genus Miscanthus; species Miscanthus lutarioriparius. The sequence continues at coordinate 116,065,877 of CAJGYO010000003.1, forward strand.
GGCCAATGCATTCACCACCATATACGCCACGGTGAGGTTACTCCACGCCACTGATGCTACAGTATTACCTCTGGACTTGCCTTTTGGGATCACTGAGAATGCAGCAGCGTCCTTCTAACTTAGAGGTGAGCACCTCATTAAGTCGCGGTGCCATAGAGCATCATCCTCTCTACGCACGAGTTGGGACTAACGTCCGCTTCCTCTATGCCTTCCTCAAGATCCTCTTAGGGAATGGAACTAGAGTATGACTCTACTGACATCAACTACTAGCACCCGCCCAGCGCATATGCTACCACATCGGCAATGGCTCGGCTGAGAGCGCGGGAGCTCATGTACACGGACCAAAGTCCCCGTAGCCATGCGCCCCTACCTTCAATAGAAGGTGGACGCTTAAGCTCTCAGCGGAGTGGACTTGGAGGCCATCGGGAACTCGGCGTCAAA